>LXHY01000019.1:0-542660 GCA_002093855.1 Fusarium praegraminearum | reverse complement strand
GGGCAGGTGTCGGGGCACGTTGTTTGTGCAGGACATCACTGAGGTCTGCCAAAGGCAGCGCCACGACCAGGGTTTCCAGTAGGAGGCATGCCGCGTCCTTCGAAGGGACTGCCAGGGAAGTCCGGTCCTGGGGGTCCATTGAAGCCGCCAAGGCCAGGAGGGATGAATCCGTGAGGCGGGCCGCCAAAGAAGCCTGGGGGAGGAGGCGGCATGTTGCGGGGTGGAGGGCCGCCCAGAGCTTCGGGGGGAGGCATCACACCAGGCGGGAAGCTGGGAGGGAACATGTGAGGCATATGTATGTTACGGTTAGGTCCAGGGCCACCAGGGCCTACAGGACCGCCAGGAAGTCCTGGAGGAGGAATCATAGGTCCTCGTTGCTGAGGAGGAGGCATCTGGCCAGCGGGCATCCAGCTGGGTGGCATCTGATGGTCCAGACCGGGAGGGGGTGGTGGACGCTGCAAGATTTGCGTGGGCTGATTCGGTCGAGAATCAGCGTCGGGAGGGTTGTGGAATCGCTCCTCCATAGGGAAGCCAGGTGGTGGTTGGGGTCGCATTTGACGTTGGGGGCCACGGTCATCTCTGGGGAAATCAGGCTCCTGGGGCATATGTACTGGCTTTTGCTGCTGCGGACCCATGCGCATCAACAAGTCGTTGCGGGGAGCCTCTTGGGGTGCTCTCATGAGGTTCATCAAGAACTCGGTGTTGCTGTTGTTACGAGCAGCATCGGGGCGACCAGAGCCTTGGCTGGGGGCACGCTGGCGTTGGCCAACGAGGTCCTGGAGAAGCTGTTCGGGGCGGGCAGCTTGTTGCTGGGGTCGAGGAGCAAGAATCTCTTGGACGTGGTGTGGTGGAGGTCGGCCAAGAGGACCTTCCATACGTCTATCAGGTCCATACTGCTGGAAAGGCGAATCGGGTGAAGTAATTACGTTAGGTCGACCGACATTTGGCGGAGTTCCCTGAGGGACTGCAAAGGGCGAAGGACCTGGGGGTGTAGCACTCATGGTCTGTTTCTGCAGCTTCGCAAGCAACTGCTGGAAGGCTTGTCGCTCATCATCAGGGCCGCCAGATGGAGCAGGGCCGCCAGGAAAAGGCATAGGTAAGGGCATACCACTGTGCATGGGAGGTCCAGCCATAGGGGTCGGGGGCTCTGTCCTACCTCGAACTTCCTCCTGGGGCTGGGCGAAGAAGGACGTAAACCTCGATGATTTACCAGTCGCCTTAGCTTTCGCAACGGGGTTCTTGTTCTCTTCCGCACGTGGACTTTCGAGAGTTGCCCCATAAGCTTCGAAGAACTTGTCTGGCGCAGATGGAGCAGCGGGGGCAGATTGAACAGGGGGCTTTTCCATTTCAATCATGGCCTCTGCCGGTTCGACGTGCGCAGGCTTACTAGAGATTCCATCCTTTTCTTCCCTCTGCCTTTTCATCTCCTCCATCCACTTCTGGAAATCCTGTTGAGTATGGGCTTCGGGAAGTTCCTCAAGAGGTTCGTCTAGCCATTCAGGCTCACGCTCGACTCGCTGATCACGATCCCGACCCCAGCGTCTGTCATTTGTGCGATTGTTGTTGCTGTTATTGTTGCGATCATCAGCAGCATCAGCGAGAGCTTCGCGATCTCTCCAGCTTTTGGCGCGGTCAATACGTTCACGCTTATCGGGAGTCGTGGTCGTTGCTTCGGCAGCAGGCGTGGTAGCGACACTGGACTCGTTCTTATACCAAGGCTCGACTTTGTTCCTGTTGATGCCGTTGCGCGGCCGTCCCTCGCTGTCCTCTGAATCTCTGGCAAAACTGTCGAACGGTCGTACGGGGCGGTCTCGAATAGCATCGCGGTCCTCACGATCTTTGGGCTGACGCTTCTCGTCTCGGAAGTTGCCTCCCATACGCCCGTGGAAACGCTCGGCACCTTCGTGTCCAAAACTCTTGCGAGGCTTCACCGTGCTCCAGCCCTCTGTTTCGCTCTCGCCATCACGACGACGCAGACCGTTATTGTTGCGACCATCGCGGAATCGATCGACGTCTAGGTCTCCGTTGCGACTTCGGAAGTTGCCGAAACGGCCAGGAGCCTCGGACTCTTTGGCGACTTTGTCGGGCTCAAGGGCTGATTTGCCTCGCGCGGAGGCGAAAGCTGTTCGAGGGGGTGCGAAGACAAGGTCCTCAGGGTCTAAGCGGTTGAGCTGATCAGTACACCGGAGGATCTGGAGGTCAAACATGGGGAGACAAACTGGCACTGTTCCTTGAAACATGTCTTTCAACACCAGGACGGCGATTAGCTTGTTCAAGCAGAGGGCTATCGTTGGATCGAGGTCGATCGTTGGTGACCTTGTTCTGCGTGCGATTTGGTTCAGGTGGGGGTCTAAAATTGGTCAGGAGATTTGTTCCAGCAACGAGAAATTATTTCTACTCACCCCATCCACTCCTCAGCTGGAGGGAGGCTTGAAGGTTTGGTACATAATGGTGACTCCCGCAAGTATAGCAGATGCTCTGCTTCGTATCGGACAACCATTGTAGAGAAATGCAATGCTATGAGCGCATCCGAGAAGTCGGTATTACAAAAAAACGATGTGGGAAAGGTCCCTGAAACGAACTCAGAAGTCGCAAGCGAAGTAGAGTTTGAAGAATTGAACCTTGTCAGAAGGACGGCAGCTTTTGTCTAGGTAATGTGCAGTTTAGTTTTGTGTATTGCTATCGACAAGCAAGAGTGACAACGTGGCGAAGATAATATGCGATAATGGAATAATGGGTGGTTGTTGTGCGGAGAACAGGACGATCAATTTGACGAGTCGGTGAGTCAAGGAAAAGAATCCACGGGGTTGAATGTTACGAGGTAAATTTAGGCGACAGCGATGGAGAACAAAATATTTGGAGGAAGGCGTAGAAATCGAGAGAGCAGGTCAAGTTTGGCGGAGAAGGGTGACGTCCTAAGACTTGGATTGACTGGTGGTGGTGGTGGTGGTGGTGAGCAAGGCGAACCAGAGGTGGAGCCAAGTCGGGCCAAGCCAAGCTGGGCTTTGTTCGAGCCAAAAAGCCCAATCAAAGCTCCAGCGAGGGAGAGAGTTGACTGTAGGGTACAGTAATTATTGATTCGCGGGGCGGGTAATGTCTTGTCCTGTCTCGAATAGGCAGTAAATATTGGGATTGGATTGCCTTGTCGTTGCAGAAAAAGGCGGACAGTTTATTAACGGGGAGCGTGGAAAGTGTGTAACGGTAACGCTGGGAAATCGAGTGTTGTTTTTCGGTGGCTTGACGTTGTTGCGAAGAGGAGACCGAAAGCGGGCAGAAGCAGAACAGCAGAGGGAGGAGATGAGAGACAGAGAGAGGGCGAGCCCAGGCAGAGAGAGCTACCTACCTAGCGCGCGGGCTTTTAGCGTCGTGACAGCTGGCGGTCCTCGTTGGGTATAAAACAGCAAAGATATAGTATAATTGAGGTGTAATTCTCTGAGAGCGCCTTCTCAGCAACGTTGGCTTGAGAGTTAAGTATTTTGGTTCTGGAAGAAAATTGGCATGTTGTTTGTGGAATGAGAGTTACGAATGGTGGATGAACGTTGGGGTGCAGTATAGGTAGTGAGTGCACTGTCTGATACTGCCTGCACGCACTGAGAATGAGCATCCGCTCTAGGTATCCATACCTGAGTACTAAGGTAGACCTGCTGTAACATGCTGAAGCCTCCACAATTTGGGATACTACAGTTAGAGATTGGGCCTCACCTCGGTTTCATCCATATCACACGCCTTAAAGAAACTCAATTCATAAGTACCTGGATGGTCACACAAAGCCTCAAACGCATATTTCAAATCAATCTTTTACATCCTTAAACTATGTCCAAATATAGATCATTCCTAGTTCTTTTGAGCAGCCGCAACAGCGGGAACCTCCTCCTCAAGAGGCAGAATATGAGGCAGCGGCCCAACAGGTGTGATTGAGTGAGGGTTAATCTGGGTGTGGCTCCTTGTGTAGTGCCACTTGATGTGCTCAAACTGCGTGGTATCCTTGAACGCAGGGTGGTTCCAGTACAGGTTGCGCATCCAGCGGTTCAGGGCAGGGTAGCCGGATCGAATGTCACGGATGTTACACTTGAAGTGCTGCACGTAGACGGGATCGAAACGGATGATTGTGACGAAACTTTGTTTTTTAGCGAAAACCGTTAGTAAAGGCTCTTGCAATTGGCAACAGAAACATGTCCGGTCGGGGTGGATCTGAAACTCACAGTCTGATATCAACTTCGGTCAACTGGTTTCCGAACCAGTAAGGGCCCTCCTTTTGCTCAGAGAGATGCTTCTCGGCGCGGTCCAAAGACTCAAAGAGAGCCACAACGTTGCGCTCGTAAGCCTCGCTTGTGGTAGCAAAGCCAGACTTGTACACGCCGTTGTTGATCCCGCCGTATTGCCACTCATGCGCCTCCTCAATCTGCTTCTGCATGTTCTCGGGGTACAGTTGGATGGCCTTGTGTTCCTCGTCCAAAAGGTCGTCAAACTGGGGCAAGTCAGTTATCATAACTAGATAGATGTATATTTAAAACAACTTACCTCGGTGCCCAGCATGCGGAGGATCTCACTGCTCTCATTGCTCACAATTCGGTTTGTCTTCAAATCGTAGAGAACTGGCACAGTGTATCGGCCATCATAGTTCTTCTCACTCTCAAAGTACACCTCCTTCAGATGTGTAAAGCTCTCATGGCCCTTGATGGGATCAGGCACGACATTCTCACCGGGAACGTCCTCGTCCTTGGACACGAATCGCCAGCCGCCCTCACCAAGGTGCCAGTGAACGACAGAGTACGAGATGAAATCCTCAAGACCCTTGAGCTTACGCGCGATGAGAGTGCGGCAAGCCCATGGGCATGCGTAGCTCACATAGAGGTGGTAGCGACCCTTCTCGGCAGGGTACTTTGCGTTGGCATCGCGAGAGATCCAGTCTCGGAACGAACTGACCTGACGCTTGAATTCACCAGACGTGTCGCCGGGCTTGACCCAGTCAGTGACTTTGCTTGCCTGTAGCTGTGTCAGCAGGCTGAGAAGACGATTCAGGTTGTCAGTCGTGTTTACCATTCTGGTTTGATATGTGGGTTGGATATAGACGGGTTTAAAAGCCGATGTCTTGAGTGACGAGAGAGATCTAGTAATGTGTTGCTGCTGTGGTTTAAAGAGCAAACTCTTGTTGAAAATTCGGGATCCTCGGATACTGATTCTTTGTATTGACATATCTTAAAAGCAAATCGGGATCCTCAATGACGGCGACAATCAGCACCTTTATAGTTAATTCCCCATCTGCAAAACACAGCTAGAAAAGTGGCCAAACTGCATCACCACCCTGATGGGACCCTTGGCCTTGCTCACTCAGGCTTGCCTCAGCATCCCCCCACAAGCTTCCCGAGTCTACTAACCATGCAATCCCAGCTTCACTACGTATTGGGCTTGCCTGTTGTGGGTTCCATAGAGCTTCCATTGCTGTCATGTCTGCCCCAGAGCTAAAGACTGCTTAGAAGCATTCCATAATCGTGGCGTAATAATCGTACCCCGCTTTACTGCACGCTGCTTAGTTAACGACGCCCATTTTCTTGATAAGCCTCCCTTGATCATGACAACAGGCTTGGTCAAGCGGGTTCTATGTTCATTTCAGGTCTGAGGCACCACCTGGAGAGTTCATTGGTCTTTGTGAATGTTTTTGTATGACCACCACGATTAACACGGAGACCATCAAGCATACTTCAAATGAGTTTGGTTTATCTATGGCTATGGATCTCGTCCATCCTTCGGTCGTGTGCTCATGTGCACTCGAGTCGTTTTAACATCTCATATACATATCTCTAAGCTGAATAACAAATCCATTGACACACTTATGCAACCCTAACCTTGATGTAAGGCACCTCAACATCCTCCTCGTTGAGGTCCTCGGCCACAATCTCAAAGATCACATCTTTCTGGTGGGCCGGAATAGGCTTCTTGGAAATTGTCTCAACCAGCTGGCTCAGCTTGAGGGCGTATCGTTCCTTGAGCTTGGAAGGGGGGAAGAACGATGCGTAGAGAAGGCTGACGCCAGAGCTTAGCATGCTGATGGTAAGACCCTTGGCCTTGAAGGTATCCAAAAGCTCCTGTAGAGTAATATCCTCAATCTCGAAACGGTCCCAGATTCTATCCAGCTTAACCTTGCCATCGGGTCCTTGGTACTCCATCTTGGGACTGGCGATTGGCTCACTGAAACCAAAGAAGGGCAGTGCCAGGTTGATGAAACCATTTTTGTACTGCTCAAGATCGTCCTTGCCATCAATGATCTTGTACAGCTCCAGCACAACCAAACCGGTCACCAGCGCAGTGGTTGTGGCAATGGCGGGAATGATCTTGCCAGCAATAAACTTGGTCTTGTGTCTATCAGCTGGCTCGATCTTGTAGTTCTCAGCCCTCAAGTTGCTACAAGCGGTGATGAAATCGATGTGATGGTTCGAGTCATCGTCCTTCTCGAAATCAACAGGAACAAGCTGGAATCCAGACAAAGAACTGGGCGAGGGCAGACTGTCAGCCAGCTTCTTGATCTCGTCGTTGTCGTCAAAGCTAGACTCCGCCTCCTGGGTATATGTCAGTGTGGATCCTTGATAAAGTGTAGGTGTACTTACGACAGGCTCCTTATCATCAGCCTGGATCTTCACGTTGGAATCCGGGGTGAAGTCAGGGACAATGACATTCTCCAATTCTCGCAGGTAGATAGACTTGTCAGTTCCTGGAGACTTGATATTGTAGTTGAAAGCGTGGAGGTTGGCCGCAGCAACAATGAACCCAAAGTGAGAGGGGTTGTTGGGGTCGAACTTGAGTGCATCAGGGGCTCGCTTGGGTCCAGACCAAAAGGGGGTGCCGGAAGATGTCTCAGAGTCCTTGGGAAAGTTGTAGAGGAGCTGCTGAATCTTGTTGGAAAACTCAGACTCAAACAGTTGGCGAGCCCAGGCAATACAATCCTCAAATGTTCGGGGCCTCTCGGTCGTAAGGTAGTTACGAATGGTCTCGAGGGTCTCCTTATGGTTACCGCCCTGCTTGAGCGAGTTCTCGATGAACTGGGGCTGAGTCAGATACAGATTGACGGTTTGAGGAGCCTTGACGAAAAGCTTCTCGAACATATACTCCTTAGACCAGGCGATAGTATGGTCAATTTTGTTGGGAAAACTTCGGATAGTGCACATGGGGAATTCCTTCTCAGGGGGGTCCTGGGAGGAAGAATAAGACTCAGTAAGGTGAGGGAGAACCACTTGCGTGTTGCCCTTGGTTCCGAGAGTCCCACTTTCAAGAAGTGGCTTCTGGAAAAAGACACATCGACGGTCGACGTAAGTTCGAGCCTCTACGTTATCGAGAGCGTTGGTGACACCATCCAGGTTGTGCCAGAATTTCTCGTTGAAAACACTCTCAGTGTCGGCACTAACACGTTCCTTCAAGGTGATCATGTGGCCTTCGAGGTCGGGGTTCATTCGCTGGACGGCAAGAGCAGCACGGTCACTCTTCATCTTACCAACATCATCGGCACGGAAGAGGAACTGTCGGTTCAGGTTACTTCTCTCAATAGAGTCCATGTCAGTAACCCAGATCTTGCCCTCAGGGCCCGTTCCTAGACCAATCATGGCCCAGTTCTTTAGCATCTCACAACCAATGGCGCCGGCGCCAACAAGGAACTGCTTCAAGTTGGCAATCTTCTTCTGGTATTCAGTACCGAAAACGGCAATTTGTCCATCATATCGGCTGCCAGTTGGCTTGCAAAGCTCAGCACTTCGCTTAGTAGATGTGGGCAAAGACTCAAGAGAGTCAAAGTACATCCACTGCACAATGGGCTGGAACTTGCCGGAGACTGCCTTGAGAACCTCCTGCGCAACAAGGCCACCGAAGTAGGCAGCCATAGGGTTGAGGTCACCTTGAGCTTGGTAACTAAGCTCTTTTAGAAGCTTCTCATCCAGCTCAATATCTAGACCCTCCTGCTCAGCAAACTTCTTAGCAGCACCCAAGACGACAATAGCATCGTCGTCATCCATGGGGTTGGGAAGGCGCTTGTGGGTAAGTTGGAAAGCATGAAGCGCCTGGAAACCAAGGTGAAGCTGTTGAGGTCGATCGAACTTGGCAAAGTCGGAGATAAGAAATTCGGGTTCCTTTAGCGATGCGGTGAAGTCCTTGAAGTTAATGATCTTGGGCATCTTGACCTGCTGGTACATGCCACCTCGCTTGTACTGGCCCAACCCAGATACATCGCCGATCGAGAAGGTGTAAGGTCCCTTGACCGTAATCTTTCGGGGCTCCGCTCCGTTGAGCGCTTCCATTCCCTCGACCTCGGAGAATGTTACATAGTCACCATCTTCCAACCCGTGTCGAGTTTCATCAAGGGCGGACACCATGCCCTCCTCGTCGATACCTGCAACGATGCCGCTAAGGGGAGTCTCGCCGGTAGGATCGATGACTGTGAACTTCTCGCCGAAATCACAAAAGACAGAGCCAAAGAGTCCAAAAGTATCGGCAACGACAACGTAAATACCCTTGCTATGGCAGTAGTCGGCGATGGCCTTCTGTTGGTGGATAGGTGCGTTGGTCAAAACGACAACCTGGTACTTATCAAACTGTGAAAGATCGCCGTCAAGACCAGGCGACTGGTGAAGCTTGACGGGAGTATAAGCGTTTAGTTCAGCAACGCGAGGGACAGTGACCTCGTCTCTGGGCTTTCCGACATCGCTAGGGGTGAGGAAGAACTGAGACGAGAGATCTGCGATCTGAACTGGGGCCGGGTCGTAAAGGGTAAGGCTCTTGACACCAGCCAGAGCAATGTTCTTGGCGATTTCTACACCGAGACCTTTAAGGCCAACGATGAGCACGTTGGAAGCGCCCATGCGCTTCATAGCCTCGTGGCCCAGGACATAGAGTTGTCGGCTGTAGAGGGATTCGTCGATTTCGTTATTTCCAACAACAGATTCATCAACCTGCATTCGGGTTGCGAGGTCGACCTCCGATTGCTTTTGTTCCTGTTGACAAGTCGGTTAGTCATTTGAGTGCACTTGGGCTGGTGCTGGAGGCATATCGCAAAATAGCGCCCGGCTTTCACATGCTCCGGTAATCAGAGGATCGATAGGCGACGAGAGAGAGGTACTTGGGGGATGTTTGCTTACGGCCATTGTGCGTTTATGGGTAGATGACTCCCCGTTGGAGAGCTTTCGCTTCCCCAGCTTGTCCGTCGTCGGTTTTATCGTGATGTTAGGAATACTGCGTCAGGTCGTTGCGAGGCGATCCAGCACCAGACAGAGCTCAGCCCCGCCAAACAAGACAAGGTAACGGTGAGGAATGCGGGATGGTAGAAACGTTATCTGCGGGCGAAAGATAGACTCGTCGCAGATCGTGGTAGTCGTGAAAGAAGATTTGTATGTATGGTCAGATGCAAGTTTGTAAGGGAATACGTTTCGGCTTTGGAGTTGGGTGGAACAGAGAGCGCGACAGGCGTCCAATGCTGATGAGGTAATGGCTCGAGTCGGTTTAGTGTTGCATGAGGCAACTTGGACGAGAGCTGTTTTGCCCCACCTTCCATGGGTGTCAGCAGTCTCGGGCAGCTTTATTAAGCAAGCCTGAGGAATCAGTCAGTGAGGCGAAGCTGTCGAAACATACAAGATTTATCCAAATAGTTGCCTTGTAGCTTTGCATCCGTTACTATTTTTAATATTAAGTTGACAGCAATTAGACATTCCAGTTTGTGTCCCACGTAAAGCGTCAACTCAGTGGTGGATGAGCCGCCCCGCAGTAGCCTGTAGTAAGAATTCCATGGCGGTGCTTGGAGCTTCTGTTGTCTCTCCAGCAACTCGGATCCGGTGCTTCTTAGGTAGACTATCCTGGTTGCAGGCTCACCACTCGAGTAGGCAGACTTGAATGGTCATGTAGATAAATGATAAGAAGCCATGGTTATGCATTTTCAGATTCATTATCACGGATCCAACTTTATACAACGGTTGGCAACACCAATGAGATGCAGGTCGGTCCCTGCTTTGTCCATTATGAGATCCAATAGCGGGGTCAATCGCGCGAGGTCGACGTGGTGGTATAGTTGCCAGAGCTTCACCCAACTCAGTTTCTGTATATCTTACAATATGTCTGCTCGTCACTCACGCTCGGAGCGTGTCCAGTATGCGTCAATGAAGACGCTAGATAAAAATTCACAGCAAACACCAGACACATATCACGGAAGCATGGGACTTGGAACGGTTTCGATGCTTTCTTAATTTCGCCGTCTAGGTAACGATAGCAATGTCTGGTTGGCATTGTACCTGAGTGCTGTATATCTGAAGGGGTATGAAGAACACCGGATTGATCTTCGAAAGGTTCTGATGCACATCGTTGGCTTACAACGGGTTCGTCAGAGCCTGGATAATCCGAGATCGATCGAAAGGTGACGGGAGACGAAGAGCACGCTTAACCGATCTTCTTGAGCTCAACATCGCTAATCGTCAAGTCAGAACCAGTCCATCTAACAACAAGGCTTGTTACTTACAAGATGAGAGTAGAGTTGGCGGGGATGGCACCAGGGAAGCCGCGGGTACCGTAGCCGTAGTCACTGCAGAAGAATTGTTAACGAAGCAATGTATAATCTCGAGGGGAGTACAAACGGGGTGATGACGAGAGTAGCCTTCTCGTTAAGCTTCATCTGGACGACACCCTCGTCCCAGCCTGTACGATGGATTAGCTTGTGGTAGGGTTAATTCACTGAGAAACGTACCCTTGATAACCTGGCCAACGCCAATCGTGACATCGAAGTCACCACGTCCGACAGAGCTATCGAACCTTTTGAGAGGAAAACGTCAGTCTTAGTGAGCAGCGAGAGGGGACGAGGAAAGCTTACTGCTTGCCCTTGCTACCATCCTCATTCTGGAGCCAGCCAGTGTACTCCATGCTGACCCTCTGGCCCTTCTGGGGGGAAGCGCCGTTGCCCTCCTTGATGATAGTCTTTTCAACGCCCATGATTGCTTGTGTAAAGGAGAAGTTGCGAGGTTGAGTAAAAAACGGGTTGATTCGAGTGGTGATGCGAGTAGCGCGAGGGATGGATGCAAGAGAGAAAGACCGCATTTTCGGAAGAGGAGAGGAGCGTGGAGCTTTATACGACAACAGCGAGGCAAGGTAGCAAGGTAAGGCAGAGCAGGTACAATGCAGTAAGTGACAGTGATTCAGTGCCAGGACAATGGGAAGTCTCTTCTTGAGCTCCCCCTGTCGGTATGATCCAATGGCTTCATACTTCGGCTAAGCTCTTTCGATTGGATCTCAGGGTCGAAATGGCGGGGCAAGCAGATCGACGGAGGGGCAATGGCAAACTGGAATGACGAGTATCGCCAATCAGAATGGCCTGCGGCTCCACCGGGGACGACTATTGGGGATGACCTGGAAGCTCACAGAACCCCGGGCAGCCAGGGAGGTACCTCACAGTGAAAGATACCTCGACCTCCTACATTCATCGTCACCGTTTCCAATGCCACAACCAAGACATACATGTGGTACAAGGGGAACACGTGGAAAGCACGTCAGTGTCAGGCTTAATCTTACCTGGATAGGTCGCAAAATACCTCACTCCAACCTATGTTGTGATTGCTTATCCATTGTAACAAATCGATTTGAGGGGGATGACTTTTGTACCTCGCACTAAAAGTACATAGCACCAATGCTTCACTTGCCCGATAGGTCAGGTACCGTTCTGTGGAAGTACCTTGGCACCGTCATCCGCCTCAAGCGACACAGGTGACTGTCAGTCCAGAGACTTGCTGCTAAGGATGATGGACCAGCGTTGGTTGAACAGTGATGCACTTATACTTCACAAGGCAAGGCCAAGCGAGATGAAAAGAGGCGGTGACTTCAATGTCACAAAGCACCGGTTAAGCCACCCATTGCCCTCTTTTGGCGGGTTAAGCTGTCCGTCCCGGTTTCATCGGGACTCTTGGAAACTCGGTCAGACACTGTTGTACTGAGTACAGTTATTTGTAATCTTAAAAGCGCGTTAAAACTAATTAGGTCTTCGACTGAAAAGAGTTTCGCAGAGACGTTGTAGTTGGAATGTTTGAATCCACGCTGTTCTACTATACAAGCGTTGTGTGAAGGCCTCGACCGTTACGAACACAAAACTATAGTTTCTATTGAATTTCTTTTCAAGTTTGCTATCAACTTGGAACATTGGCAGATTCACCAGCAAGGAAAAGCAGTGTTGATTAGATATCAGCCAACATCATTTTTGTCTAGGGTAGGCAAACTTGTCGTGATACTATACTAGGTATCCAATCTTACTTGGTACTGCAGTCTTAACTCAAGTCATTTGTTATTTGTTATCAAGCCTGGCATGGGTTATAAGCCTTGTTGCGACTTTTCGGTCGAATACGCAGCAGGGACAATGGGGTTGATGTTGATTGCTCATGAGTTCATCTTATGACAAGTACACAATCCTCAAATTGTCGACATCTACGCGTGAGTTTTGCCATAACTAGATTCTCAAGCTAGGTTCTCGGTATTCGCTGGAGAAGACTAAATAAAAGCATCGAAAAGACGTGATTGGTTTTAGGAGACTAACTCGAAATCCCTCCATCTAGTGCCATGGCTGTATTGCTAAATTCATCCACTCATACCTAGTTTGAGGGCCCTTTAAAAACATTGGACAAGTAAAGCGATAAGACACAGAAGAATGGTTTATAGCCATACTATTCGGGAAGAATAGAAAGCGGCAGGATTGTATATACGCTTGTTTTTTCCTGGTAGATGCAATGGTTATGAGAGTATATGAAGCGACTATAATTAAAGACGGATGTCTGGCACTCCGTCTACGTGACAGAATGAAGTTTTTTGTATGACGGGATAAAGAACTTTGAATAATGATACAATCGTGGATCAAGGGGAAGGAAGGTACTATGCTTTCGCTGCTGGTTTGTCCCAATGTTGACATGCGAGGGTACTATTGGGAGCCTTTATAAGGCCTGGTTCGAATGTCGCGAATGAAGTTAAAGTCAGCAGCAGTAAGTGCTTACCTCTATCTGTGCAATTGTATCGCTGAACACATGTATCTTGTTTTATTGATTTAGTAGATCTTGGCACACTACTTGAAGCTTAAAGAACTGGAGTTGTTAGGCATACTGAGTTGGCGTACTTCAACATAGTAGGTTGATAAGAATTATCTTGGAAAGCATAATAATTCTAAGGTTGACCTGAAGTCCCTGCCAGGTCCTCAAGATGACGATGGCACGAGCAGCATCTCAGATCCTCTCGACAATTTGAGGGGGCTCAGCAGTTGAACATGAACAGCTGAAGGAAGAGTCATCCCTGCAACGGTGCAACCACATATCTCCAGGGTCTCAGTAAGTTAGGATGAAGTTCACCATAACCACAATAGACATCCAGCTGAGCTTTTTATTGATTGAGGTCAGCAATTGGCATCAAGCTGCACCGGGTGTTTGCCAAGGTTTCGATAGTTGAGCAAGGCACTCTGTCGATAAACATGTGCAACAGGCTGGTTGGTCTATTCCCGAATTTAAAACTGTAACAACATAATGAATCACATGATGGCTACTGCTTGAGAGCACAGCCGGGTATTTAATATTAAGGAACAGATAAGGTTATTCTTATTGGCGGGCCCGTAAATCAGACCTCGGAAATGGACGACTTAATTACCCAAATTGAGCTGTTTTCTCTTCTCGTAAAAATAAAGCTACCTAATGACTTGACATCCGAAGACTGGGTCCAACGGATGATGTTTGAGAAGTCGTGCATCTTGTCAAATGATTTGATAAGACGTATAAATCGCTAGGCAAAGTTTATTTGAGTCGTACTTGCACGAATAGATGACTTGTTAATAACGTCGTTATTGCCCCAAGCTTCTTTACAGGTCCGAGATGACCATGCAAGGCAGTCTTGGAATATTGAGTTGTTAGGGTAAAAAACCTACGCCAAGTGCTTGGAAGTGCTTGGAAGTGAGTGATGTGGATGCATCTCATACGTACAGAGTAGACTAATTACGATAAAATATAAAGAACATGTAACATGAGACTTGTCAATGAGATGTCATGTCGATCATAAAAAGTATCCGCCCAAGAAGAATTCAAGTTTGCAATGCCGCTTGCCGAAGTCACCGAAACAAGTGATCAGGGTCCCCCCTAAAAAGTGGACGCTCATAAGGCGTTTCACAGCCGAACGGCACTCATAGCCGCTAAAGCCCAGCCCTTGGCACAGCAAATGCCGCCATATCCGTAGGAGCCTTCCAGTACTTCCCTGCGAGAAGAGCGGGAGTGACGTCAGAAATCAGAAGGAATATCAATACTTTAATAACTTGACTCAAAGAGCTTGCGACGCTTTTTGTTGCCAAGAGCTTTTCCTCTTGGTGATTGTGGGTAGACCAAGACCAAGTCTGACTACCAAGGTGGTGTGCATCGTCGCGAGATTAGCCATGGTGTTGAAATATAAGCCCCCGGCTGCCAAATGGACTAGCTGCAGTAGGATAAAATTGAGCAACCCAGGTGTATCCGGATCGAACAGTTCCAGGCCAAGTCTAATACATAAGTCGATTCCGATCATTTTTATCAGAGTTTCGGTTGCGACGGCGCTTACTTACACACCACTTTAACTTGTCGACGTGCACACCACGCGTGCCTCGAGAACCTTTACGAGCAAGCCTCTTGTTATCTTCCCGTTGTCAAAAGTAACCCTCCTTCCCTTTCTTTTTCTCCCGTTTGGGGTACAATAATATCACTCGATTTCCTCGAATGTGAGGATTGTCTTCTTTCTTATCATTGTGCTGTACAAGCCGAATCCCTGCTGGCGCGAACCGATCGATCGCAAGTCCAAACTCCATTGTCGCATTTCTCAACAAGATCCAGGGTCCAGAAGATGAGCGCTCCAATCAGCGCCAACGGTAACGGCCAGGCCAACGGCCAGAATGGCTCGACAGCAACAAAAAACAGCAACGGAGTATCACCAGAACAGAAAAATGGTACAAATGGAAACGATGCTCCTCATGGGCACCACGCGATAAAGCGTCCTAACAAGATTGGAACCGGACTCAAAGATCGCGTACACCAAATTACAAAAGGACCTCCCGGAGGCTTCGATCCAACTCCGCTTCCCGATGCGCCTCAAGGCTACACGATTCGATTTATCTTCCACGGCGCTTCGAATCTTGCTCCAGCTGACTTTGTCACCATCTCTTCTGACCCTTTCCTACATGCGACTTTGAAAGGCACCCAACCAAAGCGCCATAAGGAGGACCCCGATCTAACCTACCGCACAAGGACTATCCAGAAAACCACTGAGCCACAGTGGGATGATGAATGGGTAGTCGCCAATGTGCCACCCACGGGCTTTACCCTCAAGTGCCGACTGTATGACGAAGACTTCCCAGACCACGACGATAGACTGGGCAATGTTACGATCAAAGTACCAAGTATATCGCAGGACTGGCAAGGAATTCCTCCACCAGGCCGTGTCTATGAAGCCAAGAAGCGAGTTATGAGCAAGCGGGCTTATTTGACCAAAGCTGTCACTAGTGTTGTCAACCACAATATGCACATGACTCCTCTCCTCCGCGTGAGCATGGAACTTCTGGGGCCCTCAGCTCCGCCTTATGCGCAAATGCACACCGTCGGTCCAACAACATGGGTCAAGCATTTTAGTCCCTTGATCGGTCGACTTGCCGGCGTCAAGGTCAACACGAATTCCGACGACGATGCCCACACAGATCAAGATGAAGAGGCCGCCCAGACTGGAAACAAGAAGACTAAGACTCAAAAATATGAGTATGTTGTTCGCACAATCTTGAAAACGGAATATACTTACACTCTTTTAGTTTCCAAGCGAATGAAATGCAGCTTCAAGGCCCGGTGCCACCCAAGCTGTACCACCGCTTTGTCGAGTTCAGACCTATCATTGCATCAATCTATTCTTCGGCAGGCTTGCGCGGGACGATCCTGAACAAGGCGCTGCATGGCCAGCATCGCCGTATCTACAACTTCAACGCATCGACTGAATATGGCCGCTTTGATGCGTGCAGCACCGAGGCTGCGGAACAGTTCTTAAAGCTCGTTCACTTCGACGAAGGCGGCCGTATCTTTACTTATGTTTTAACTTTGGACGGAATGTTCAGATTCACAGAGACCGGAAAAGAATTCGGCATAGACATGCTGAGCAAGCACACCATGCATTCCGATGTGGAGACGTATATCGCCTGCTCTGGTGAATTCTTTATTCGACGACTCAACCGCCCTATCGCTTCAGATGAGCCGAACCCTCACACAAAAACGCACCCATCACAAGACGTTCCTGGCGGCCCGCCTAGAGAACAACCTCCACACAACCCTTCTTACTATCAATTGGTCATTGACAACGACTCTGGGACATATCGTCCCGACAAGTCAACACTACCTTACTTGAAGGATTTCCTTGAGAACAACTTCCCAGGAATGGGCATTGTGACGATGCACTGGGAAGATCAAGAGCTGCAGGATATGAAGGAGAACCAGCGCAATGTCAAGAAGAACGAGGGTAGACTGGTCAACATGGTTCTCAACAGGAGCCAGAGCAGTATCAGCTCCGCAGAGAGTGAGTTGGATGATCGCGAGACCTCTTGGCAACAGGGACACAAGAGTAAGCGAGAGGTGGCCTACGAAGCTTTGGAAGACCCGCACAAGGTCAAAGATGCGGTCAAATCGATGGTCCCTGGCTTGAAGCATGAGAAGGGCGAAAGCTCTAAATGAGCGGGTTACGTATGACTAACGGCCGAGAAAAGTTACGGGATGGTTTTCATAGATGGACTGGTCCGTTTTCCGTGGCGAAAGAGATACCTGTATGGATTTCACATACCGTTTTTGTTTTGATAGTCCTGCATTCTTTGATACCTTGGCTTGGTTCGAATTCGTTTTTTTTGTCTGTAGTTCTATATAGCTCTACTCTAATTCCAAAGCTCTGCGCTTCAATAACTGCATACATAACTCCGATCCCCCACAACGTATCAGAGGCTTGGCTTCAACGCTACCCACTTGCTTGAGCAACTCGCCAACAGCTGCCCTTGCTCATCCCTCATCTCACCTCTGACTGCGGTCTTTCGACCATCGATTTCCTCTGCAATAGCTGTGATACAAAGAACACTATCTGTTGGCACGGGTTTCAGAAACTTTACGTCTATTCCGCCTGTTACATTGGAAGTCTTGAACGCTCTGGCCTCTTTACCCAATGTGCCGTTCAGATCGAAGATAGTCCCCATAGATTCGTCCAACAGAGCTGTAACGATACCGCCATGAACGATACCAGGATATCCGCTCACGCCTTCACCCACCGTTACCAGCACAACAATCTTAGTGATATTGTGCGATGGATCCTTGGCAACCTCAACACTTGGCGCACGGAAGTAGCTGATGAAATGGGTCAAGCCACGAGCATTATTAAGCGAGTTTCCAAAAAGCTGGTCGTGCGCAGATGATTGAGGATTCCGACACGATGGGAGAAACGGGATCGTATCCGGTGCGGACAGCAGAGAAGCAGTCCAAGGATGCGAAGCAAAGAAGGAGAGCTCTGAAGCGAATAGATCAGGTGGAGCGTTGGCTGGCGCAATATCAAGCGCTGGGCAGATGACTGAATTGCTGTAAGGAGGATACTCCATGTTGGTTGATGAGAAGGTGTTGATGTGTGAGACTGAGAGGTTGGTGTTGACGGGATGGCCGAAGCGGCTTCGGACCCGAGAGAGCGGGGCCGGTCGAGAGAAGTTCCAAATGCTCGGCAATACAGTGGAGGTTTGGAGTCTAGGTCTCAGAAGTTTGATATAACGCATCATATAATACAATTGGCCATGTAATGTAGAAGTGGGATAAGAGAGTTCTTGTGCCTGGATTAGGGATATTGATCGACATACCTTGATCAAGGGTGTCGTGAAGCCGAGGTACTTTAGACTACGGAGGCTTGGCCGATTGGGGAGAGGAAAGGTAAAATAGGGCACTCCTATTGGATAGCGTATACTTTAATTCATCTTCAACATATCGAGCTTTGCTATTATATTATTGTTATTTTCAATATTAAGGATGTATGGATGTGAAGCATGTTCTCATTGGTACCACCTATTAAATGTCTCTACTTTTTAATCAATTACAGGTCAAAAACAGTTGGCGCTGTTGCCTGCCCAGCATCATCAAGAACTCGTCTCTAAGTCAGGATATGTCACTCTATTAGAAATTTACAGCAGCCGAATAAAAAGAGTGTTCGGCGGATCAAACTGTTGAAATCTCACTCGAATTTCTTTTGTGACTGAGCGCTTGTCACGCCTCGGCAAACACCAAAGTGATATCAAACGCAGACTACATGTGCACAGCAAAAAGACAGGATAGGTAATGTAGGTGAGGCAAGAACAATGTAAACCAATAACAATACTCTAAGCAAAAATACAATCATTCGACGTGAAATGTTGTTCATGTCCTTCAGCGCATGCTCTCCATTCATGAAATCTTTAATGGATCAATGTAGAAAGGCACCAAGCCACAAGCACGAGCTGCCACTGCTCGCACCTGCCAACTTTAGGTATCGCACATACCGAACGGTGGGCGTTCTTGCCGCAGAAACTCAACGATTCACTGTGTACCTACCTGCCTAGAGGCACGGATTCACTGCCTTCCTTCCCCTCTTCCGCTCCTTCCATCTTTACTTCGTTCTTATTCGCGTTTACTCGCGCAGCTTGCGCATCCGCCACTCATCATCTTTGCATCTCCAACTTCAACAACAAGGCTCCGAACTCGACCACACCTACCTGCAAAATGGAGAGCATGGGGCATCCACAGGGACAGACTCTCACGCCCGACCAGATCAATGTCCTCATTGCCATCGAAAGATTCGGCGCGGGCTGCTCTATGGTGGCTATTGTTTTTCTCTTGTTGAGCTTTGCCTTGTTCAAGAAGCTTCGAACCACTCCAAACCTCTTCCTTGTTTTCGCATCGATCGCAAATGCCGGCGCCAGTGTGGCATCCATGATCGGATATGATGGCCTCGAAGCAGGCGAAGGCTCACACTTGTGCCAGGCCCAGGCCTTCATCTTCGAATGGTATTAGCATCTGCTCCCGTTAAGCTCCTATACTGATATATACTTCATAGGTTCATGCAGTCTGACCCTTGGTGGTCTCTTGCCATGGCTATTAACGTGTTTCTCGTCTTCTTCTGCAACGCCGACCCACGAATGTTTCGCAGCTATGCCTGGCTTTACTGCATAATCTGTTTTGGCGGCCCATTGATCCCGGCGATTGTTTTGATCTCCATACGCAACTCTCCTAGAGGCCTCATGTTTGGGGATGCTACTGTAAGTGACTATCAAGTCAACAATCAATTTACAAACTGACAAATTTAAGTTGTGGTGCTGGATTGGAACCGACTGGAGTTTGGTTCGCCTCTACGCCTACTATATCCCGATCTGGATCTTTTCTTTCCTCTCAATAATGATCTATATTGCGGTCGGATACCATGTCTTCCATGCTCGAAATATGCTCAGGGATTTGGTGGTCGATGGGATGAAGGTCGAAAGGAGTGACAGTATCCCTTACTCAAGCAGCGAGCACCGAGGCTCCTCTGAAGCGGTAGCCCCCCCCTATGCCATCAGTGAGAGTGGCGATACTGACTCTTATCCTCAGAACCTCACGGGTCGCCAGGAGTTCTACGGCACTGCTGTCACGGAAGTTCAGATCATACGAGAGGAACCAAGACAGGCAACACACCATGGCATTGCCCAACCTGCTACAGCGCACACCGGTTCCAACCCTCCACGTATTCAATCATGGGTCCTGCCTGGTTCCTTCGAGCAACTCGAACGTACTACTTCAGGAAGAGCTCAACGATTCGAGACAGTTTGCACGTCTGACAGCACTCCACAGCCTTCATCGACCTTGATCACCCGGCTTCGTGCGATTAAATCCAACGCTTCTTTGAAGCTCAAGCGACTCGATCCGGTCAAGATGGCATATCTCCGCACCAGCTTCATCTTTGGCTTTGCAGTACTGATCACCTGGATCCCGAGCTCAATCAACCGACTTTACAGCCTGACGCATGGGGACAGAATTAGTTTCAGCTTGAGTGTGGCCAGTGGTTGTGTCCTCCCACTCCAAGGTTTCTGGAACACCCTGATTTACTTTACAACCAGCTGGAAGGTGCTCCGTGAAGAGGTTCGAACAGCCAAAGCGGAGTGGTTCAAACGGCCTGAAGAGTGCACGGATGGAATCCGCCTCAACAGTCGACTTGGCACTTTCAAGGGAGACTATCGCGATACCCTTGAGCGAACTCGACCAGTTCGTGCCGGCTCTACTGAGGATACCGAGAAGTCAGTGACAGAGTAATTGTATGGAAGTTCTTGACGTGAACTGGGAAAAGGCATATTTTTTGTGTGGGGAATGCATTCATGTAGTGTGGCCTACGATGTTATACAATTCGCCATTTTCAAGGCAGAGAATCGAGCATTAGGTATCTAAAGCGGAAATCACATCAGAAATACTGTAAATTAAAGTTTTTTTTATTTCGGCCCAATGTATCATAAAACATTGTTATTGTGGTTAGAGCCCAGGTATTCTTAAGCATTGTAGATGGCTTCGCCCTCAGCAGCATCTACGCCTTCTTTAACAACCCTATCAACAGCAGCAGGAATATCCTCGTCGCCGTCAAGGAGATCGTACCATCCGTTCTTTACACCATCAGCAGCAAGAAGATGTGAGGCAACCTCGGCGACAGCCTCTCGGCTGATGCCGTCTGGGGAAGAGATGTGTTTGGTCTTTCCAAGCTCGACCTTTGTGGCGGGTTTATCGTTTAGGGTCCCGGGCCGAAGGTTGATACCAACGAGGGAAGGGCTCTTTTTGGAGATCTTGTAAAGAACATCGTCGGCCTCAATCTTGGCCTTGTAGTAGTTGGCTAGAGCGCCATTGTTCACCTTCTCGTGGAAGTCGTCCCACTCGCCGGCCGGCCACCATGGGGCACCAGCGCGACGTGAGCCAAGGTATGAGATAAGAAGGAACTTGGTAATACTGGGAACAGCAGCTGCGGCTTCGATGAGATGAACGGCAGCATCTCGGTCCACCTTGAATGTCTGGAGTGGGTTAGTGAATGAGCTGATGTGTGGGAATGGCCAGATGCATACCTTTTCAGCGCCACCTTTGCCTCCAGCACCTGTACTGTGTTAGAATGAGTTCAACTATGATTTCTAGATTTCTTTCTGACTTACCCGCGCTCCAAGCAATATAATCGGGTCGAACTTCGCTCAAGACTCCGAGAGCCTTGTCCCTGGAATCGATATCCTCAATACTACGTACGAGAACATTGAGTTTGCCGGGGAGGCCGGCTCCAAGCTTCTCAATGGCGGGGGTCTGCTCTGAAGTTCGGATAACGCTGGTGACAGTCCACGAACGTTTGAGTAGAAGAGGAGTAAGAAGCTGGGCGATCTTGCCATGACCACCGAGAAGAAGGACGTGATGAGAAGCCATATTGTATACGGGAATTGAGATTGTAGAGGTTTTAATGAGCTAGTATGGGTATGAGATGAATTCTGTAGATTAATTGCTATTTGTTACTCTTGCTGAAGTAGGTTGACTTCAGTATTTAAGTCTGTCGCTTTTCGTACCCAGAAACCGCTTGAACTTTCAACGTTATAATTTATAAGGTATGACGACATTCGCAACGAAGTGGGGTAATTACACATGCCGAATGGACGACAGCATTGAATACGGATCTTTGAGTTGACGATATTCTTGCGTTTTTGCTCGCCATCAAGGTTACTTTGCAGATCATCTTGTCCTGTAACTAGGTAGTGCTTTGGTAAATATTGGAGTTGTGATGTCAGATAATGGTGTTGGTGGCGTTGTTGTAATGCGAGCTAAGATCACACAGTCATTGGCGCATAATTGTGTAGTATCAGTATATTTGGGTCGAATAATATCGACTGAAGAACTGCCGGTTATGATGATTGTTTCATTCACGTAAAGAAGTATATCTACCGATGTTTTGGGCACCTTGTTCTAGTGTTACACCTACAGCTTATACGCAAATCACTGTCTAGTCTACGCCCTTGTCAGCATGATCACTCACTTACCCTGTTACAACGGAGCCTCACGGCTAGGAGTCAGATTCTGAAGAAGGGTGTTCTTCTCAGCCAATTGAACACTGGCCATTATTTGAAAATAGACAGATTCGCAAGTCGATGCCCTCACTGAAGCACAATGGCTTAGTCAGCGGCCAAGCTGTCGGGAGTTGCGGAGCTGCCATGAACTAAACCGTTATAGGGTGGCCACTCACTGGATGTCTTTGCTCACTGCTTGTTGTATATCAACCTTGGGGCCGCCTTTAACTGTCGACGTTGAGTTGCTGGGATACAGCGATCTTTTGCTTACGAGGGATAGAAGTTTGTGGTTAGCATAGAAATTTTCGGCAACCAACAAGGTTCACTCGTCCTAGCTATCCCACTACAAATCGCTCAACCCTGTCTTGTGTCATTGTGAAAACAAGCTTTGGACAGGGGTTGGACGAACTCTTGTATGAGCATCTCCAAGTACCTATTTGGTGTGAGAAACATGGCCAAGACGGTCTGCATTGTCGGTAAGTTATACATTGTTCCTTTGAACACCCTTGCTGATTACAATAGGCGCTGGTCCTTCAGGACTTGTTGCGGCCAAGACGCTATTGCACAACACTGCTCCTGGCGAGTTCAAGGTCACTGTTTTCGATGCTCAAAAGGACATTGGAGGTCTTTGGCCAACGTCCAAGACAGACGATGGACGTCAGGTTCATCCTTTCATGTGGTCGAACCAGAGCAGACATACAATGCAGTTTAGTGAACTTGCCTGGGAAGACAATGACCCTCAACTACCACAAGGTTGGATGGTTGGAAAGTATCTTCGCAGATACCTCGAACGCTACTTGACGAATAACGAAAACTTCGAATTGAAGCTTGGTACTCGCGTTGAGAGCGCCGAGCGCCCGCAGGGAGCCGCCCATGGTTGGACTGTCAACTTCAAGTCAGAAGTCGGGACCGAGGCACAGAGCTTTGACTACCTCTTGGTTGCATCTGGTTTCTTTGGAAAACCCATAGTACCGGAAAGTCTGGAGAAAGAGAAGGATATACCGGTTGTCCACAGCAGCCATTACAGAGACGCCAAGAGCTTGCTGAGCAAAGGCCGATCAGGCGGTGGAAAGATTCTTGTTGTGGGAGGACAAATGTCTGGTGTTGAGATTGCAGGAACTATTGCTGCACATCTCTCATCTGAGACTAATTCACCTGATACATCAAAGATCACGGATGTTGAAAAATACAGCGTTCACCATGTCATTCAGCGTCCGATTTGGGTGTTTCCCCTCTACACCAGCCCCAAGGTAAATATTCTCATATTCCCTCATTATGACCAATCCACTAACATGAAATAAGCCTATAAACAAAGCCGCGCCTTTTTTGCCGGTCGACTTTTCATCTTACAACCTCAACAACCGACCTAAACCCCTGATTAACATACAGGGGCACATCCCTGAAGAAACAGCCAAAGTTGTTCACGGAATTTACAAGGGCGTTCTTGGAACAGACCAATCTGAATTTTCTCCTTTACTCAAAACTGATGGCACAAACGATGACAAGCAACCCTACCTAGCTGTCAGCGAATGGTACACTGATTTTGTCCGATCTGGATTGATCACACTATCAAACGGCAAGGTCGAAGCTCTTCAAGGATCTACAGCAACGTTGTCCGATGGCACAAAGGTCGAGGACGTCGTAGCTGTGGTGGCAGCGACTGGATTTGATGCTTCACCTTGTATAAGCTATCTACCAAGCGATGTACTTCAGGCACTTCAGTTCTCGCCAAAGCACATCGACCAGCCTGTTGCTTTGGCTTTCCATGGAACCCACCACCCACAAGTTCCCGACTTGGGCTTCGTCGGCTTCTATCGATCACCATACTGGGGGGTGATGCAGATGCAAGCTCGATTTGTAGCGGCACTGTGGTCAGATAACGTTTCACCGGGGCGCAATGCTGAGGTCTTTAAGCGCAAGCTTCTTGATGATGTGTCCATCCAGCGAACTCTCGACCTACGGGATGACCCGCGTGTATCACAATTCCCGATGGGAGACTACCCTTACCTGATGAACGAAATTGCAGAAGCGCTTGAGATTCAAATCAGTGAACCTCTCACGCCACCTATTCCTGAGCTACCACATAACAACCTTCCTTTGGATATGCTCACGCCAGCGAGATACACAAACCCTAGCGATGATCAAGAATCGAAGAACGCCGCGACAACATCACTCGAACAGACAAGAAAGGATGCAACTGACGGCCTTACAACCTCCCGATTTGTGGCTCACGCTATCTTCCGAAGCCTTCTTGGTACTTGGAAGTTGGAGCGCGATCTCGTTAGTAAACTGCCTTCACACCCAAGTGGCCACTTCAGCGGTACGGCACAATTTCTCCTCCGCGAGAAGACAACCGATGGTTTGCGATGCGCCGGCAACCCCAGCGAAGACTCCACAGACGGCGACGAACTAGGCATGGAGTACCTGTATATCGAAGAAGGCGAGTTCAAGACAAGCCAAGGTTTTGGCTTCAAGGCCACTCGTCGCTACGTATGGCGCTACAACGAGCTTAAGGACGTGCTGAGCGTCTGGTTTGCCAAACCCGATGACTTAAAGCGAGCAGACTATCTCTTCCATGATATCGAGTTCACGAAACCAACGGAGAAGGGGTGGGCGGCGAAGGCGGGCCATTTGTGCATTGATGATTATTACGATGTCAAGTACAACTTTGCGTTTCAGGCTGTGAATCTGAAGGAGTGGCAGATCGAGTATACGGTGAAGGGGCCGAAGAAGGACTACACGATTACTGGGACTTATACTCGGTAGATGGTATGTTATATAGAGGTGAAAACGGTTAATGACCAATGAATGAGATTAGGTGGTTATGAAGCATTTCCGCGGCAAGTTGGGACAGGGATACGGACCGGGCCGATGTCTATGTAACTCTCTCCACAGCTGGAGAATGAGATGCAAGATGAGATCTGAATCCGATCTCCTCGGATAGAAAGAGGTGCATCCGAGGAATGTGGAGGAGCCAAACCTTTGGGTTTCAACGTTGGTTTGGCCGGCTAACATGGTCAGATCATCTGCAGCCACTCTTGTCTGCGGCCCCGAACACGCAGTCTACAGCACTTTTGCTATCTAGGTATGCTAGCAATATGAAGAACAAGCATTAAATACTATACGTAAAAATTTATGTAGGACAGAGACGTGCCATATTTGTGAGCACAAAGTGCCAAGAGAAGATTATTATCGGTGATGAGTATTAACGTGTCGGTCTACCCCCCTTCGAACATTGGTATTATTATGAAAAGCTCCTTCAAAGAAGTTTAATTCTACAATCTTACTCCTTTTAAACCCATGCGGGAGATAAAGAACGAAGTTAGACTACAAGCTGTAGGAGTATAATGATCATATTATTCGCTATTGACATACTATTTCTATAATTTTTTATTCTTCAATTAAGCGAAGGAGCACTCACTACCAAACTGTTTATATTCCTTATTACATATGATCAAGTCCATGGAGTTGAATTATAGCAAAATATAAGCCACTTAAAAAGCCAGTATATTTAAACATCCTTTGTGATTCCGAAACCACACTGACATTGGCTCAACGTATGTATCCTTGTATATTTGAACACGGATAGACAAACCGGATCCGCGAGCTTGGTAGAACAATTTCGGTCGTCATCGAGATGAAAAACTGACGATTCTTAAATCAGGCCACCGTCAAGGAGCGACTGGGGTCTCTATATCCCTTGTCCTTGTTTCTTGCATATCGGCCGATGGACGGGCCCGGGTGGGGCTCATAAACCCCGGAACTCCGGACACGCACACCGAAAGATTCTGGAGTGCTGCTTTCCATAATTTTAGACAATCTCTTAAGACCTTGCTAGCATATGGGATGAGCCATAAACCCTTGAGACATGGGATGTATATGGAATTTAATGTTGCCGCAGATATTTCCGTGTGTATGTATGACGCTTAGGTATTGTGTCTCGTTGCATACAGTTGGAGAGGAATGCATCCCCTAAGAAACACCCGCGAATATAAAAAAGTCCGAAACAAATGAATACTAAGGTTGCTAACATGTGAAGACCCAAATCAATAATCAGCTTGCATCAGAGCTGCCCTTCTCGCCTCAAAAAGACGCATAAACATGCTTGTCATTTAAGCTAGGACTATCAAAATGGCCTGATGTTCCAAGGCACATGCTGACGACACCGCTATGATTGGAAACAATTTACATAATTATTGGTGGTATACGGCCTCCTATTTCATCGTATGCTAGGCGGCTGTGCTTGCCTGAGAGGTGATTTCATCTCCTTTTTTGTCTCTGTTGGTAGACGGCTGAGGTTATCTGGGCAAGTTGAGTTGTATATACTCGGGTACGTAAATTTAAGGTATATTTATACTTCAGACGAGCCTTCCCGTTGTGGAGAATGCCCAGTAAGTCTCCTGCACCTTCCAAGCTCACATCCCAGCTCAGCTTCAAGACCCCGCGCAATTAAGGAAAGAGCTTAAAGTCACACAAAAATATCTTCTTTCTTACATTCATTCGGCTCAATTTTCACATCTCTTTTCATTCATTTTCACCCAAACCCTTACGCTTACCTACCATTCAATATGAAGCTCGCCGTATTCAGCACAAAGCCCTATGACAAAAAGTACTTGACGTCTGTTGTCAACGCCAAGCATGCTTCCTCTGGCATCGAGCTCGTCTTCCACGAGTTTGCTCTTAACGAAGATACCGTCTCTCTCGTCGAAGGAGCCGACGCCATTTGTGTCTTTGTCAACGACACTGTTAACGACAATGTCATCACAGCCCTGGCAGAATTTGGCATCAAGGCTATCTTACTGCGATGCGCAGGTTTCAACAACGTTGATCTCGAAGCCGCCCAGCGACACCGCATAATGGTCGCAAACGTTCCTTCGTACTCGCCCGAGGCTGTCGCTGAATTCGCCGTTGCTCTCATCCAAACTCTCAACCGCAAGACCCACCGCGCCTACAACCGTGTTCGTGAGGGTAATTTTTCTCTTGATGGCCTTCTCGGAAGGACCCTCTGTGGCAAGACTGTCGGTATCGTGGGTGTCGGCAAGATCGGTCTTGCCACTGCACGTATCATGAAAGGTTTCGGTTGCAGATTGCTTGCATACGACCCCTTCCCTTCGCCAGCCTTTGAGGAATATGGCGAGTACAGGGATCTCGAAGACCTTTTACCCCAGTGCGATATCGTCAGTCTGCATTGTCCACTCATGGAGAAGACTCGACACATCATCAACCGCAACACCATAGCTCTGATGAAGAAGGGCGCTATGCTAGTCAACACCTCACGAGGCGGTCTGCTCGACACCGAAGCTGTCATTCATGCACTCAAGACAAACCATATTGGTGGTCTTGCCCTTGATGTGTACGAGGCAGAAGGAGAGCTCTTTTACAATGACCATTCATCAACAATCATCCAAGACGACAAGCTTATGCGTCTGATGACCTTCCCCAACGTGGTAGTGTGTGGCCACCAGGCTTTCTTCACTGAAGAGGCTCTTACCGAGATCGCCGAGTGTACTCTCAGCAATCTCGAAGAGTGGATAGAGAGCAAGACGAGCAAGAACTCGCTGACCAAGGATCCTAAGCTGCGACGTCGTGACTCACTGCCCGTCCGCGCCATCTAAAGGTGGCCTTGTTTCTTTCCCAATTTCAATTGTTCGTCGTTGCCGCGTATCGGAAAAGAAGGACAAGAATGATTGGGGATCCACCTGAACCGGTAATAACCCAAGCTCTTATCTGAACTTGCTCTCGTTCTTTAGTCGTCATTCCAGTCTTGGTAAGGTGAAAGAGCTCTAGTGGGGGGATCTAAAGAGACGATCGCTTGCTACACATTACATACATTCACCAAGTGGACCTGAAAGATTCTGATGCGACCCATCTCATCACCGAAGTGTACCGACACAAGTCAAGGTCGCATGAACCTCTCCTTATCCCCTGGAATTTCCGTTTCTATGGATACTGGTGGTGGTAAGTGCGTCAAAGTTTTATGACATGGTTTTCGTACACTTTACTGTCGATTCGTGGTAAAAGAAAAAATGGTACAGGCATTGGGTTTGGACTGCAAATGGTCGGCATTGTTTCTCTGGGAAAGGCGTGGATGGCACACTCTTATCAAAGAGCATTTTATAGAAACGCTGACGGTACAGTTTGTTTAATAAAACAATCCTAAGTTCAAAAGTTATTATGCTAAATATCAAATACATTCCAATGCTTTTCCGTGCACATCCAACTCCATTTGCAAGTCCTGTCCACATTATTACCAGTTAATCCCTTTCTAGCCGTCACCACCACACCCTCAGTCTAATCCAAGTCTATATTTGCAATAAAACATTCCATCAAGGACATGATAGCAAGGAGCCAAATCTCATTGATTTGCTTAAGGGTTGCTCACGTAGCTTCGAGCACGGCGCAAGTCTTCGTCATCGGAATCATTGCGAACCTGACCGCCCGAGGCGTTGTGGTTCTTGACCTTTTCAATATCGTCGACGCTCTCATCCTCACCAGCGTAAGCGTACTTGCTACGCTCTCGGATCTTGGCACCGTACTTCCAGAACATGAAGGGAATAGCACAGCATGCGAGGCCCAGGAAGGCGAGAAGAGTCGAGGCCCACTGGTCGCCGAGACGCTCGTACATCTGCTCAGTGAAGAGAACGACAGCAGCACCCCAGAAACTTCGGATACAAGTCTTTGCGGCGAGAGCAGAAGCGGCTTGGTGCTGGTAAGAATCGACGAGATAGTTGTTGGCAGAGTTGTAGAGGAAGATGAAGCCGAAACCGACAGGGAAACCACCCATGGCTGGACCGGCCCAGGAGAGATCCGAATACGAAGTCCAGGCGAAGATGAAGAGACCGATGGGGATGCACCAGCATGAAATCATCATGGGAATCAGACGGACTTCGGCAGGAGGGTGACCGTTGTGCTTCTTAACAAGCGTGAGGTAGTGCTTATTGACGAAAGGGGCGCAGAAAGCAGACATAAGGACACCGACTGCAATGGGAATGAACATGAGACCAGTCTTTCCAGCAGAGTATCCCTTGCCCTTTTGGTAGACAATGGGGTAGGCGACGAAGAACATGTACAAAAGACCGTAGAGGACACTCATGTACAGAGAAATGAGACACACGATGAGCTCGCCGAAGAGGAGCTGAAAAGGTCGGATGAGGAAGATTCGAAGACGTTCAGAGATAGGGCGCAGATCGAGTTCCTGCTCAGTTACGTGGTCGGTTTCTCCAGTTTCGGCTCGGAGCTTGCGAGCACGACGGGCCAGGATAGTAGGGGCGTAGGTCTCGGGGACGGTGAAGGTGATGAGGATCCAGACGACAAAGGCCATGATGAGTTGGATCCAGTAGAGCCATCGCCAGCCAGCAGCATCGGAAAGAAAACCACCAACGAGAGGACCAACTAGACGGTTGTTAGTATATGCGAACCAACTTCAAGAGATTGATGAGAGTGAACTTACTAGCTGGACCGATAAAGGGAGCAGCAGAGAAAGCGGCCATGGGAACACCACGCTCTTCATTCCTCCACATATCGGCAAGTGTACCACCAACAAGAGTCATGGGCGCAGAGAAAGCAATACCATCAATGGCACGGCAGACGAGAAGAGTCTCGATGTTCTTGGCCACAGCACAAGGAATGATGAAGATGAAAGCAATGAAGAGGGTAGAACCGTAGATAATCCTTCGCCCGTAAATCTCGGACAAAGGCGCAAAGGCCATAGGCCCAACACCGAAACCCACAACAAACAGACTGATGCTTGCAAGAGCAAGCTCGTTGCTGACATTGAGATCTTTGGTCACACCCGCGATATCAGCAGTGATGACGGATGAACAAAAGGCGACGACGAAGCAGGTCAGCGCAACACACATTGTGCACCACCACTTGTACGCCTTGCTCCAGTTCTTGGGGTTCTCAGGGTCCCCTGGTGTGAAAGTGACGAGCTTATAGCGTCGTTCCGTCCCAGGCTCGTGGTTTGTGGACTTTCGAGCGATCTCTTCAGGCTGGACAGGGCCGGGGATGGCACCGCCAGGGACTTCAACACGGTATTCATCGAGATTGGCGTTTGCGCTGAGAGTACGGTAGGGAAGATCGATATCGAGGTCTGGGTCTCGATGTTCCTTCTGAGAGCCGTCTCTTGAGTGGGAGTGGCTGTGAGAGAGGGAGCGGCGGACGCGGGACACTGTGCTCTGGTGGGTGTTTAAGGGAGCAAACGTTGCTTCGTCTTGACGAGTCCCATTATCGAGGGTAGTCGAGGATCTACTTGAGTTTGGTTGATCCATTTTGTGTATATATGTAGAGTATTCAACTCTGGGGTGTTGATTAAGTGTATAAGAAAGTGCGAGATGAGAATCAAGTCAATGTCTCACGCAAGCTATGTTTGAACCAAGATAGATAGAATGATTTCATGTTTAAAGATGAGGGGAGCAAACCCACCTCTATATACCTGCTCTCTTGTTTCCAAAGAGCCGACTAACAGGAGTAAAAAACGATGAAATACAGAGCTCCACTTGATAACGCCGCACCCGAATACCGGGTCTGCACCGTGGGAAGTGGATACCGCCACCCGGACCTGAGAATCCACTTTAACGGGTTCCGTACGGCTCATTCCGAGGACATCAACAAAGACTCTCACAGGCACAGGCACAGGCACAGACAGTTACAGGGGTTCGACAGCAGTTCGATGGGGATACTTCGGTGTTCAGGTGCAGTGCAATATCGTCTTCTTCTATCCGTATCATGCCATACATTCCCTATCCTTGTCACTCCCAGAGCCTCATTATCAGCCACCTCTGTTTGTCTCTTTTCTCCTCTTGACACTGCTATTTCTTTAATTCTCCTTAGCACGCACTCAGACTTATCTCAACTCTAGTCTTCGGTCTCTCTCCGTCACTTTCAAGAGCTTGACGGGCGCTCTTTAATATCCACCTCGGACCCGATGTGGACCTAAAGTCGTTCTCTAGCTATCGCCCCGTCATCGGAACCTGGCCCCTAGGCTGAACCTCTTAACTAACGAGACAAGCTAAAGGACTCAAGCTTCTCGCCAACGTCATTGATGCTACCCTGATCCCTGTTCGTCTGTCGGCAATAGCACTGGGAATTACTTCAAAAATGAATCATGTTATTATCGATGCTGTCTAATAACTGTTGACTGACAATACAATTTCTGTCCTTCCCGAGTATCACCGAATCTGTCTCTGTCTCCCCTGCCAACATGTTATCGCCAGCTCAGCTTAACGAAGTTCCATATCCATCCTCACGATTCCTTTCAGCGATGCATCCCCTGTTGTCTCTCTCATATTCTCGAAACCCGTCCATTCAAAGGGCCCCAGTACCTTTCTTGTGGCACTTGAAAGGTCGCATCTGCCTTCATCGACATGATCGCCTCCAGATTTTCTATAGGCTTAATCGTCACCTTTGACGTCGGGAAGAACTGATCGCCATCGGTCATGATACAGTCTCCCTCAGAATCGACATGTCGTAAACTTCCATCTGGTTGCACCAATACACGGCCAGAGATGTCTCCACGCCCACCATGCAAAGCCCACGCCCGCACCCACCCTTGTGCGCTGAACGCCCAAAGGACCGTGTCGAGTCCCAAGTCCAAGGCAAGCTCCACTACGTTGTCACACTGAGCAACAGGTTGTCCTCGGATTTCGAACATGTGATGCGCCGCCTTTCCTGCTGAGGCATCATGTGCAAATTGAATGGCGCTGCTGCTTCCCTTGATCAGCGCTTCGCCCACCGTCACATCGCAGTCCGTCTCATGCTGGTTTGCAATCGTACACCCTTGACTATATCTGCCTTCCGATACGATGGCAAACAGGTTGAAGGGCAGTATATAAAGTACGATCATCTGCATGTCCATATCTAAAGCCTTTGGTGGATCAATGTTCAGGGGCATGACACCGGGGCCTTTCTCTAGAGAACCTAGACAATCGTCTCCACCGCTAGCCGAAAATGTTGCAATAACAAAGAGGTTATGAGATTTGTCGAATTTGGCTGTGTATAACACCGGTAGCGAGGAATCAAACGGAGGACGAAATCGGGCTTCGCAAATTAAGTGATCCGAGGACCCTGCTGGTGCATCAGTGCCTAAGGAAAGGGTCCCCGTGCGGGGATCTGTGTACAAGAGATGATAGCCGTCGCTCAGTGGAACAGCTCGGTAGTGACCAGTGATACGGCTGGTGGAAAAGCCAGGGTGTTTCTATCGTTGTTGGTCTTGGATATCGTGTGCGTTGCTCAGTAAGCGTTGGCGCAGCAGGTCAGTTATTTTGATGTGTCCATTCGTCGGGTCCATTGCCGACGACTTGAGCAGGTATGAAATGATCGTATAAGTCGCTCGTGAGCGAACAACTTAAGATTATAATATCACTGTAATATTGGAGAAGAAAGGAATAGAGACTATTAGGGAGGGTGCCTTGGTAACGTGCTGCCAGGACACCTGAGTATATCAATCGAGGCAAGACCTACCTCGACGCTGACACGAAGTCAAAACTCGCATCTGCCAAAAGTGGAAGTGCCTTTCAATTGTCACTCTTTGGGCATTACCTACTAAGGTAGTACCTAGGTACGCAGAATCAGCTCGATTTCAGAGTTGACTGCCTTGTGTGCAACAATCTATCGGAGCATGCCATTTACTACTTGACTAACGTGTACTGTTGTAATCAAAGAAAAGAAACATAACGATACTTATTCAAACTTCCCAAGCCAAAGTAAGCGCCATTATCATGCACGCATACATCAAATACCGTCATTAAACATTATTTCCACCGTTGTCTCGCCAAACATTCTCATCGCCTATACCAAGCGTGCTATCGACACCCTGCAGAATAGGTCTTTGACTCTCTTCTGTCGACTGCGTATCGTCTGTAACAATTGGGGGAGGTGGTTCATCGTAAATCCACGGCTGTGGAAGTCTGCGGCGAAGTTAACTACAAGCAAAAATGGCTTCTCGGGGGGTACTTACGGAGCGACAAGACTGGGGTTGATAAACTGCATTCCCTTCTCCTTATACTCGTCTAGGGTGCTTCCCCGGCGAAGAAGCGTCTGCGAAGGTCGAACCACGTCTTCATCCTCGAACGCATCGTCCATTGCAGCCGCATCATCTGAGTCCTCGTCGGCCCGGATCGCGCGAAGGGCAATGTACTTGGTCAACGGTTCATACCGGCGCTTGATGTAATAGCTATACCAAACGGAAATCGGAATCAGAGGCAGGATGCATGCAGACTGAATGAATGCCTCCCCTGTAGCAATCCGTCCTACCATGACAAGCTCGAAAACAAGCAAGCCAACGATGACGCGGTAGCATATTATTCTCCACGCGCCTCCGGTAGCATGTTGAGGCTGGTCCATTGCGTAAAGTAACATGTACTTGAAGGTGAAATAACCCAAGACAAAGTAAATCAATCCGATGAAAAGAATGATGAAGCCATAATTCAGGACACTGTAAATGATGCACAGATTGAACACGAGAAGTGACGTGGGGAGGAAGAAACCATACTGGAAAACCGGAGGCTTCTTGAGCTCGAGAGCGTCGCGAGGTGTCTTGGAAAGCCATTTGAGAAATGGGTAGAGAAACACGCTTCCTGCCTCGAGGATTCGGAAGGGCATGAGACCAATGCCCTGCAGCATGATGAAGCAAATGTAGAAAATTGAAAGGTCCTCCACATCACGGGCTATGGCTCCTGGAATCTTGCTTGTGTCTCTGGCAAACTTCTGCAACTCACTCCACCATGTGAGTCCAGACGTTGAGATGGCGAAGACGAAAAACGTATTGAAGAAGGTAAAGAAGTAGTTTTTAGAAATGACCGAGAGCTCCACGTCTCCTTGTGAGATCATTCCTTGTTGGTTGGAGAGAAAATCGTACAAATAGGGAACAGCGACGTTAAGAAGTGAGACAACCAGTGCTGGTAGGCCGGTTGAGGCTAGAGAGTAGATAATAGTATGTTCTCTCAGCCATTTACCTAATGCAGGCGCGGCCTCGTTGATTGCACATGGGGTCAACAAACCAGCCAGGAAAGCGGTAGGGGTGATGAATATGAGAGTGACGATAACGATGAGGATTGTGACAGTCCAAGATTTGAGACGGCGGATGCCGCGACGAGCGTACGTGTTTCTCCAAACAAGGTCCGAAGGTGCTGGTGTCAACTTTGTCAAAAGGCGGCCCGGTCTAGGATCGATGCGTGCTTGGATGGCCATTTGACACGATGCGACAGAGTCCATGGTGACAATCGCCATGTCTGTGGGCGCGTATGACTTCTTGCGAGCGTCGGTGACCTTAGCATCTAATCTCCGAAGTCGTTCTTCGTAGTAATCGATGGCATCAACATTACGGGATCGCAAACCAAGGGTGCCATAACGTATGTTGACTTTGGGCCTCCCTTCATCTCCTGAATCCCAGGGCTGTTGCTCATAATCCAACAGTTGCCCATTCTCTCCAGTTGCCTCACTGTCTCCTTCATCTTGAGGACCGTTTGGAGACACTCCATTGCCACGCCTTCTCTGGGGCCAGTTGTCTTTTCCCTTTTGCCGCTGGTGTTTGAGAAAGGTGGCCCAGGCACCCTCGAGGCTTCTCAGCGCAGTATCCCTCGCATCCACAAGGTCATCAAGCTTTTTCCATTCCCGGCAGATCATAACCTTGTCGACAGTGCCAATCTCCAATTTTTCGATAAGATCCTTGATCGCTTCTTCCGATCGAAGATCTTCTGGTATCCCGGTAAGGCGAAATGTCCTGTCTGTGACGGTAGATTGAGAACCGAGGTAGTCCTGGCGAAATTTGATAATGCGGTTGGTCTCGGAGTTGAGGAAGTAGATCGTCATCCCGACAAAGAAGTAGGTGAAGAAAACATAAGCCCACATCCAGGTCTTTGTCCAGCTCTTATCTTCGCCGTCGTCATCCTTATCCTTGAGTACATCGATGTAGCTCGGGTTGTTATAAAACGTGTCAAGATTGACCGCCTGGGTATCCTTGTGCGCTCCCATATAAGGCGTGAAACCTTCGTATATGTAATTTATAGGCCAGAGGATAAGAGTCGCTAAGAGTGCCATAACAGTCAAGAGTCGAATTGCCATCTTGAAGAAGCTAAGAAACTGCGGGCTGTCAGCATTTATTTAGGTTAGTCTGGAGAAACCATTTGTATCGTACCACAAAGGCATCGAGTCCAGCGGAAGCCAACACTTGCTCTTCGGTGATCCCAAAGAGTGTAGGTATCCATCCGAAGGTGGAATTGGGCAGAGTAGGTAGATCGAGTCGGTGATCGAGGCGACGTTTTCGCGCGGCATAAAGAGCGGGCCATCGTGGGCGCAGAAACTGAAAAGGAGTTAGTACTATGTATCACCACTGCAGGGCTTCACAGAAGACATGGCGACGCATGCGCATTCGAGTGTGGGAAGACGTACGCAGAAGAGGAAGAAGGCCGAGATGCCAATGGCGCACGACAATACCAACTGAACCTCGATTCTCTTGCCGAGATCAGGTTTGACTGCGGCATCTCCCGAGCAGTTCCTCTTCCCTTTCTCATCCACTTCCATCATGATCATCTCGAGAGACATGATGATGGCTCGTAGATGCGAAATTTAGCGGTTGATGTGCTGAGATGCAAGGCTGAGCTCGTTCACGTTGGATTGTGGCGCGCCTCATCGCATAATAACCGATGACGTACGGAGACGGTGAGGAAGGAGACCCACATGAGCTTAGCTTGCTGAGTCAACATTCATGCAAATCATCTTACCCTGGAGGGAATAAGACTTGGCTGCTACTAATTTTATACATTGTAAAACACCTCCTTCCATGACTCTACGTTGCATGGCTACAGAAAAAATCAGTTTTAAACTTTGGAAATCGTGGAAAAGGAATAGGCCACCAAATTCATAGTGATAACTATTGTTCTACGTAGAGTGTAGCTAATGAGATGCTATCAATGTTGGTAAAAATAGTAGCGACTTGTAGTTTTATTTCAAAAACATCAAAGAAAACACAGGTCAAGTTCAGCAACACTACAGAAATCAGCTGGCAACATCATAAGTTATCACTTGTGTTGTGACAAACAGTGTGTCAAACTAGTCTCAACAACCCCTGCATGGTAGTATTCTGTAACAACCACATATATTCATGAACTGCATAGACTAATAGGCCCCTTGCACAAACTTGCATGTTGAACCAGGAGTCGGCATCATCATAGAACGATCTCGGTATGTGTGTAAACTCACCGACAATACTGACACACTTGGAGTTAGACTCGCAAGCGCTTATCTATATCTTAGGAGGCCGACCAAAGCACTGTGCTGGGGATGAAGTCGTGCATCATCGAAGAAGACCCAAGCGCGTTGCCTGTAACATTCCAAGGCCTCAGGAGCGATAACAACGTGCTGCCATACCATCCGGGCACAAAGATCAGGAACATTTCTCCCGTTTTTTGTGTCTTCCCAAAACGTAGTCGCACATGTTCTATGCACATCGTCCGGCTTGCTGTAATCCAGATCTTTGAGCTTGTGTAGAAAATTCAGGAGCAGAGCTGACCCCTGTCGATTCTCTTTGGCTTTCTTTGCGTCGAGTAAAAGATCTGTCAAAAGGGTGAAGCCATACTCTTCAAGCCTGTACATTAGGGACTCAGGTACCGACCACTTTCTAGCCTGGAAATTTATCCAGTCTAAGCTTGGGAACGAAATGTACTCGGGTCTGAGTCCTGGTGGATATGATAGATGTGGATAGCCATCAGCTGTGCGATCATCGGGTGGTCGGATGCCCTCCCATCGGGCATAGTGGATTGCGTATAGACCTAAAACATATTTTTGAACACACCGAAGGGCTTCATCTTCCCACGAGAGAAGCTGTCGACCATTTCGTTGATTCAGCCGGCACGGGGGTGTGTAGCTGCTGTCCACTGTCGCTTTGTAAAGACGAATTTTGCTCATAAGCTCATATCTCAAGAACGCCCAGAAGAGACGCCTTCGACCTGCCGCATCGAAAGAGCCCAGTTCAAAACCACTCCAAATACATTCGTTTTTGAACGACGTTCCGTTTGAAAGACACGGGAGCTCAAAATATGCTCGCGGGATGTAATACGATGTTGCCTTTATCATATAATCCTGGATATATCTCAACATGCAAAAGTAAAACTTCCGTATATGGGCGAAGACCTCATCGTTCTCTTCTCTCATGTCGAGAAAAGGATCGCTTATCTCGTACGCTGCCCACCTGTCCATAAGAACTGGCACGGTTGCATCTTCTTCGGCCATAGGAAAGAGCAGGATGGCCAAGGCGTCTTGAAGGCTTTCATTGTCGAGATCAGCCCGGATAAGGTCTCGAGTGATTTGGCTTTTGACAAAGGCCCCATATGACTCGATGTCTCCCATAGTATCGGGTTCGTCGTTTTCGGACCGCGGGGAAGCGCACTTGTCTGGCGTTGGTTCGGGATTCAGAACAGTCGCAATGAAATCGTGATGGGGGGGAGACATCTTTATCCTTTATGTTTATGAATGGATCTGAAGAGTCACTGCTGTTGGTTCTTTTGAGATGAGTTGATTCACCAATTTTGTGTAAGTTGAAGAGTGATGTTTTGCTAGCATTGCGTAGGATGGAATGCATTTATATAATAACCTGACATCTGGAAAGTTCAACAGTGGCGCTTCTTGCGAGCATACTTTTAAAAATGCGAGAATTTCTAGACTTTATTTTTCAAACCTAAATATAAATCTTTATTCTGAGGAAATATATTAAGCTTTAGTTTTATAGGTATGTATTAAAGGTCATCTAACTGAATGAGTATAGAAGCATCGATGGATAATACAAGTTATAACTTGAGCTTTCTAACTCAATATGTGCCTAATATATAAAACAGTACATACCACCGTGATTGTATTGAGATTGCCTCAGCTACAGGTTTAGATAAGAATTAGATCTATGAACAGTATAATGATAGATTCGCAGTAGAGCAAGGGGTAAAAAGGTTGTTCATTTGAGTATAAGTTTAGTTTCAAATCCTAAACTGACACTGTTCTTCACTCTGCAGTTGAGAGTCATAGTAAAGCAACCTTATTCTCACATATACATTTAGGCAGTGATATATCTGAACATCTGACACAATAATATTTTCGTTGCCTGGACAGCCTTATAGAGTTGTCGACCTTAATCACGGATAAGACACACTTTGGATATTTCTTTTATTAAAATTCTCTTCCAAGCTTCTAGAAACCTCTAGCCTATGTATTCTCTGCAAGTAAGTTTGCCAAGGTTTGTTGAATGCGATCTCATCTCCACACCAGTCTTTGAATAACCTCAATATTACCGCAGTCTGTAGATGATAGACAATACGTTTCTAGTGCCTGTTCTTCCCAACAGAAGTAGAACACTGTTGCAATCTCTAAACCTTTGTTGATTGCATTACAGGCCCAATTCGTCTTATAGAAATCAGGAGAGTATGCTTCCACAGGACGTGGTTTCCGATATCAGGTTCTTTTTGAACAATTTTGAATATATTGGCCCCAGGTGTATCAGCCAGCTTGGTCGGTCTATGCTTCTGGGTCAAGTATGGTATGGGTGCTCCCACTACCCTTGCAGCCTTGCAACTCTGTTAGGGTGACTATTCTGCCGCTTCAACACTACTCGGTATAGACAGACTCTACTAACCATATGTTGCCTTGGAATTTGGTACTAAGTTTTATGGCAGTGGCATTTTCTGATATCTGCTACACAATCCTATAGTACTAGCCGCGGCCTCGGTTTCCATAGCCCGAACTAAACATATGTTCTCCACTGAGTTATTACATGGAATCAGTCATTGCAAAGCAATAGAACATGGATGCCCGGTGGCTGTATATACTGGTTTAGTTCAGATGCATTACTGATTTTCAGTAGATGGAACTTGAGCCAAGTCATTGATGGAATGTCCTATACGAATAAACCTAGATATCTTTCCAAACCAGGATGATCGAGGAGGATTCAATAATATATTGCGTGTATCGTCTATGAGTTCTGAAGCCACCATTTTCAAAAAAGTTCTTTGTCTCTATCCATCCCTCTCAGGGGAAAAGAAACTACTTCTACGAAACAGACATCTCGATAATGCCAACTATTGAGACCAGGGTACTTATTAGTCACATCTATATAACCAGATCGAAGATGCGAACATACAAAGCAATGCTGAGCGTCTCAGATTACGTATTTTTATTAACCAAGAAGCCATCACCTCAACAGTAAACTTCGGAAAATAGGAAAGGAAAGATAGAGCATATCGTAACTTGTTTTCGAACAAGGACCTTGATCTGTTCCTTCAACCTCTCACCGACTACCCCCATTCCATTCATCCTTCCCTTGGCCCCAGCATCGCAACGATATGGGTAAGATCTTGTCGTCAGACCCCTTCTTCAAATATGGTCTATTTACGATGAATATCATTCGGACATGCAGGAAACAAAACACCAGATGGTTATATTAGCCATTTCAGATAAAAAGCAATACAATATCATCTAACAAAAAAAGGTCGTCCCAAATAATCTTATCTGATCCCTGATACTCATTGATACGGAGTCAAGCAAGGACGCTAACTTGCTCCTCCCCTCCGTTAGGGCTGAAGCGCCTCATCTTAAAACCACTGCGGCTCAAAGACGGCATGCAAAAGTCTTACTAGTTTTACGCCAAATCGACCAAAAAGGTTAATGGAAGATCATGGGCAAGTTTCGTCACAGACAAAGTGTTGAGTGGGATCTGTGCAGGGCGTGACTTCACACCGACAAGAAACTATGCGCTTGGACGATTGGAGGCTCTTGCGTCGCTGGCTCATTTGACCGAATTATCATCAGATTTAACAACATATCCTGGAGTTGAACAGATGATAGCTCTTACAAACGCGGTACGATCGATGTTCGTTTGACTTGGACCAGATGATTCGTTAGTCCATCATTGAATCCTCCTTTATCGGATCATCGGATCATCGGATCAGATAAAAGAAACTATGGGGCATCCCTGCGTCGCAAAAGACCCTCTCAGCCTCTGCTGCAGCCAGAGTTCGGTGTTAATCTGATTACGGAAATGATCATCTTCTCTGTTTGCTTTCTTAACGACAAAGCAAATCAATTCCTTGACACTGGGGCTCAAGTTGATACTGGGAAGGGATTCTCATCCATCATACCCACGCTGCGATGCGGCCAACACTCCACTTCAATCCTTCGGTCCACCCAGTGACACAGGAACCATGAATCAGTGGCCCTTTGTGGTACTTATCTGCGAACTATTTCTGTATGTACCGGCCCGCTTGGCATTAGTCCGACTTCCGGACGGATGACTGGCAGCTCATCCGGGACAGATATAGTAAGTTGTATGATCCTTGCAGATCCATTGGGATCACCAGTTGGACCCATTGCGTTGCCACCCATAAAGACGAGAAGAGACATTTCCCTACATACGATTTTTCTGGAGAATGGAACCGTGACTGTAAATCTGCGATCTGCAATGTTCAGCATACTGGCTTGTAGCTTAGCATCTCCACACCTATCTTTTTAAGTATGGAGTGCCCCGACCAAGACCACTACCCACTGGTGCACTCGGTTCTTCTTCCTAAATCTGTCTTTGGTACTCAATATTAAGGAGTCTTAAAAGTTCAGATAACTGAAAGATGACCATTCCTACTAGCCCCGTGCAAGCGCAGGGTGGCCCCGAAAAGCAGATTCAGTCTGAAGACCATGTCATCAATGAATTCCCCATCAAGGGCAAGGGGGATGATTCCGACGAATGTTTTGAGATCAAACAAGATGGTGTTAAGCGTGTCGAGGCCATAACCAAGGTCTGGACTCCTAGTATGATGTGGGCTGTCTTCATCTTGTAAGTCGTCTTCAGAAGGCCAGCCGGAGACGAAAATGGTAAGCTAACATTGGCATAGCCTGTACTTGGTCAACTTTGTCGATACCCTTCTTCAGGCTGTTCATTCTAGCCTGGTACCATACATCACCTCTTCTTTCAACCAGCACGGTCTGCTGGCCATTACCAGCGTTTTTGGGAGCATTATTGCTGGAGTCTCCAAACTCGCAATTGCCAAGATCATCGATATCCGTGGACGTAACGAGGGCTTTCTACTGATGATTCTAATCATCATTGTTGGAATGATCATGAAAGCTTGCTGCCAGAACGTCGAGACCTATGCTGCTGGACACACCTTTTACTGGGTTGGACACGTCGGTCTGAGCTACATCATTGATGTCGTTCTCTCTGACATGACCACTCTCCGCAATCGCATGATCATGTTTGGTCTATATATGAGCCCTCGTCTTGCTTCAACCTTTGGGGGCCCTACAATTGCCGACCTCTTCTACAAGCATTCTACCTACCGGTGGGCCTTCGGCTCGTTTTGCATCATCCTGGTTTTCTTCTCAATCCCTGTCTCTGCCATCTTCATGTACCATGAGATCAGGGCAAAGAAGCTTGGCTATCTACCCGAGAAGAGCCAGCGCAGTGCTTGGGAGTCCACCAAGTATTATCTTGTCGAGTTTGACGTTGTCGGTATGGTCCTGACTATTGCTGGCTTCTCTTTGATCTTGACACCACTCAACATTGCAACACGAGCGCCCAATGGCTGGAAGACCGACTACATAATTGCTATGCTTGTTGTTGGTGTTGTCTGCCTTGTTAGCTTCGCTGCCTGGGAAAAGTGGTATGCCAAGGTTCCCTATGTTCCCTTCAAGTTCCTCAAGGACCGAACCATTCTTGGTGCTTGTCTTCTCAGTGCTTTCCTGAACATGTCTATCTTCGCTTGGGACACCTATTACAACTCCTACCTTCAGGTCGTTCACGGTCTCAGTATTGCTACTGCTGGATACACGCTCAACGCCTTCTCTGTCACTTCGACCATTCTAGCCCCTTTCATCGGACTGTAAGTCTCACCATTGCAGCAATTGATCCTGATTGTTTGGCTAACACGGCACCTAGCTTCCTTCGCTGGTACGGGCGATACTACTGGCCCGCTGTTTTTGGCATTCCCTGGTGTGTGCTCGGCACTGCTCTCCTCATTCACTTCCGACAACCTGGAAACGATATTGGGTACATTGTCATGTGCCAGGTTTTACATGGTGTTTGCGGTGGTATCTGGGCCATGTGTGGACCTCTTGCCATCATGACCCAAGTCACTCACCAGGAGATTGCTGTTGTCCTGGCTCTCTACTCCATGTTTGGCTCCATTGGCCAGGCCATCGGATTCGGTATTTCAGGCGCTCTATGGACCAACGATCTGCCCAGGGAGATGTACAATGCTCTTCCTCAGGACGCTAAGAACCAGACTGCTGCACTCTACGGTGATATGAAACTCCAGATGGCCGACCCCATCGGCACTCCTAACCGAGATGCTGTTATTTATGCCTACGGTGTTGTCCAACGCGAGATGGTTATCGCCGGCTGCGCTTTCCTTCCTCTGATCTGTGTTTGCGTCCTTGTCTGGCGTAACAAGCCCATCGACAAGCAGCAGACCAAAGGAAACGTCTTCTAGAATGTTGCAATCACCGGATCAGAGAAGTAAAGGGTATGTTTACGCTAAACGAAGAATATTTGCGACCATCATCCACAAGTCTTTTGTTTGGGCTCCAATTACATAGTTGCATAAAAGTTCAGGTCTGAATCTTTCGCCCACTATTCCGTGTCATGTTTCTCAATCATCTCAATCACCTCCTCTACAAACAAACTCGCTTGAGTCGAGACTCGTATTGTCTTATCATCATCTATGACAATTACTTACATACTTTGGCGCCACTACTGCGAGAGCTTTGAACCAAATGTAGGCTTATGCGGTTAGTTGGCGATGTAGTCGACTATATCACGAGTCTCAAGTCGGAGAATGCATCGATTCGCTTGGCTTATGCATCAACAGGCGGCTACGAGCATCAATCCACGGCAACTTGCATATATTGAAGGAGATCCGCATCACACCTTTGTCCCGTGAGTTTGCTGTACCAATTGTCGTCCGCTAAAAGGCACATGAACTGTCGGTGTAACGTCCAGAACAGTAGCGGAGCCGAAGCATGTCGGCTGCTCGGCTTTGAGGCCATTTTGCTTTAATGCAAACAATAAGTTGCAGTAGGGCTGTTTCATTTTCCCCGGCTGATTCGAGATGCAAGCAGCCGCGCCCACAAGATCCATGGCTACCTGATTTCGTGGACCCTAAAGCACAATGCGACAGAAATGACGATGAAACTCTGGCTTTCCAACAAGATGACTGGTGAATGGTGGATTATAAATACAAATCGTGTCGGCGAATGACAGTAGATCGACGGGAGCCCACAGACGAATAACCCCACGGGATACCGAGTCTTAGTAAAGCTGGCGTCCAAGTCGGTCAGTTGTCGTCGTGGTTATCATCCAATTCCATCAAACACTGTTAGCAAAGGGCCAACTGATGTCGAAGAATCAGCAATTCACTCTTAATCGGGGAGAACAGCAGCAAAAATCGTTTGTCCGAATTGATCAGATGAGAGTCTCATTGTCGATTACGGACCAGTTTTGACCGGAGTTTGTTGTTTCGTGGATGTATAATCGAGAGCACGACTATGTTATCTACATTGGACACGCACTTTCTGATCTATGGCCACCCCCAAACTGCGCATGAAAGCAACAAACAGTACAGGATGGTGCCTGACTCTAATGCAGACATCTCGGGTGTAAATGGGTGCATGTGCAGTAGCCTGTCTGCGTAGATATCAGATGGTCCCAAAACGAGATGATTGCTTGCTAGATAAATCACAGACGATATCTCTTCAACCTTGATCCCGGATCTCTACAGTGTAACCAATGTATGCTATTTGCTGGTTGGAAATAAGGCCGATATGTGTGCATGGTGTTGTCTGTTTGATCACTAGAGTCATGGGAATGTCACCGCTGATCGATCTGAAGTTTGATGAGAAGAGACAGCATCAGCTGTAGAAACAGACGAACAAACAGCGAAGGGCCAAGCGGCCCTCCCATCATCTACGGCTATAAATTGTAGAGTTCCCTTCTCATGAAGTTATCATCACAACTCTACACAACGATCAGTAGCCCACTTTGACAAAGCCCCTGTTCTATCATCCCACTCATACCTCAGACGAGACTACTCCATACTTCACTATCAAAATCTCAGCAACTGCCACGGAGCCATTGAACCATGTCTGACAAGAACAACAACACCAACAACGCATCGTCCAAGAGTTCGGGTGCCCAAGAGCAGCCATCTCAAGCTGGCCCATCTGGATCAGTTTCGCAGAATCCACAGCCACAGGGCAATGTGCAGCCAACAACAAATGAGACGAACAACACTCAAACAGTAGTAGGCAAGTTCGGAAAACTACCCATCAAGCCCGACACGGCCTCTTGGGATCCACTCAACCAAGGCCGGGCTAATCCAGACGCACCGAATGATCCAAAGCACCCAGAATACCTTCATATCTCAGACGATGAAGAAAGCTCAAAGAAGTGAAGCCCGAGAAGGGTCGGTCACAAGTGTCGGGACATGGAATCAAAAGACTAGACGAGGATTCGCGATGAAGCCAAGCTGAGTTCAATATGGTCTGGATTTGTATGTAGTGGTGCTTAGCATCTCATGGCACGACATTCTTTGACATGTCGAGGGTTTAGGAAAAGATGGGATTATTGAGGAGAATTTAGAACGATGGTGATATCAGATTATGGATTGTTGTTGATCATCGATCGACTTGGACCAAGGTCAGGTCAAGATAGGAGATGATTTATTAGTCCGAGACATGTTTTATCGAATTCATCCCGTTTCCGCAAAAGCCTAATTTTAAGTGCCCGTTGTTTGAATCAGTATTTCGGTATAAGGAATGGCCAAGTGTGGCGGTCAGGATGAATTCGGGAGGGTATGTCGTTTTCGTCGTCAGGCTTTGGTATGAGACGAGATGAGGTCCTAAAATGTTGCTGTCGAGGGAAATCTTGGCAATTCGTGGTGTAGTGGACCAAGACCCGAACCCCACCAAGATTAGCCTAGCTGTCACGGTTATAGTGGTGACAATAAAAGGGCCATTTCTGAACTGTCCAAGCTCAAGCTATGAGTACTATGCAGTTGCTGTACAAAGTACATGGTGAGATTGATTCATCTTTGTGCTTGTCATTCATCGTCATGCCCGTCGATAGGACGCGCATTAATCGCCAAGCATCTAATGCAATTTTCTCGTATTATTTTAACTTCAGGTTGTACGTAGTCGGTCGTAGAGTCTGACTGTGCCACATCAGCAGCATACGATGCCATACTGGTACAGAGTAGATGAGAGTGAGTTGATTCTTGGCAGGGGTCTTGAATGATCAAGATGATTGACCTGCCGTTTTCTGATAATAGTAAACTTGACGAACTGCCGTACTTTTCTTTGTTGAGGAGGGGAGGAAAAAAGAGGCACTCTCGGAAATTGCGATGACGGAGAAACCCAGAATGGACCAATTGAGAATGATGCTACAGGTGGGGTAGGGACTATTTCAGGCACGCAGCTCCGCTTACTGGTCTAGGCTCGGGCTTTGGGCCAGTAGAAAGTCCATGGATGGAATGGATGGATGGATTCTCCAGCGCTTTCTACCGCTGTAAAGTAAACAATTAACACCGGACATGATTTCATATAATGGCACCAAAAGAGGGATGCGATTCTAACTTTATTTGAGAATCTGCATTGTACTAGATTATTACCTACGAGTCAGCCATCTCTTACTGTTGCACTGAGAAAGTATCCAATTTTACGGATACTCTGTAATACAGTGATTGACGGGATGGGACACGCTGAAACTGAGACGCTCTCAGACGTTTTGCCGTGTAAGGGACAGGACAGGACGGAAACAAAACAAATATGCAAGACAGCTGTTGTCAGCAACACCGTATTCATAATAAAAGGGGGGAAGCGATGTTATCATGCAAGATGATATTTTAGGTCGCAAGTACAAAAACAACAAAGTCTTGTCCAGACCTGCTGCGCCAAGGCTAGGCCATTGGATTTGAATTTTTGGCCGCGTGATACCATCCATCCATGACCATCCATGCAGATACCATGAACCTGAATCTAGATAATAACGGTACATGGGCCTCAAGTACCGACGCCATATCGAGATGACCTCCGGCCTTCCCGTAGATACTTGGGATCCAAGTCTCTTGGCGCTCTTTTCTTAGTCCCTTTCGATTGCTTCACTCGTAAAGCACGGCACTCATGGCCCGGCCTGGGCATGCATTATCACTGGCTGATAAACAACCGCCCAGAGTTTTAACGGACGGACGCGTATGTTGTATTTCCAAGGTTTCCCGGCTTCTCTTGTATCTTTTTTGGCTTGCTTCCCTTTACAGCAAGTCAAGCAAGAAATCAAGTCTTCATTTCACTTGCATTCCCTATCGTTGCTCTGTCATTTCCTTTTCAATTCCAACTCCTGCTCTCTTTTCCTCCCTCTCTCTCTTTCCGCTTGAGCACTGTATTTTCTCCAGTAAAAAAAAGAGACAGTCATAATAACAATAATAAAAGTCGGGCTCCAAAAGACGAGACAATTACCTCCACCGTTCAAACGACCCTGAACCCCACCGTCGAGGTACTCGGGTTCTCTGATTCTACCGCTTACAGTGAGTGATTCGCCCCAATTTTTCCCCGGCTGCAGGCTGTTGTGCACTGAAGTACCTACCTACATATGTACCTCTGCTGCGCCTTCCAATCCCACCCACATCTTTCTTCCCGCCCATCCCCCGTCCCATCCCAGCCCAGCCATTTGTGTCTATCCCATCATCAACAAAGGATTTATTAATTCTTTCCTTTGAACCTCACTCGACTACCCCCCGTGATCGTCTGGTCTCATTGCTCTCTCTATCCCTTGTACTAAACCATCTCCAGCATCCACATAAACAAACAAGAGGTTGGGTCGTCGTACTCTTGTTTATTTCCACCTCGCATAGTGGCTTGGGTGACGACACGACTCTTGAATAGCGCACGCAAGCCAGCCTTGGCTTTTTTGGAACCTGACAACAGCGGACAAGACAAGACAAAAAACAAGACAGACCGAGCCCGAAAGTCTTGCCTCCCTCCAACCAACTCTAATCCTCACTGTACCGTACCACAGACATACAAGGACTGGACCGTCCGCTCCGGTGGAACCGACACAACCTTAACCGTCCCGTCGTCTTTCGTTTTTTGTACTGTTTAACGTCCTTCATCATTACCCTTACGGTCTCGTCGCTCGTTTTTCGTCGCTCCAACAACTTCAACCTATTCGATTTGGGGTTTTGCTAACCTTTAATTCACCGTTACAATGGGTGCGTCATCATTCCTATCCCATTTCGACTCGTACATCGAATCCCCTCATACTAACATACGACTTTCGCAGCCGACCAAGGAGGAGCCGCACCCCCAGTAACAACCATCGTTCCCTTCAACAACCAGCAAATCCTTCCAGCCTGTGCCGCCGCCTGCGGTCCCCTCTACGATGCCAACGGCGCCTGTGTTCCACCTCAAGTAGCCGCTGATGCTGGCCCCAAGGCCTACACATCATGTTTCTGTCTCGACCCGCGAGTCGCCGCTTTCAAGACCGCGACCCAGGGTGTTTGTGATGATGCATGTGGTGCAGAGGGTCTTTCCTCGATCGCTGGCTGGTTTCGCAGCATGTGTGGTACCGCGACCAAGACGAATGGAGGATCAACACAACAAACTGGACAGGGTTCAACAGCTTCAACGGCCGGAGATTCTTCATCGACCTCTGGTTCAAGGGTTTCCAACGAGGGTGGTGGTGACTGGTACGTTCATACCTCATTTTTACCAACATCTCATCAGTTCTAACACGGATATAGGATCTCAAACCATTGGCAGTGGGTCATCATGATCGTTGTTCTCGTTGTCGGTATCACCGCCATCTGGGTCGGTGCCTGCATCTGGCGTCGCCGCTACCTTAAGAAGAAGGACCGCCAATCTCATCTCATTCAAAAGCATTCCGGTTCCGCCTCGCGACCATCTTGGGGTCCCGGTATGGAGGCCTCTGAGGGTGGCATACCCTACGACGACGAATCGAACCGAAATTCGCATGGCCTCATGCTTGCCGGTGCCGCCGCCGCCGGTACTGTCGAAGAGGAACCAAAGGAGAAGAAGCGATGGATCGTCCGCGACCGAACATGATGATGGCTATCACCACCATTTGATATTAACGCCTTTTTCCGACCTCGTAACGATTCTCCTTGCCATGTCCCGAGTTCCAATCAAAAAGAAAATTCGACCTAGTACTGTCCGCCTTACGACATAGACCGCGCATTCATCACCTATACGGCCTTGCTCCATTTGATATCATTCGACTGCCCTTGAATTTTTTTTACCTGGGCGGATTATACCCAGCAATTGATGAGACTACAAACGCATTTGGTACAGACGATCAGAATTCGATAACGGTTGAGAAATACCGTCTGCAACGCTTTCTGTAGTCCACGGCCGATGCTTTGGTTTGCGTTAATCGTCTAATTGCTGTTTCCCTCAGTGGCGTTTTTGCTTTACGGTACAATCAGGCGTTTGGAGGAAAGAATACGGGTGGCGCATCCTCACGATTTGTTGTTTCTGTTTGACCTTTTCTTTCGGTGACTGTTGCCATGGAGCTTATTTGACATGCATCTGTGGAATACAACGCTGACAATTGCAACAATGAGGAGGAATTGAAGTATTATTTTGTTTTTATTTAGGCCAGAAAGGAAATTATATCTGGTTATTTATTTAACATATTTTCTATTACTTGCGAGGTCTCTGGGCACACAAGAGGAGGGATTCAATTCAGTCTATCCTTGATACAGCATATATAAAATCTACTACTCGCATGCGAAGCGAAATGCTCAACTCGCAACGCCTTCGTTTTCTTGTTCGGTAATAGCGACTTACACAATGTTTAATTAAGGTATCTAAAAATGTTGCAAGGATGTTAATGTCACATTCGTATCTTCTGTATTGTTCGAATGACGTCGCCAGCAACGTTCCACGTTTCAACAACTTGTTTGATAGTAGGCAATGAGGCTCAACAAAGTTTCATGTATTCAACGCTTAAAAATGCTTGTTATTAACCTAATCAGGAGAATGCTTATAGTAGTTTGGTATTGTATGTGTGATTCAAGCCCAAGCCCACGCCCAGGTCCCCAAGTCTCCAAGTCCCACACTCATTGTCATGTCCTTCTCTTCGAACCATTCTATGCCCCATTCTGTTCTTCCACAGCATCCATGTACAAATCAATCAGACAACCAGCCGACCAGGCTTGTGTGGGGCTCTGTGCAATTGTTAGCATTCGTGGACAATCTACTCGAAACACAGGGAAACTTACCGAGTCGGCGCAGTATTCGCCGTTCTTCTGTGTCAACTCTTGAAGACCAGCCCAGGGGCTCTCCTGGATCATCTTCTTGCACCCACCAAGTCTTCTGGTGACCTGCTGGAATGCCTCAGTGCGATCTTCGGCTGTTGTTCTCCTCTTCAGGTCGAACTTGAGGAGGGCTCGAAGGAAGAATCCGGTGGGCCAGATCCACTCAGGTCCCTGGTGGTAGTTACGGCCCTTGCTTGTTGCGAAATCATCACTATCTTCACTGTTGACGTAGTAAGGGCGGTAGTTGAGATCCGCAGGGTCCAAAGTCGCCATTCCTTGAGGTCCTCGGAGAGCCTCATCTGCAACACACAGAGCATGCATAGCGTGATCAGGGTCAAAGAGACCTGGCGCGGTGGTCATGGCGATAGCAAAGTTGGGACGCAGCTGGTAGTCCTCGTACTCCTTGCCAGACTTGTACAGATCTTTGTAGATTCCGCGACGGTTAACGATAGGAGTGTTGACATCGTACTTGGAATCATCTTCAGCCGAGACAGGAACATAGTAGCATCGCTCGAAGTTGGCCTTGAGAAGACTGGCCCAGTCAGCGAGCGAGATAGAGCCACCATCGGATTTCTCTACGCCCGCGAACGCATATTTGCCTTTTCCGTGGAGTCCAGCAAGCCAGTCCAGGGTGCTGTACAGCATACCAGTGATCTCAATAGCAGCGCCATCACGAGGAGTACCGGGAACACCCTTGGAACCTGCCCGCTCACTTTCACCCATCTTGTCCATCCAGGTACCGCAGTTGTCTTGGTTGCCACCGAAGATGATACCATTTTCCCAGTCAACGTGAATATCCTGGTTGAAGCCTTCATCCTTCATCTGGGAATCAATCTGAGGACCAGCATTGGCCTCCCTGTACTTCATTCCGGTAGCATGTCTTTGGAGCGCTTCTTGGATCACCTCCTCAATGGTGCTCTCCTTGGAGTATGCTCTCTCATCATCGGTAGGGAACCAAGTATCGTCATAAGGTAGGAAACGTCGCTTGACCTTGGCCTTGAGGATGTCCAGGCCTTCTGGGGCAAATCGTGTGTAGTCTTGGATACACTGGAGGAAGAACCAGATTGAATCTCGAGAGTTGTATCTGGGTGCGTCGCCACTGCTGAGAAGGTTGGGGATCATACCATGCTTCAACACGCTGGCAAACGCGAGGATATGTTCCTTGGCGTCGTCAAAACGACCAGTGCCAAGAAGAAGTCCACGGAGAGCGATAAACACATCTCGGCCCCAACATCTAGCCCATTCCACAGCAAAGTGGGGAAGACCAGCAGCCAAAGAGGGAACCAACTTGTTGGGCCACAAAGATGCCGACTTAACATAACCAACCTGCTGTACACTGACCATAGCTAGGCTTTGCAAGAACCACTGGCCGTCTCGTACGCTGGCGTTCATAAGCTGCAGTGACCTCTCCCAGCTTGCCATGTACGCAGTGCGCAGTACAAGTCCAAAGTATCGAGGAAGCAGGAAACTGGGAATCTTCCGGATCGCATCGAATCGCTCTTGCAGCCATTTCAGAGGCTCAGCAACTGCCTCGTTTCCGGGAGTAGCGCTGATTCTCTGTAGTCTTGCCAGAATGAAATCTAGAGCCCATTCACCATCGCGAAGATTTTGACACAACGGATGAGCCAGGTTGTTTTCCTTGATGATGTTGTTGAGAATGCTCCACCATCCCTGGAGGCCGGCATAAACAAGCTTTCCATGCCCAGGAATATCGTAAACGCCATCTCGACCATCGCTCTCGGCTCGTTCCTCAGCTTCGCACCTGTACATGAGGAAATTGAGATCAGACAAGCTGAGTTCACTCCACGCCGCTTTGGCTCCCGAGGTGACATAGTTGTCTAAACCTGAGGAATGTTCGGCAGCGGGGATCCAGGTCTCAAAAAGGGCGATGCTTCCCGGGGGGAACCTGTCACGCACAGTGATGGTGGTGTCGTCGCCGTTGACTTCCATTCGAATGCCGGGGACATCCTTGACCCGACTAGGCAAGCCGCGCAGGTACTTCTTGTCGCTGAGCGCTTGCTTCGTCGCCTCTTCGCTGGCGTCAACCTCGAGCATCCAGCTGCCCAGGTGTCGAGCCTTGGTACCAGTAAGATGAACAGGACTAAAGTCGCCATTTCCGTTACCATAGCCTGGGAAGGCTGTATGTGCAATGAGGAAGTAACCCTTGCGGGATTCAGGGTGTACTCGGTGAACAGTAATGTACTGATCCTCGTGATGGATATGAGTTTCGTCGTATCCATCTTTGCCCATCAAAGTGTGGATCTGGTTGAGAAGCTTCTTGATGCCGCCAATGCCGTCCTCGCCGCCTCCTATCTTTATCGGCTTTGATCCGGAAGAGGCAGATGTATAAAGCCTAGTCTCGTTGACCAGATCCACGAGCTTGGGGTAAATTTCGTCGTAACCCATGACACTTCCCGTAGCACTGGAGCACATGCAGACGAGAGCAGCGTTGGGTAAAGTGTCACGAGCATCACGCTTTTGTGCTGGTGTCTCATTGTCATGAGTGCAGTCCATGAAAAGGGCATGTACAGGACTGGGCTTGATCGCTCGAATAATTTCTCTGGATCGCGGCCCATTTCCATTTGTGTCACCATTCTTGAGTCTTGTTGGGCTGCTTGATGGAGTGCGCACATCCGACTTGGAGACTTCATCAACCTCAAAGCTTCCAATAGGCCGGCCACCATGCCTGTGTACAAGTCGGCTGAGTTCAGCTGTGCTCCATGCCTGCATGGCTTCACGAATGAGCGAGCTGAGACCAAGACGCTTCACAAATACGTAGTCCATCTCTTCAGAACCCGTGAACAGCTCAGCGACTACATATAGGTCAGGCCGCACGCGGCGCGCCTCGTCGAGGATGTGCTCAGCAACATGAATTGGAGTAGAGTGGCAGTTGTCAATACGAAGACCAGCAAAGTACTTGGCGAGTGTACGAGCATATTTGGTCATGTGCTCCCACAGCCAAGGGTTATCTTTAGGCCCTGAACCGTATCGTAACTTGACACAGTCACCCCAGACGATAACTTCTCGGCGAAGGTAGACCCTTGAGTCAGGACCTGCATTGTCAACCAGTGCATTGCCTCCCCAAACCCATCCGTTGTTGACCAAGGCCATCTCTTCAGGCTTGAGCTTTGATGTTGTATCGTTCTTAGGCAGCCGAGTAAAGTAAGGCTCAATCAAGGGGTTCTCCTTGTTAATCTCACCAAGCTTGGGGCCATGTTCGTCGAGTCGAACATACTTAATCCTGTTGAAGATCTGCTGGAGTATATCGTCCACTTCAGCGTCGTACTCCTTGTAGAAGTCAACATTGAGTACATTCAAAATCTCGACGATCTTAGCCCTGGCAGCACTCTCGTCGGAAGAACCTGCCAAGAAGCTTGCGGCGACATCAGGCTTCACACGCTTGCGGAAGCGCTCACCCATTCGGTCAGTGCCGGCCAAACCGACCTCCCTGAAGAAATCGACCTGCTCTTTAACCGACCCAGATTTGGCTTTCTCTAACTTCTTCTCGAAATCCGCGGTGTCATCAGAGCTGTATTTACTACCCTTTGAAAAAGCCTTGACTGCTTCATCGGCGTCTCGGTCAACGCCGAGCGCATAATATTCCCATAGCCTAATCTTGGCGAGAACTTCGGTCTTGATGGCGTCCATGATGAGCATCAGGTCGTCAGTGGACTTAACGTCGGTGGGAAGTTTGAGCTTCGCCAAGTTGTCACTCAACTCCAAGAGACTTGTGTCGAGTTGGTAAGCGGACTCGAGCCATGGGGCAGTGAGCAGATTGTAACCAGCCTCAGGGTGTTCCTCAAGCCATTTGGTGTTGTTGGCTGTGTGATTTAGAACAATGTCCGTCAAGCTCAGTAGGGAATGGTTGCGTTCAAGACTGTCCACCATCTTCTGCACATCATCCTCACCAGCGGGGAAACAGGCTGGGTCCCAGCCGAGCTGGTCATACAAACTGTATGGAGAGTTTGATATACCGCGGACTTGAAGAGGAGTAAAATGTATCATGTTGTATCCACGATCGCTGATGCCATGGAGGTGGCGCTCCCAATCATTGGGGTATTTGCCCATGAACTTGCTAATGACAGAGAAGATTGACAAGGCAGGCAGTGGCAAGGGCCGGCCATCAAGCTTGAGTCTCGGAGCAACATCAATGTAGTAAAGAGGGGTCTTTTTGAGATTTTCTTTTTGTTCAGAGCTGGATTCTAGCTCTTTCTTGAGCTCAGGGAGCTCGGCATAAGTGGTGTAGAAGGCATAGGCGCCAGGCTGGTGGATGGGAATGGAGATTTCGAGTGTGCGGTTGAAATCGGGTGTAAGTCTGTGATGCGTCTGTGTTAGTCCTGGTTGTGCTTCATCTTACAACGTCGAGGCGGCCTCAATGGCTCCAATGGTGATCAATTACTTACTTGAACTCGCGAAAATGATCACGGCGAAAGTCGGCGCCTTCGTCGGGAATATTGACCCAAAGGCTGCCATGGCGACAGATGGACGAGGTACCCTCAATGGCAAAGCGAACCGTTATAGGTTCCTGAGACCTGGGAGCGAGATAGATGTATTCGCCCTGCACCTGAGGTGAGCCATCATCGTTGAGCGGCAGCAAATAAACCTCGTTGGATGTCATGGTGTGTGGTGGGCTCATGATGAGAGAAGAGAAGAGCGAGAGCTTCGTGCCCCGCGAAACGACAAGACAATAGCTCAGCTCGCTCAGTCAGTCAGGCACTGACACGACAGTAACCAAGGAACCGCTTTACACTACGCAACGTGCCTGTCGCAGTGGAGCTACCGATCGATGGCTAACGGCTCGCGTCCACAGTAGGTAAGTTAAGCTGGTGGGGGCGGAGGTCAAGGAGCTCCGTAGGCGTTGCTGGAGTAGTTTTTTAGTGGGCTCGTTCGGTTCGGTTCAGGGATCTGGGATCTGGGTTATCGAGCGGGATCGACGACCAGAGCGAGCGACGGGAGGGACAGAATATCCCAGAGATAAGGGAGACGGGACAGGACTCGAATCGGTGGTAAGGTAGGTGAGAAAAAAAAGAATATCGAACAAGGGAGAGAAAGTAAAAAATGTGTCTAGGAGTGAGTAGTAGACTAAGGCACAGGCGGACGAGTTGTTTTTGGAAAGAGGGTGAGATTGGAGTATGGGGTTGACGAGGTGAAGGACACGAGGAAGAGACAGAGCAGGAACGAAGGAAGCAAGAGTTTCTCTACAGCAGAGAAAGAAAAAGACGAAAGAAGATAAAAAATAAAGATAAAAAGCAAACCACTATCTATAAGCCATTTTCATGTAACCGAATTTGGACAGCTCAACAAGTACGTTGAGTGCCTCCTTAGCACATACGGTTAAACTGCATCACCATGAAGCAATCGGGTTAGTTTCTACTCTATTATAGGTATCCTGTCCCATCCGGCCTGTCAGATGCTTTGGAAACCAGCTATGTACGATCTTGGATGTTGTTTTTGGCGGTCAAGACGGGGAACTAGGTTGGCTGTCCGGGAGTACCGGCTTTTTGCTATTCCAAGCTGTTGTTCCTGGTAGTCTTGAAAGGGTTGCATGAGACTCAACGTACAACAAGTCCTTAGCTCTAGACGGTCTGGACGAGCGAGGGGGCCAGCGCCAGCCAACAAAAACAACAACTGAACAAATCACGCAAGGTCAACAGAAGACGGAGCAAGCAATTGGCTTTTTCAGCAAGGTGCCAACCATGATGTTCCTAGTCTAGCTCCTCGATATTCAGACAATGGGATACGAGTGCAGATGCTGTGCCTTGGACGGAGTTGGCCTAGCTTTAAACGTCTCCGAGCTACACCATGATCCATCCCGACGCCTCCAAGACAGGCCAAGGGAAGCTTCGTAAGGCATGGAAGAGGGAGGTGAGGGGAATATTCCGAGTGCGGCTCTCTAGTCTTGATGAGGAATTGATTGACAGGAGCAAGACTGAGTGATTGCTGTTAGTTACTAGTTTGAATACAGATATCCTGACATGAGGTACGAAAGGAACTGTTGGGTACCTATATATATCATCTTGCCCTTTCTTTCGTTCCTCAACTTGGTTTCAAACTATCAATCTTTACCTAACCTACGTCATTCAATTGCAATCCAAATTTTTCCCCATGGATGCCCCAAATCAATGCCCCGCTCCGAGTGTCGAGATGACGGGGCGCTAATTTACTTTAATGCTTGGGCCTTTTAGGGCAACGCTCGGGGCTCTTTGTGCCTTGATCGGCAAAAGTTCAAGCTTTTGGGGGCAGAGAGGAACGAGATTTCTGTTAATCTACCGATCGATCCTGTAACTCTACGGATACAGCTGCACGAGTGGTTGACCGCTCAATCCTTGGCCAAGTCTCGAGTCATGCAGTAAGAAATTCTACATCCGTTATATACATGTCTATCCTCCTGAGTAGCATATACAAGCATGTTCTGAGCCGTGCAACAACGGATATTGATATGCGACACAAGCATCAACCTCCTCCACCAGCTATGGATCCATTTCCATGGAGACTTGTTGGAGAGTTGGAGACTTCGAGTCTAGACCAAGCTCGCTTGTCGATCCTTCTCCACGAAGAGGGGAATTTTTTCAAGACGACACAACCTACCCTGAACCAATCTGCCGCGATGGCCAAAACGACACACCAAATTTAAATAAGATTTTTGATAATAAATTAATTAGTAAGTCCTTCTTATGAACCTATTAAGTGAATGAATCCTCGATACTGTGTGTTTGCTAGTGTTGGATTCGACAAGGGAAGACATATCTGTGGTATACTACGTCACAGAATTACACACAGCAACGGTTGACAACTGTATTTTAGAACGAATAACCTCAAGAAGTATCAGGTACAATTGTCTAATTATCATCACGTAATTTATGGAGTTTACTATTAGTATGTGTTGGCCTTGGTATCCATGTCTGTACATCTGAGTGAGGATGTGAATCCCAATTGTCATAATCACTCAACAAACCAGAGGACTCTGGCATTAGTAGCTAGGTCAGCCCCGGATACATTGAAATATAGCCCTCAGTGTCGGTTTCAACGATATTCATGGCGGAACTACTGTCAAAATACTGTTTATTGCGTGTCAAATAAGTTAGTAACTGGGAGCTTTCCACCACACTATGCGGTACGCCCATATCTTCACCGCCTGCTGAATTCGCCCATGAGCGCATCGTGGGCGGCAGAATTTCTTAAATTTTAGTTCAAGTTCGACCACGAGGTCCGTAGCCATGCAAACTCTTTTCAAGCAACACGATTATATGCTTCGCAGAGTTTGGAAAACACGGTCGAAGCTTGGCATCGGTGCGATTGCGAATCTCACGACTCGTCTCCCGATCCTGTATTCAAATCGCAACCACCCAACCTTTTGCGACAAAACCACTGCGCTTCGTCAATTTTCGACTACCACAATAAAAATGGCGACCGACAACGTCAAGACGGATACCGTGACCGTTGAGGGGAAGGAGTACAGGACTATCACGGAGGGAAAGGCGACTATTCTGGTCCCGCAAGGGGCTAAGATTGGCGAAGATCGTGGGGAGGTTCAGCAGGTCTTCTACAACCCCATCCAGCAGTATAATCGCGATCTGTCTGTCCTCGCTATCAAGACATACGGCGAGATGTCCCTAGAGAAGAGAAAGGAGCAATACGAATCAAGAATCAAGAAGCAAGGAAAGAAGCGAAAGCGTGGCGACGATGTTCAAAAACCCACCGAGGATGCTACGGAACCCGCACCTCAGGATGAACCGCAAGTGACTGAAGAGGCTGCAAAGCCTGATGTTGCCGATCCTGCTCAACCAAAGAAGGAATACAAGCCCTCTTTCCGTGTTTTGGACGCCCTGTCTGCGTCAGGATTGCGAGCCCTCCGATACGCCCACGAATTACCATTTGTCACCTCTGTCAAGGCCAATGATCTGTCGGAGACAGCTGCCGATTCAATTAGGATGAATGCCAAGCACAACGGGCTTGATGATAAGATCAATGTTACTCAAGGTGATGCGCTTGCGCTTATGTACCGAGGGATTGCGGACGATCTATCGAACAGAGATAAGGCAGGAAGTCCAGGCAAGACAAACAAGTTTGATGTCATCGATCTTGATCCTTATGGTACCGCTGCGCCATTCTTCGACGCCGCTGTGCAATCAGTGAAGGATGATGGCGGCCTTCTCTGTATCACCTGCACAGACAGTGCGGTGTGGGCAGGACACAGTTATTGCGAAAAGACATTTGCGTTGTACGGTGGAATTCCTATCAAGGGCATGCACTCTCATGAGGCCGGTCTGCGACTCGTTCTGAACGCTGTGGCCACATCCGCAGCCCGCTACGGATTGACGATTGAACCTCTTCTCTCGCTCTCCATCGACTTCTACACAAAGTTCTTCATTAAGGTGATCAAGTCGCCCCAATCGGTTAAATTCCTTGCCTCCAAGACTATGTTGGTCTACAGCTGTGACGCAGGATGCGGTGCTTGGGAAACACAACACATGTTGAGGAGCAAGCCTGCACCGAACAAAAAGGGCAATGGTGCCTTTTACAAGCACACAATGGCGCAGGGTCCATCGGCCGACCGGCATTGCGAGCACTGCGGACTGAAAATGCACATCAACGGTCCCATGTACGGTGGACACATTCATTCCAAGGAGTTTATTGAGAGACTTCTCGAACAGATTCCCAACACCGACCGTTCCATTTATGGCACGATGCCCAGACTTGAGGGCATGCTGCGAACAGCTCTGGAGGAGAACCTACCAGGTCCTGAGGTCAAGGAGCCAGTGGATCCTAAGGATGCTCAGCTTGCTGCCATTGACAACTACCCTTTCTTTATCATCCCGAGTCGTTTGGCTAATGTGGTGAGCTGTGTGACACCTAGCGAGGATATGGTTCGAGGAGCGTTGATACATCTGGGTTACCGTACCGCCAGAAGCCACTGCCGACCGGGAAGTATCAAGACGGATGCCCCGTGGTCCACAATCTGGTGGGTAATCACAGAATGGATTCGCCAAAAGTCGCCTATCAAGGAATCCAGCATCAAGAAAAACTCAGCAGCATGGAAGATCCTGACTGATGCTGGAATCATCGGACAAGAGAAGCCTGAGACTACAGAGGAGACAGCCAAAGACGACTCTGCAATGGAGGGCGTAGAACAGAACCCATCCGAGCCTGCCGAAGCCAGTTCCGCAAATGTACAGAGCGGGGAAGACAACACTGTTCCCAGTGAAATGGAGCTACGTAAGACACTCGTCTTTGATGAGAGCCTGGCACGTCTCGTTCGCAGACGTGGAGAGCAGAAGTACGTACGATACCAGATGAACCCACGAGAAAACTGGGGACCTTTGGCCAAGGCGGCTCGTCGATAATAATGTAAATTTGATCACGCATTTGCTCTCTCCTTAGCCTCATCGGGTAAAGCGAGCGATCCTTCACAAGTTAAGGTCGTTTGGTGTGCCTGAGTAGATTATCTTTTGGTCAGCAAAAGCCCCACAAAGGCCGACGAAAGTAGGTACGGGTGAGGGCTTTTGAACTTGACTTGTTCATTGTCTTCAATTTCAACAGCTCGAATACAAGACCGCTGAGTCGAACGAATGTTGCATTTTTTTTGGCGGGTATTTTGAGTTTCTTTGCCTCGCACGTATTCACGATTGGCTATTGCGTCATAAATCAATATATACCACATCCTCTTCTATCTTCTGCCTGCCTCAGTCTTCGATCTTACATATTCATATACAATGTACTCTATATCGGCAGCTTCTCGTGCGATGGAAACCATAAATGTCGAAAATGTTTCATTCACTAATGAGACCTTCACATGGACTAGCACCGGGATATCCAAGAGCACGTCTCGCCACGAGATTGTGATAGTTCGCGAGGTTAAATCAAGCACAGCGTCGCCCTCGCATTATCTGGTCTTCTTACTCAAAGAGGACCAGGATAACAAAGAGAGCCCATATTGTCTCTCAGTTCTGAAAGCGAAACATATCCCCTCGGAACTTCGCGGCATTACACTGGTAGAGCTTCCCCCTCATCTGAAGCACGATTGTACCAACAAGTATGGTGTCACGAACCAAGTGGACGTTATTGTCTCAGTGAAATCTGGAGTAGGACAAGCCTCGAGAGTCTGGCAAGATGTACTGAAACCTCTTTGGAAATCGTTCACTGATGACACTGAAAAATCCCACTGTCGTCTCATACAGACAGAGAGTGCAGAGACAGTTCGAGATTATGCACGCCACCTGTGGACTTCACAGGAGCCTTCAAAAACGAGAACGATTGTTCTTCTCAGTGGAGACGGCGGCGTCGTAGACCTCCTCAACGGCTCTGACGGAGATGAGACACCCCAGACTCCACCTACAGTTGCGCTACTTCCTCTCGGAACTGGAAATGCCCTTTTCCATTCAACCCACAAACCTCTGTACACCGAGCCAGGCCCAAGTCCACTTGTACTCGGACTTCGAACGCTGTTTCAGGGGGTAAGCGTCGATCTTCCCGTATTCCGGGCCTCATTTTCATCTGGATCTCGAATCGTCAAATTTACCGATAAAGTCAAAGGCGAGCCTGCAGTCAATGACCCAAACCAGATAAAGAAGGAGGAAACTTCCATCACACATCTCCAGGGAGCTATCGTTGCTAGCTACGGGTTTCATGCGAGCATTGTCTATGAAAGCGATACTCCTGAGTACCGCGTCCACGGTGACAAACGGTTTGGTATGGTTGCCGCTGAGCTACTGAAAGAGTCTCACCCCTATGCTGCAAAGGTATCTATCCGTCGTCGTGGTTCTGTCACTTTTGAGGAAATACCTCGTGAGAAACACGCCTACGTGCTCGCAGTTCTCGTCTCAAACCTCGAACGGACCTTCACTATATCACCAGCCACTCGACCTTTGCAATCGCAGCTTCGCCTTGTGCACTTTGGACCTATTGGTGGTGATCGTACGATGGATGTCATGATGAAGGCGTACGACGGAGGCAAACACATAGACATGGATTGGCCTGATGGTGAACGTGTGGGTTATGAAGAAGTGGACGAGGTCAAGATTTCAGTCTTGGAGAGTGACGAGAGATGGCGAAAGGTGTGCATTGATGGGACAATTGTTGAAATACCTGAAGGTGGAGACATGGCCATCAAGATGCTGGGTCATGGCCTTTTCAAGATCCTGGCAAGTCACTAAGTTTTGGAAGATCACGTTTGATGTTCTGAGATGGATGACCTGATGATTATTTGGTCTTGCACTAGGCCGATGATTCTCTTTATGCAGAATACTGATTACCTAGTCTTGAAGCAGCTTCTTGACCCTCTTCTCCATAAGCTGCTCGAACTCATCCACGCCATTCTGTAATGTGCTCATCTTGCCCCCCTTTAATCTATAAACGACTCGCCTTCTCATACTCTCCTCATCGTCGTCCTCATCTGTTTCCTCATCCTCCCCCATCGCACCCTCAATCACGCCCCGCATAAACCACCGATCGTGACTTACCAGAATCACAGCACCCTCCCAATCTCTCAATGCTTCCCGAAGTGCCGTGACAGTTTCGTAGTCGAGATGAGTAGTGACTTCATCGAGGACAAGGCAGTGAGGTCGCCGCCAGAATAGACGGGCTAGCTCACAGCGTACAACTTGTCCTCCTGAGAGTTTGCAAAGGGGCACGTCTGACGCGATTCGGCCTGGAAGACCGAGTTGGCCCAAAAGACCGCGAATATCTCCTTCTGTGAGTTCACCTTCGACTTCTCGAGTGAGGAGAGCGAGGGCTGTAAGTGTCGGCTCGGAACGTCCGAGAGTCTGCAGAGCTTCAACGGCGTGCTGAGAGTAGTACCCCAGTTTCAGTCGGGGATGTGTCGTCAGAGTTCCTGCTGTCGGTCGAGTCTCTTCGACTAAAAGTTTTACAAGCGTCGACTTGCCAGCGCCATTGAGACCGAGGATGCCGATACGATCTCCCATTCCAACAGAGAGGGTGATATCTTGCACAACAAGAGGGGTTTTGGATGAGTATCGAAAGGCAACCTTTTCCAAGGATATAAGAGCACCAGGGAAGCGCAGATCAGGTGGTTCGGGGAGATTCACCACGACTGGACGATCCTCTGGTGGAATATCGATGTCCTCGCGGGCTGTCAAGTGGAAGCCCACAAGGTCTCTGTTGAGCTTGAAGCGACCTCCCTTGGCACTGACCTGTAAGCCCCAGCGATTGTCAAGTTTTTTCTGACGAGACTTGGCCTGTCGCAGCTTGTTGGTGTCATCGTTTGCTTTACCAGCTTTCATATTGGCCGCGATAGATTTTTCGATATGCGCCTTCTGCTTGTCCTGGGCTTCTTTCATCGTAGTAAGCCATTGTTTACGCTCACTCTGCGACTCCTCATACGTGGGTAAATCGCCGTGGAAGTAGGTGAGTTGCTTGTCCTTGAGGATGAGAAGATCGGTGCAGAGAGAAGTAAAATCGCGATCGTGCGACACGAGGATGAGAGTAGGCGGATTATCAGAATCCTGTAGACCTTGGAGATAGCGCTGGAGCCATATAATTCCCAAAAGGTCGAGGAAGTTGGTGGGTTCGTCAAGGATCAGAATGTCTGTTTCTTGGACGAGAGCCGTGGCGAGAGAAGCGCGCATATGCCAGCCGCCAGACAAGCTCGAGATGGGTTTTTGTATGAGTGCTTCGGAGAAACCCAGGCCTGTAAGGATCTTTTTTGCCTTTGATTCGATTTCCGATACCCGAGTTGGGTCCATTTGAAGCTGGAGATCTGCAAGCATGTCGACTGCTTCTTGAGTCTCGGCTTGTAGCGTTTCAGGAGATATATCTGCGTTTGACTGCTGAAGCCTGGAACACGTTAGAGAGATGGCAATAAAAGGAAAGGGAAGTTTCTTACAGCTCATTCGACTCTGCTACAATCTTCTCATACGCTGTAAGGGCTTTTCGGGCTTGCATACCGCGGGCGCCGCTACGCAGTCGAGCATCTTTATCCAGACGAAAAAGACGCTCCTGATGTTTTTGATGTTTGAGCTGTCTCAAGGCCTTCACTGGAGCGGATGGGTCAGAGGCGTTTACACCCTCTGTGAGACCTGGATACGAGTGTTAGAGACATGTCTGCCAAAGCGAATATGCATAAAGTACCTTTGATGTCTTGTTCAATAGCATGTTTAGCGGTCGCTTTTTCGATGACTTGCTCCAGTACAGATGACTGACTACTTTCGGTTGGGTCTGAATCATGCTCGTCTTTCTCATCAGTGATTTTAGTTTGCTGCAGAATAGCAATTCTGGTTTCTTCTGGGATACCAGGTATGAGCTTTTCGGCGATTGCTCTGAGAAGTGCTATCGATTATAGTCAGAACCTTGGGCATTCATTGTAGCATGCAGACATAAACCTACTGGACTTTCCTGTCCCATTACGTCCCACCAAAGCATATCGTTGTCCCTCTTTCAGCCGAAGCTTGGCGGCGTTAAGGATTTCGACGCCATCGCTTTTCCCCTTTCCCTTTCCTTTTCCCTTGGCGGTTGATTTGTCGCCTGAATTTACAGTGATGTTTACACCGTCAATGTCGAGCTGTATGTTGTTTAGAATGGGAGTTGCCATGCATGGATTGATGTGCTCACTTCACGATGATTGGTGATTTGGAAACGCGTTTGCTTGGAGTTGCAGAGAATGGTGGCTACAGGCTCTGATGCTGCAGAAGTCATTGTTTAGAAGAGAGATTGGGAGTCGTGCAATATGAGTTTAAAGATGAATGCAGATGTTGATGAATACAAGATGATGGATTGAGTGGCTGCTATGGCCTGAGGTTGTCTTGGAAGACGAGGCGTGATGTTATATAGATAGTTGCATTTAACGTTGATTAATATTTTCTAAGTGGCGATCTACACTGACACAGTATCTAATTTGCAAACTGCTTTGCTTGGCAGTTGTTTCTTAGCATTTGTCTCTACTTTCGTACTCCATCAGTTCATGTCACTGGCTCCTGATTGTTGGTCTTTTTGTTAGTGCCTGTAATTGTGACACAATTAATTGAGTGACTCACGCCGAATGACTTATTTAGCATTACTTGCACATTTCTATGGGGTAAAATAAATCATTAATTAAAACCTTTAGAGAATTGAATAATTCTATTTATTACATCTGGACTTATATAAATACTACCTTAGTACCTACCTATTGTTAATTATTAACTTGTATTAATTCTTTAGCACCTGCTGACCCAAGTTAATAGTCTGAGGTAGGTATCGATTATTGTCTTATCCTTCCTTCTTTCCTCTTTTCGGCTGAAATAGCCACCTTCCTATTTTGTCCCTGTTGTTGATGACTGCCTGCTATAATAAACAAATAAATAGAAGCTCATCATTTCCCCTCCTTCTCCCTCGACTTCTGTCTCTTTCAACTTCTCCTCTTCAACTTTTACTCCTATCAACATGAACTCTACAAACTGTGCTGCGTCTGTTGACGCCTCCTTCGGTCCATTTGTTCCTCCTGAATGCCGCCATGGCTTCGACTTCACCCTCGTCTTTGAACAGTCCATTCTTGTGCTTTTACCTGCCTCTCTTCTCCTTATTATTGCTCCTTTCCGTATCTTTCGCCTCCGAAATGCCCCAGTCAAAGTAACTGGTTATCGTCTTCGCTCTGTCAAGTTGGCGCTTACTGCCCTCTTGGCTGTGCTTCATCTTGTGCTCGTCGTGCTCTGGGCAACTCTGGCTCGTCCTTCCAATACGCGTCTAGACCGCGTCTCCATTACTGCTGCATGTGTATCCTTTGCATCCAGCTTGATGTCATGTGTCCTATCCCGTGCCGAACACGCCAAGTCTCCTCGTCCATCTTCACTCTTGAGTGTTTTCTTTGCCGTGTCTTTGATTCTGGATGTTGCGCTCCTTCGCACCCTCTGGCTTGTCCCCGTCAATGTAGCCATCCCGGCTGTCTTCACGGCGGCTTTTGCCCTCAAGGCGATGCTCGTCGTCGTCGAAGGGTGGAGCAAAGCCCAGTACCTTGTCTCCGGCCCCGGGGTTCACTCTCCCGAAGTCACGGCCGGGCTTTATGCCCGGGCCGTTTTCGCGTGGGTAATGCCGTTGCTGCTGACAGGTTTTCGGAAGCTACTACGGCCGATGGATTTATTGGAGTTGGACGAGGATATGGGTTCGGCACGGTTGATTAGCAGGTTTTGGAGACACTGGAATAGACACAACCAAAAAGGTTTGTCTACCTTTCCCTTTCCCCCTTCCCTTGTTAGATAGTTTCAAGTAGTATTATATTCCAAATAATCTTTGTGATGTCCATGTACTAAATGCTGGCTTAGTCCCGGCCCGCAAGCATCGTCTCATCGTTTGCTGTATCACCACTCTACAATGGCCGATCATTGCTGTCATTGTTCCTCGAATGGCGCTTCTTGCATTCACTATATGCCAGCCGCTGATCCTCAACCGGCTCCTTGTATTTCTTGGTGATACATCCCAGCCAATCAACATCGGCTATGGTCTCATTGCAGCATACGGTCTGGTTTACACAGGTATTGCCCTTTCTCAAGCTCTTTACTGGCATCGCAATGCGCGGTCTGTGGCCTTATTGCGAGGTGTCCTCGTTTCTGCGGTATTCTCCAAGGCGACTGAGCTGAGCACTACGGCTACGGACGATTCTGCAGCTGTGACACTCATGTCTTCTGATGTAAGATCCATACCAATGCCTAGACGATGAGCTGACAACTTTATAGGTCGACGTTATTGTGAGAGCCGTCAGAGAGATTCACGAGTTCTGGGCAAATATTATCCAACTTGCTATTGCTACTTGGCTTCTGAGCACTCACATAGGATACGCAGCGTCTGGTCCCATTGTCATCTCCCTTATAGCTCTGATTACTACCGTCCTCGTATCACCATTGGCACGCAAGTATCAAATTGGCTGGCTCGAAAAGACACAGAAACGAGTTGGTTTGTGTTTCTTTCAAAATGCGTACTCGAAAGATGGCTAACTCACAATTAGGCATCACCTCAGCTATGATCGGGCACATAAAGAGCATCAAATGTTCCGGTCTAGCTCAAAATCTGTCTGATGCCATCCTCAGTTTACGAGCTGATGAGATCAGAGCTTCGAGGCCTTTCAGAATCGTTAGTAGTATTACGTCTGCGATTGCCCAAGTGCCTTTAATGATGTCTCCTGTCGCTGCCTTTGCCCTGTTTCAGGGCGTTGCTTCAAGCTCTTCGAAGACTCTGGATGCTACTAGACTTTTCTCTGCACTATCACTCATTGTACTTCTTGCACAGCCACTCTTCTTCATGTTTGAGGTCATACTCGACATGAGTGCTGCTTTGGGGTCGTTTGAGCGTATTGAGAAATTCTTAGTACAGGAATCTCGTTCTGACCTTCGCAAAATTAACTCTTCATCAGACGCGAGAGTCTCTCAGCAAGGACAGACATCCTCGATCGAGTTACAAATGCTAAGAAACCCTACTGTTCCGTCTATCGGAGAGTCTGACACTGGTGGCTTCGCCATTGAAGTCTCCAATGCCGACATCTCTTGGTCAGAAGAGCGCCCACTACTCCATGACTTGACATTTACCGTCGGCCATAACCAGCTTGTACTCCTTCTCGGCCCAGTAGCAGTGGGCAAAAGCACACTGTTGAAAGCAATTCTCGGCGAAGTCCCATTGACAGTTGGAACAATCAGACTTCACAACTATAGTCGCGGCGTCAGCGTTGCCTGGTGCGAACAGAGCCCATGGCTTCTGGTATGTCTACCTAATGCGAAACCTATCGAGTATTTACTAATCGACCAGAACCAAACCGTCCGAGAGAACATCGTTGGATATACTCATTTCGATGCCTCCCTTTATCAAAAAGTCGTCAAGGTTTGTGATCTTGAGAAAGATTTGGGTCAACTTCCACGAGGTGATGATACTGTCATTGGCAGCAAAGGTTTGGCCCTGAGCGGAGGCCAGAAAAAACGAGTTGTAAGTCGCGAATTGAAGATATATCATTTGAGATACTGACTGGCCCTTCAAGGCTTTGGCTAGAGCTGTTTACTCGCAGCCAAGAGTCGCTCTTCTTGACGACGTCTTTAGTGGCTTGGATCATCAGACTGCGCAAACAGTATTCGATAACCTCGTTGGCAAGCATGGCTTGTTCAGGCAGTGGAATACAACCGTAGTTCTTGCTACTCAATCAGGTGAGCTATTCTACAACACCAATAACTTTTGTCTAACTGTAAATAGCCGACTTTCTCACTTCTGCTGATCACATCATTTGTCTAAGCAAGGAAGGTGGAATCTCAGAACAGGGTTCATTCCAGACTCTCGAGAACGCCAATGGATATGTTAAATCTTTGCTCATTGACAAGGCAAGACACTCCAACCCTGAAGCTTCAGGAAAGGTAATTGAAGAGGACGCCGTCAAACAGACTGAGCAGCCCATGCATGAGACTCCGAAGCAGCAGGAAGAGTCAAAAGATGCGCGTCGGCAACGCGGCGACTCAACTGTCTATCGATACTACTTTAGCAGTACTGGCGGTCTGTTCATGGCTACTCTCTTGGGACTCGAGATCATCTGGGCTTTTCTAGGGAGCTTTCCAAGTATGCCGTGCCCATCATTCGAAACTATCCTATGGCAAGGCTAACTCGATTTTAGCAATCTGGCTCAAGTTTTGGACCGATGATAATGAGAAAGGAAACGACAGAGCCGGTTACTACCTTGGAGTCTATGCCGTACTGCAGATCATTGGTGTCATCTGGTTTGCTATTCTAATTTGGTAATTATCCAAAATGTTCCTATTTGATGGTATCGAATATTAACGACGGAGTAGGTTCGTCATCGTCTTGGTAGCGGCCAAGTCGGGCATCACTCTTCACAAGCGACTGCTGTCGACTGTCATCAGGTGAGTACATAATCTATCAAGGATCTCGAAGATGGATTAATTGACATTTCAGGGCACCGTTATTTCTCTTTACCACGACCGATCTTGGTTCAATCACAACAAGGTAATTTTGAACTCCTAGATAGTGTTCTGTAGACTAACACTTGTATAGATTCTCGCAGGACATAGGGATGATTGATAACCATCTCCCTCTTGGACTTGTCGTAACTCTCGCCAGTAAGCAGACACCCAGCAGCTCGCTCTCCAAGAAACTGTACTAAGAAATCAGGCTTCTTCGGTGCAATCGCTAAAGCCGGCCTCCTTGCCGCCTCGACTCCTTACATAGCAGCAACATTTCCCCTCCTGGGAGCCGTCTACTTCTATCTTCAGCGTGCTTACCTTCGTACCTCCCGTCAGTTACGTCTCTTGGATCTCGAAGAGAAAGCTCCTCTATACACACAATTCCTGGAGACCCTCTCAGGCCTAGCAACCATACGGGCTTTTGGTTGGGGTTCCGCTGTTATCGAGGCAAACCATGCTCTTGTAGACCGCTCGCAGAGACCATTCTACCTTCTCATGATTGTTCAGCGTTGGCTAGTTTTGGTTCTCGATCTGACAACAGCCGCTCTAGCTCTTCTCCTTGTTGGACTCGCTGTTCGTCTCCGCGGCGAAGTAGACGTTGGTTTGACTGGTGTGTCGCTCGTGCAGCTAATCTCGTTGAGCGAAACTGTCAACTTGTTAATCCAGTTCTGGACATCGATCGAGACATCTATCGGCGCTGTCGCTCGTATCAAACAGTTTGCGGAGGATACCGGAGAAGAGAACTTGCTCGGCGAAACACAAGAGCCTCCCTCACAGTGGCCGGATAAGGGTGCTATCCAAATTAGCGACCTAACGGCGTCGTATGGAAATGGGCAGGAAGATGTCCACCGGGCTCTTGATGCTGTGTCTTTTGAGATCAAGCCTGGAGAGAAAGTTGCCATTTGTGGTCGCACAGGAAGGTCGGTAGGTCAAACCCCCATTTCTGCATCAAACTGACTGTGCCTAGCGGCAAATCTTCTGTTTTCCTTGCTCTCCTGCGACTCCTTGACTTTTCATCTGGCAGCATTACCATAGACGACATATCCCTATCTTCTCTACCACGAGATACTGTCCGTGGTCGTCTTATTACTCTTACGCAAGACCAATTCGTTCTACCCGGCACCGTTCGACACAACGCGGACCCGCGGGGTGTCTTCTCTGACGTGAACATCAACACAGCTCTTCGCCTTGTTGGTTTGTCTAATGCTATAGAGCAACACGGTGGACTGGATGCTTCCTTTGACGAGGACGCGTTGAGCCATGGCCAGAAGCAGCTCTTCTTTCTGGCGCGAGCAGTCTTGAGAAAGCATGATGGAAAGGTTGTCCTCCTTGACGAAGTAACAAGCAGGTGAGTAGACGGCCTAGTCACAACTTTGAGAGTCAAAGACAGCTGACAGAACCACAGCGTGGACCCCAAGACCGAAGAGTCCATCAAAGCCATTATCGAACACGAGTTCAAGGAGCATACAGTCGTGTCTATAACCCATCGTCTGAGCACAATTGTCGATTTCGACCGTGTTGTTGTAATGGAGAAAGGCTGCGTCGTCGAGGTTGGTAAACCAAAGAATCTTCTTGCTTCGGACAGCAAGTTCAAAGCTCTTTGGGCAACCAGGCCTAGCTCAGAGGCCTGATCGATCTGGAAAACACTTGTTGGCTGTACAAACCGAGATGCTGTTATGTACAAGCTCGCTTTCTATACATTGTCTAAACTATCACGCTCTACAACAATAAATCTTCCTTTGCCTGCCCTCATAGTCCGGATATGCTTCTCAACATTCCTCGCTGTTTTAACAGCCTCGGTGAGTTTCTCTTTCTCGGAAGGCATCGCGTTAGGTCCAGGTGTCCACCCTGCATAGAGACGAAGCTCGGTGATCTTGCCCCAGTGGTCGGCCCAGTTGACAAAGTCATGGCCAGTTTCAGCCATTAGTGCATGAAACCAAGAACAGCAGCCAGTAAGGTCAAGAAACTCTAGCGCATACAGATTCTTACTGAGTGTACGCAAAACGAGCAATGCCTCACTCCAATCATGGTCAATCGCATGCGAATACAAGTTCGTCCCGCCATAAGGAATACGACGTCCCTGTGGGGAGGAGACCGTAGCCAGTCGAGACCGTGGTGTCAGACACGGATCTGGCCAGAATGCTAAACTCAAGTGTGTGAGTGTCGTAAGTCTTGAAGACAAGGCAAGCAGATGCTTCCATGATGCGGACGAATCGTTCTGGGGGTGCAAAGCCAGTGAGAGGTGGGTGAGGTTGGGCAGCAAAGAACGAGGAGGGCTTGGAATAGCTTCGGACACGTCCCAAGATTCTTGCAGTTCTGTTGCAGGCTCTTGGTCTCTGACAGGGAACAGCAAGTCACTGACGTCCTTTAGTCTTATTGACCGGCATGTAGAGCCCGAAAGGTCGAGGTAGTTGACTTCAAGGTTCGAAGCCGTTAGACTATCTAACTCATCCCCGTCAGACGTGTCTGGTGGCGGCAGTAGGATGATCTTCAGATCACTCAAGGAAAGCCCATCTTGGCTGGTTATTCCAACATAGCGGATCAAGGCAGCCTTCAGATGGTTGGGTACAAAGTACAGATGGTACTGATTGTACACGCGGTGGATAGCCCACTCGCGTGCAAGCTTCTGCAGCACGATGTCTATCAAACTTCCGCGGGAAGGCAAATAAGTGCCTGGCAAACAGGTGTCTTCCAGTGCTCTTGAACTCAAGCGCGACTGGCTCGAGGAGGCCTCACGAGCGGCATCCGCAGATTGACGGGAGACCCAGCTTCTCGGTGGAGGAGGACCAGCAGGGAGTCTCCTGCCATTGCCATCGAACCTCTGACGGACTTGACGACGAGGAGCGGGGGCCGGTGTGTCTGGGATCTGGAGGATCTCTCTGATGGCCGGGGGTACGCTTGGAGCAGTCGCAGGCAGGGCTGACTGGGAGGCGGCGGAGGGGTTGATCGAGGTACGACGTAGGTTTGCTAGCAAGTCATTGACGGTTCGGGAGGGCTTTTCTGTTGCGCACCACTTGTGAGACTTTGGCTACCACGCGGTCTGGAGAGGTGAGGGGGGAGGTGAGGGGGTCCAAAAGGAAGCGAACCGAGAGGTGGTCGGAGGCCGAATGATTAGAGGGGCGTGGGAATGCAGCTGCGACTGCGACTCCGATTGCGGTTGTGATGGATCAGGATTGTGTCGGACCAAATGCACTTACCAGAGGTATCAGTCGATCTTGACGAAGACGGAGAGGCCGTTGAGATTGGCTTGAAGGACTTTATGTGGTTCCTTTTCTTCGGCATGCCCGGGGACAAGCTGCGTGCAGTTTGCGACGAGGTGAGGAGGAGAGAAGGGAAGAAATGTGCGACGCTGAGATGAACAAGGAAGGTATTTGTTTATTTGTCCAGGATCGTGTGTCAGTCTAGATGAGTCAACCCGATGACTGATGAGCTCGGTACTTCTTTTTTACCTTGGTTAGTACTTACTTGTTGAGGGGAGATGGAGGATCGATAGAGTCATTAACAGATGGATCGATCCCTCATGAGTCCTTCTCAGCTCAGGTAACCATCATTTTTTGGTGGATGACGATAGCTTTCAGTGGAGCCCCGGGCTGAGGTGGGCTTAGTTCATGGCTAACGTTGGCGGTATACCTAGGTAGGTCCCCACTAACGATCCAAACAGGCGTCAAGCCACTACCGATGGAGCTTACAAGACCCCTGATGGTGGATGACTTCTAGGCAGCTCTCTATAACAGGCACTGATTTAGATAAACCAGGAAACAATCGATGACATGGAATAAATACTTCGATTTCTAGTACATGATCCAGTATTTTTCTCATAGGAAAAATCATACATAATTCTCTGCAACATGGGCATGCACCGCCGTACAGGACAATGCTGGAGGTAAAACACTACCGGGGTTAAATTCGAACCTCGAATGTAAGCCAACAAAATTCAAGACAACAACGAACGGTTCTCAAACCTGTTTGCCTAATTTTACCCAAACCCATGGCCAAGACTCTTTCAAGGATAACTTAGGATCAATGCAGTGCTCGTGCGTCTACATACTTGCGGTGGCTTCTGCCTCTGTCTCTGCCCCATGACCAAACCCCGGCGATGATGTGCATAACGCAATGGATGTCATGCTTGCCTTGACTGACTTACACCAAGTGTGCTGGTCCAATCCAGGTACGGAACTTTATTACTATTCACCAATCGCAATCATAACTTATACTCACCCCTTGATGCTGGTTATTCTTATCTCATTGTCGGAATGTCTGATATCCTGTCTGGTTGAATATTGGCACTCGGTTTCTGCAAGAGACTAGGTCATGGAGTGTCAGGCAATGCATCCCTCGTAAAGAAAGTCTGATACGATGGTCGTAAAGGAACTTGGCTGCGTACAAGACGCGTCAGGGATCTTAGATAGACTGTCCGGAAACCTGCATGCTACCAAGTTAGAGCATTGTGGTGAGAAATGCACGACCACATCATCCTGCAATCTTTTCTTGGAAACCTAATCATAGAAACACGTCTTATCGCCAATCAGTTCGCTTCAACGTGTTTGTTTCCTCTACAGGATAACGTACCCAACATCATGCACTGATATCAGAGTCCTTTACTGCGACGTTCCATCAGTGAAAGAGTCTAGTTCACTGAGATAACCAATATGAGTGGCTCATATTCCTGTTGTCTTTTAGATCGTTCGTCAGCAAGATGCCGTGAACTATGGATAGCTGCGCACCCAGTTTCATCAAGGAAGCTGGGGGTAACACAACTAACTTCTTTCCCGTCACTCAGGGCGGATAACCTCTAGAACTGGGTTATGATTGCCATGCCTCACATGATACCGTGAACGAGATTTGAAGAGAATAAAAGACTATTCTGCTGTTCGCTAATGGGCGACGACAGATTTTTGTCGGCACTGGTCCGCGATTGACGAAAGGAGGCATGCTTTTGGTCGGCAAAAGTCGGTGGAGCATCACAGGAGGGCGTATCGATAACAACAGACTTTCGAACTACTCCCAAGCCTATCATGACGATATTCTCGTTGAGGGAAAAGTATTGTGGTATCGTCAGAAGCGTAGTGTTTAGGCCCCATTTGCCCACCCGAATTGTGGCAGTCCCCCCTGATTCGTGATCTATTGGTTACCAAGTGAGCTTTGATTTGTGCTTCCAACTCTCTCGTGTCTCACAACAACAAAGGCCTTTTGAAATGGGCCTGGGCTTTTGGGCAGTGCTCAAAGTGTAGGAGACTTCCCCATCGCGGACCAAAGTAAGCGTCCGCGGGAGGAGCACTGCAGAAGGTCCAGTATTCGGCCAAGGCCTTCTTTCTGCAGCATATGCCTACTTTCAAGTTAGCTTTGGTGGCTTGGTTGGACAAGATGCTCGATTCGGAAAACAGAAGCGAACAAATTTGGCCAATTCGTCACATTGAACCCCAATTTGAAGTAGCCACGCCGACAGAACACCCATGAAGGAATCTAAAAGTGGTTGAATAGTGTTCCATCACATAATGAATCCTAGTACGGTCGACGAATTGGCGATCGTTGGCAAATGCTGGCATGGCGTGTCTTCGCGGCAGTAGTCCAAACGAGTCTGCCAAATTATCCAGGGTTGCAATAAACGCCCCTGGTTTGTCTATGAGCAGATCAGATAGATGCATCTTGAGTCGGGTCTGGATCCGGCTTGGCTTGGTAGAGGTACTTGCATTACAAGACGCAGACAACTCTTGCAAATGAATCAAGTTTGCTGAATTGTCGTAGCAAACTCCTTCCAATCGTTTTTAAAGAGGCAAAGGCAACAAAGAATTGGTAGCTTATGCTCTCCGCATCCATCCTCTATAGATTCAGCTACCAGCGACCCGTTTGACTGTCTTGTATCATACTTCCTCATTTATTTCAAGAGTGGCAGAAGGTGTAGGGTGATCATTGACACCCATCTGTTTTGTTCCTTGTGAAACACTTTACCCGATTAGGAGTAGAACAAATCTGTCGCAGGCGAATATTGAGGTCAGAACTTGTGTTTGTTGTGATGAGCTAAATCGTGCTCTCAACTCTGCCTTGCTTCTGCATCCGAGAGGCATGGTACAACGTAAAAATAACCCCAAGCACTCTTCTTCTCAAACGGGAATGCTTGGTTTTGTGAGTTGAACTTCCGGTTCGTTGACAGGATCTTGCCAACGTCTGTCATGCAGTTGGGGTTCTCTTGCGCGATGAGAATGCCCAACCCTGCTGTTTGCTCTCCTGCCTAGGTAGGCACTCACAATTCCAAAACTAGGCAACTACCGTGTCCAACTTAGATGAACAGGCCTGAGAACATGTTGTGAAAAAGCTGCCGGAGAGGTAAGGTGGTCCAACGAGCAGCCAAGCTGGCGTCGTAACAATCCGAGGGGAATGATAGTCCGAGTACTTGTACCCGCACTTGAAGTGATAGCAAAAGACCCCATCCATGTTGAGTACTCGACTAAAACATTCTAGAACATGCTGAAAGCTTTGTTAAAGGATTTCTGTTCCTTTGTTATAAGTTGGAAACGAATGATAATTTCTGCCCGGAAGATGCGGAGGGGAACTAATCCATTCATGAGGCGTCAAGACATTGGGAAGGTCCCCTGTGTAGTCTAGGTTTGTAGTGGAAGGTGCAATAGCAGCGAGGGTCAAACAAGCGGGGATGGCCACCCACCAATGAGCCACTAACAGTGGGCGGGTGGAAGGCGACAAAACCGGGGGCGCTGAATGGCGGAGCTTTAAGTGAGAAGTACCGACTCTAACCACAAGTCCGTCTCAGCCAATTGCATTACAAGGCCATGGTCATCGGGGATAAGCCAAACCAGCCCCAGACAGGGTAGGCGCCATGTGGGAGACAGGACCGGTCAAGGAAAGCTTGCCCCGTGCGTGACAACTTTGCTTTCATGTCAACTCAATCCTCAACCTCCACTGGAAGCAAACGCCAGCTTCCGCCCATGCACTCGCAATGGATCTTCCTCCTGAACAATCCGGGAGATTGGGCGTTGCGTGCCTGCCACTGTTTTCCATCCATCCAAAGCGCGGCCCACTCGCGGCCTAGTCGCGGCCTTTTACCATCTGACATCCAAGCTTTGACTTGAGTAGCGAACGTTTCATCCGCCGTGGCCGTTGCAGTTCTGTTCAGGATGAAGGGCACCATACTGTACGCACGAACGATACCTTAGGATCGGGTTGCCCAGAGAACTGGGAGCTGGCTGGGCCTGATGCACGCAAGCCCTCCAGCCTTTGCTGATTTGCCAGCCTTCAGCTTGTATCCCACTGAGTTGCATGCACCCTTGGCATCCCAAGACAGTCATGACCAATGTCCCCATTCTACCTATTCAAGACCCCAGACGTGGGAGTCCATGCCGTTACTGTGTTGGCAGCTGCAGCCTAAGACCACCTGTGGTCTCTGTCTTTCAGTGCAACACTCTCTTGGAGCCCAGTGCAACATTGACTTGCTTCTTCAGCTGCATGGCATTGATTTACCACCAGAATTGGTGCGGTGTCGATACATTCTTCGCCCTTGAGGGACTCACATGAAGGTCTTGCCTGGGGTTTGTATCACTCCTTCGCTGCAGTATGATCGTGCCATATTCAGCCTCAATCTACAAAAGGGACAGGAAAAAGAAAGGTTGATCGACTACAGTGTCTGGAATCAGCCAAACATCACATCACACAAAGATCTGGCTGGAATCACGCCGAACGGTTCAAAATCACTATTCTCAGCCGGTGCAAACACACGCGTCTGATAACAGGAGCAGCATTCTCAACGGCCTTAGTTCCACCACCCCTTCTGGCTACAACAATACACTGCGGGCCATAGCCGTTGGCATAAAAACCACTCTCAGTGGACGGCCCGATCCGACTCAAGGTCAACCCCTCATTCTTATTCGCCATGTATTCGTTTATTCGTACCGCCGGTCTGATTCTCTTGGCCAACCACGCTCCGAAAGGCAAAGCAATGACATGTTTCTCTCTAAATCGGCCCCCTTGATACCACAGGCATCAATCATGCTCCCAGACGCCCATCTCAACAGGAAGCGCGATAATGCCGACTTGGTCTTGACAAGAGTACTGTAGCCTGTATCGGTCAACTTGGGCGTTGCCAGGCGGGAACCGACCGATATCGTCATCAAATAGCCCTGGTGACATTTTACTGGCGGACACAAAAGCCTGCAACCCGCGAACCCGCGAGCCGACGAGCTCTGCCGCGTCGCCTTCTACATAGATTCATCAGTTCTTGGATCATGATATGGGTATGCGCCGCCCCCTTCTCCTCACTTCGGGTATGGAAAGCTCTCATTGGCTCGTTGATAATCTGCGCATTCAACAACGCCCCTTCGGAACTTCTGGTCGTGAAGTCGATGGGCCTTTATTTTGACCCGCTCCACATGAGCCTTCGGCATTGCCCTGGTCATCGCATCTGGTCTGCCGCCAATAAACCGTTGGCTGATGGCTCCATAGATTTCGGTCTCCTGCTGTTCAAGACTTGTCATGCCGCATCCGCGGTGCGTGGAGATGAAACCTTTCTTCGGCCTCACGTGTCGTTGTGTAATGATGACTAGACCCCGTCAGGGCCTGAAACATAGCCTGGGCATCTGACAGGGGTCCGTCGATCATTCTTCGCCTTACAGGTGCTCCAGGCAAGTACAGCATGTCGAGCATCGATACGTCAAGGCTCAGGCTGCCAGGGTTGAAAGCCACCCGACCATCGAAGCCCATGTATGGGGGGGCTGACAGAAGCGAAAGCTTGAACGATTGAGGGTGACATGTCAATTGTGGTTGGTCGGTGCCTTGATCACTTGGCGATTATGCTTCTGTGCCTCACCGTGCTTGAATGTAAGTAAAAAGTCCCGAACACACCTGGGCCAAGTCGTCGATTACTGCGCCAACACCTTTCGGCAGAGGGCACAGCGGTTCTCGCCGTGTCTTCTTCCATGTCGAACTTGGGTGGGGTTTTCTTTTGACGCATTTCAAGTTCGTATCAGAGACAAGACTGTTCAGAAGCCAGGCACATTTCGATCCAAGTGGCTGGCTTTTGTCACTCCACTGCACAAACCTAGTCTAGTCTGCAGTGTTCCGTCTCTGGCGTCTTTCTTTCGTCAAAGCAAGGCTTTCCCCAATCAACGCCTGTGTTTGTGGCGTATCGTAGAAGCATCGACGGCCGGGTGCTTGCATACTCATGCACTGGTACCGGCGTCTGGAGTGGATAATACTGGTATTCAGGCTCAGGGCAGCGTCCAGGGCCGTAACATACTTGAAGCACAAAGACCAGATGCCGCTTTGTTATTTTCTGAGGCTGATCTCTGCGTCCACCTTTGAAGGTGCAATGGCCCAACTACGAAGTATACAATGAATTGAAAATTATCGATCGAGACTAGCCTCGGCGCATGCACCTTGTTTCCGATGGCCAGTATCTTCTGCCGTTTTGCGGCCCGTGAGCTAAACCGGGAATACGCCCAGGAAGGACTTTTTGAGCTTTGCTTGGTTCAGATGGCGAGAATTGTGAAGGAATTGCAGCATAGCCCTGCACTTGCACGCGGGTTCCTGCCTTCAATTGTTACCGTGAGCTCCGCTGGCGTTGAGGCTCTCCACAAGAGCTCAGCACCGATGGTTGTTGGGCCACGCGATACACCGCCCACGAGATTGTGGAAGCAATTTCAACTACACATGAGATATACAGAAGTTCATCTTAACAAGACCGCTGGGGCTTCTGGGCTTTCCATAATTTGCATGTCTACGTCCCGTTGTCTCAGACTCTGCACGACCTCAAATCCCTTTTCATTCGAAGTGCCTACCCTCAGCCGGTGACCCCGAGTCTGCTGTTATTTCTTCGAAGCTTTCGGCAGACCTTCTGATTAGGACCTAGCTTCTTTCTTCCTACTTTGCTCTCAATTTCGTGCTACATGTTCTGATAGCCATCCCCTGAAGGCTCTGACTCTGACCTCCTCAGTCCATTCCTGTGCGATCCCAAGTCAGCCACCACTACTTGAAATCGAAGCGTGGGTATATAGACAGCCAGATCCTGCACTCGCGCGGTTGTGTCTTGCCTGGAGCTAATATCTCTGGTAGCTTGCGCTTTCAATACTGCACTTCCTGTTTGTGACACCATATTCGTCGAGCGATACCATCATCCGACCCGAACCCGACGATAGCAACCTATCTTGAACATTCCATTTGTTGAAGGATAGGATAGAGAAAACAAGATAACGCTCATCCACGTTAACGAGCAAAACAAGGGTAAGACACGGCTATTGTTTTCGAGTTCAGCACCACTACCCGCCTTTCTATCATTACCGAATCCATGTACACACTCGACGGAATAGCATCAAACTACTGTCATGCAACTAAACCCTCCCATCACCTCTTTTTCAGAACTTGCGGGCCTCGAGGCGGTATCTTGGTACTTGTGATATCGTCCTGTTGTCGACACAGGCGTATATCATGGGTGGCTTCGACCAGAATTGGTTACTATCTCGGAGTCCATGGAAAAACCATACTGCCAGGAGCTTACAAAAATTGACTCTAACGTGTGTAATGGGGTCATCGCTCATATCTTGACAACGACCGCTGGATCTTAGAGTCAGTTGGAGTGTTCGCCAGGTTCGAAGAACTTTGAACTTTCTTGCTTCCAATTGACATCCCTGATTGTCCAAAAGTGCATGAAACGAAAGAAACATGAAGCTGACACAGTCATAGAGTTAGGTTCGAATAGAGAGCGAGAAAGGGGGTTCCGCCGTTTTTACGAGGGAGCGATTATTGGTACACCGAGCAAGCTTGCCTCTCAAAGCTTCAGGTATGTTCTTCAATATCCGTCGACGCCCTGGGATACGTCTCATGGTAGCCGATTGTTATCAAAGTGCTGAAGCCTAAGTCGTCAGTCGATTGCATGATCCGTTCGACAAATCCAATCAAAGGGTTGTCCATTTGATGGTTACCGCCAAGCCGTCGATTGAACGTGCGTATGAGTTCTCAAATCCCGAAGGTAAGATACCCGTTGGTACGAGTTCCCAATGGCATCCCTTTGGGTCATATGTTATTTGTGAAAGGTTGGGCGTACAGAGCTCCAAGTTATCGGCACTTTGCTTCATGGTACGTATCGGATTTTCGTTGGTCTTCACATTCATCGCCTCTCATATCATTCACTCCTGGCATATCGGGCAAAGTGGCTACCTCTACCGTCTTCGTGATACGCGTCACAAGGCCGTAGACTTGTTTTGCATCCGACCCGCAATACTTTTTGTCTTGAGGCGTTTGGTGTAGACCAGTCCACGGTAGACAACACCTCTTTGGGCAATGATCAAGTCGAAACGAGTCACCAAAGGACTTGGACAAGTGTTTTTGATCTGCAAGAAATAAGCAGTGTGATTCGGAACGCATTGCTATGCTCTGCCGTGCTCTACATCTCATGCTTGGTGTTTGGCGCACCAAGCCAAGCAAGCCGAAGATCTTGTCCATGGCAAGAGCCATGCCTGAATTCCCGAGTTCCACCATGTATGGTTGCATAGTCTGTGTTCAGGGCAAGCCATTATCATATCAGACATGAGAAAATTGAAACAAACAATACACATGGCTGTGGGGGACAAACGGAGAATCACATAATAGCAACGGGCCTTGACTAACACAAAACCAAGGGTCCCGTCAAACACACGAGTTTGCAATGCATATCCGGTCATCTACTCGACGCCAGATTTATGCTATGATCGAAGCGAAGAACTGAACGGCTCCCATAAAAACCATCGAGGCTGATTAGAACTTGACACCAGTGTCGCAATCAAGTGCTAACGCAACGTTTCTCTGGTAGGAATACGAATCTTCGACGCCCACCATGGGCTACATGGATATGGCGACGCATACCGGAGAGATGAGGTCAGTCGGTATTCTTGTTGACTCTCCCCTGCTTTTGTTGTCGCATGCTTCTATCTGTCGTTACTGGCCACCTTCTTATGCATTTTATAATTCATTGCTATAATCTTGCATTGTGTTGAATCTATTGAGCCATTCTGGTTCCATTTATTCGATTTGTTTGCCGTTGCTGTCTTCACTATTTGTTTTTTATTTTATTTTTCCCCCTTCTGTCTTTGCTCAAGATAGTGGTTTTGGTTATTCGCGAGTTGCGAGCTAGGAAATGGGTCTGTTGTCATCAGCCCAACCAGACTAAACTTACCTATACTGTCCCTATACCCATGTCGATGACGGCAATGGCAGAGTATCGAATCCCTATTCACTTACTCTCTACCTCCGAAATAGCTTGTATTTCTTCTGTTTTTCTACACGTCGCAATTGCCGTTTTCCACGCATCACTTCAGCTGTGATGATGGCTGGCCTCAGTCTTGGTGGCGCCTTTAACAAGTCGCAGTAGACAACTCGGGCGTTGGCAATTCACCATCTCTCTCTACTTACCCTTGGCCACCGCTACCGAAGCACCCCTGTCATTTATTTTCTTTTTTTACTATCCATGTTTTGTACCGCCACCTGCAGTTCATTTAGCTTTGGTCCTCTTTGTCTCTTTTCTCGACCATCCCGGCTAGATTTGTGAAACCATCGAATAAGGACGGGTTTTACACGCGATCCCCTTATTTGCTGCTTGGCCTATTCGTGCTCGCTACGAATTCATTTTACTTTTTTTTTTTTTTTTGGAGTGTGCCTAAGAGCATTGCATGCAGGGTTCCATCACGATCTGGTTGGGATTATTGGCAGCGAGTGCAGCCTTGTCAACGATTTGATTGTCACACATTCCAATCCCCATCGTTTAAATCATTACGCAACATCCTCACCCAGCCTCCCCTCTCTGAGCTCTTCAACTGTGTTCCCCATTACTGCCCAAGGAGCCAACCCCTGCGACGTTCATTCGTCTCTCCAGAATTTCCCAAGTCGGTCAGTGACGGTATTCGTCCCACAGGCTCTCGGTGCTTCCTTGCCGGCTGCCCGTTAATTCGGATCCCTCTCGGTGGCTTGGTCATATCGCAATGGATAACTAGACTAGGTATCTGGCTGTCTTTGTTCGACACGGACGCCCGGGTGTGGCTTTCGCTACCTTACTCGGAACCTAGTCCCTAGTATCCTTTCCCTCCCCATCCAACCCGCTCACTGGCTGTTGCTCTATTACCTTGTTCGAGATTCTGCTTACTGCTACTCCCTCCTACCTGCTCTTTCCGTCCTTTCACACGCCCATTATACTGCACTGCACTGCGCTGCACTGCGCTGCATCTATTACCTGCCTCTACATTTCACATTCACATTCACACTGCACGCCGCCCCGTGTCAACGCTCAGTGCCGGTGTCAGTCAGTGTTAGTGCCAGTGCCGTAAGCTGCTGCATAGGCTGTCCTCGCAGCCTCTCGAAACTGCTCGGCAGGCTTTGTGGCACACCAACGGCCGACGGTATTACCTGACGTGCGCCTCAAGCTGTGACACGGGGAACACTGTATTTCCAGGACATGGCAATACAGCATCTTTGTGGCCGCCTCTTTTGCCGTTGTCGCTGCCACTTCCAACTGCCAGTGCCGTGCAGTTACCGTTGCTTGCCTATTCACTCAAAATTATCTCCTTCTCCCTACTCTGCTGTTTCTACTTTCTGGTCAGCCTGAGGCCGTTTTGCTGATGAGGCGCCAGATACCCACAAGAGACCAGTACTTCTCTGACGATAGAGCCCTCTCAGCCCTCGTCGCTCTTAAACCTGTTCCATCCGCCAGTTCTTAGCTCCACCGCGCAGTACTCCCAGGACGGAAGTGCCTTTTTTCAGTCTCAACAGGCTGGTCATCACCATCTGTATCCGGGTATAGACATCCGCTCTCGCCTGGGCTCTAAGTAAGTCATCTTTCACTTTATCAATTTTCAGCTCTGCAACCTATTTGCTCCCCCATCACCTCCAGCACTCAAAGGTGGGGATCACGTTGCAATCACATACCTGCCTTTATCCTTCACTGTTGCCCAATCTTCGACTGCCATACTTTCTACCAACACAGCGTGTTTGGGTTGTGCTTGATATGACATTCACGAACAAGAAGAAACTCGTCCTAGTTGTGCAAAGCAGAAACTAACTGCTACCGGCAGCACGACGTCCACGACGGGGATGGCACATCCCTATCCCCCTTCACATCGCACCCCAGGCCTTCCGCACCCTGGTCCCCAGATTAGTGCTCGAGAGCAGTACACCTCTGCCACGCCGGGGTTTAGGAGGCCTTCCGAGCACTCAGTGAGATCACCTTCTTTTGCCGCGCAACCAAGAGGAAGGCACCCTCTATCGCCAACTACAAGTCCAAACGCAGCTTTCTCAGCCCCAAGTATGGGCTCAAGCGGGTACGGCAACAGGCCTACGGGGAACACCATCCCCCCCCTGCACAACGTTCATATGATGGGAAGTCTCCAGTACAACGACGGCGCAGGAACTCCTGTCAAGGTCGAAGTCAATGGGACCATCGACAAAGGTTTCTTCTTGTCCGAGAACGAATGGACATGCTATCGAAGGAACTACTTTTCCTGCATTTGTTCCTATTCTTTGAGCCCTCACATACCCAGCGTCTCCATTCAGTATACCGCGACTGGCTCGACGCAGCCAGTTCAGGTGTACGGATTCGCCATGTCCATCTCAGCGGTCGTCTCTGATAACGAGTCACACAACATTGAGTTGGTACAGCACACACCAAAGAGAGACAAGGGACCCATAATGAAACCCGAAAAGGTTCGACTTGGCAGCAAGCCCCGTGAAGCCAGTCACCATCACCATATGGGTATGTTTACGGACTCGGTTGTACCCAACCGTCCTGTTTACCCCGACAGTTTCAGCAACCAGCCTGGTGGCCAGCAACTGCCTACAGAGCATACGTTCGAGCGGATCCAATTCAAGCAAGCCACACAGAACAACGGAAAACGAAGGGCTGCCCAACAGTATTACCAACTGGTCGTCGAACTCTGGGGCGATGTTGGGACCCAAGGTGGCGGCGATCAGTTCGTCAAGATAGCCACACGCAAATCTGCAAAAATGATCGTTCGAGGGCGCTCACCAGGGCACTATCAGAATGACAGGCGGGGAAGCCAAAGCAGTGGTCCGGGTGGATCTTCTGGCAACCTGGGAGGCTACACTGTCGGCGGCATGGCTGATTTCAGCACTTCCATGATGGGTGGACCGAGCTACGCAACTGGGGGGTTCGATGCACGCAACAGCCTCTACAGCGTCCGTCACCACGACATCCCACCCGAATCGATGATCCCCCCAGAGGATTCCAAGGCAATCGGTACGACTCGAGAATACCAGTACTATGCAGGGCCCATATACGAAGGGCAGAGCGACCGAATTGAGTTGTTCAACCCTCGAACGGACCGGGACACTGTCGTGCCGCATATGGCTACGGGGATGATAGTGGGCAGCAAGATTAAGCCGGACTATGACGGCGCTGCCCTTCCCAGTATCTTCCATCCACCGGCCCAGATGAACGACCGCCCACCGGGACCCTTTGAAGGCAAATCTACATCGAGCGGCTACTATCCAATTCCCTCGTCGGGAATCAATATGACCATGACATAGTCAGTTCTATCGTACATCGCTCTTGAAGACTGTTAGGTCTTGTCCGTCATCATCGAACGAACGAGCGAGTGCGCGACGGAACACTGCAGGAAGCAGGGGACGCCACAGACCACGACCAAGGCGTTAGGACATCAGCATCTGTTCAAGCCCATATGCACTACAGAAAAAAGGGATATACGAATAAAAGAGATGATATTGCGTCAAGACTACCGGCATAGGTGCGAAAAGAGACATTTGTATGGCATTGGCATTAGTATGGGGTTCGGATTATGGTTTTCTCAAAACTTTCGTTCGTTAGATGAGGGCGCGGGCATTCCGCCAGGGAAATGGTTTTGGGATACGACTAGGTGGACAAGGAAGGAGAAAAGGAGCGAAGCATAACGACGTGTACGACTTGGAGCTAGGAACCTGACGTCTGACATGTTGAGGGCAAGCAAAAACAACAAGGCGAGAATGTACGAGACACAGCGGCAACAAAACTGAGGTGAGAGACAAGAAGCTTAAGGCCGTGAGCCCGCTTGGGGGTATGGTATTTGTTTGTTTTGTTGCGAAGGAAGGATACCCGGAGTCGTGTGCTTTTGTTTCCTTCTTTACTTTGACTTTCACTTCTACTTCTACTTCTACTTCTACTTCTTGTGGCCCATTTTCTCCTGAGCTTGGCTTTTGTATGGAATTCAGTTGTCTTTTTCGTCTCTTCTCTCGTCATCCCGAATGAAGTCCAGCGGCCTGCCCGGCAGGTCGCGGACGTATCATATTTGATGAAGAGGCAACGAGGCAATACTGTCTATCGCCTGAGCCTAGGACATTTGTCATGGCCAGGCAATTACCTATGTAACTTAACGGATGGAAAACGGCGTTAAGGGCACTCACAGAGGGATCGGTCGAGAGCATGGGGGTAATAGGATTAGCATTTGCATATGCAGTTGAATGAGAGATTGCCATTGATTGGCCCCAATGATAAACAGTAACATTCATGCTCCAACTCGTGGTTGAATGAACTGAAACCCGGCTTACTAGATAAGAATAGACCTAGGACTAGACCAGGGTATTGTACAGTGACACAGCCCAAAACGAAGTCGCATGCAGGGTCTTGACTTGGACTTGTAGATAGCACGTGTCTCGGAACTATGATCCGTGGCTAGACTGGGTGTTTTGTATTTGTATTTGTCTTTGTATTTAGCTCTGTCTTGTTTTCACTTGTTGACTTGACTCAACTCATTGGGTTTTTCTTGGAGCCAGCTACAAAAAGGAACGAGATTACTAAGGTTGGGGGTGTGTACTTGCACATGGTAGACTAGCAAGTGGGCTATTCGCAACCATGTCTTTTTTCAGCGACAACAGGCAAGAGACTCAATCAAGCCTCAAAACGAAGAGGGGGGATTCAGTTGCCTTGCCTTGATGTGATAGCCAACAATATCCCAGAGCTTGACAATGACAAGGAGTGGAGTGTACGGCGGCAGTGTCCGATACCCTTGTCCTGCGTTTCCCTACTGGGCCGAGCCAGTCTTGCTCCCTGCAACACACACACACACACACACACACACACACATCTCAATCTTATTCAAAGGCACGATGCATGCATGTGCTTGAATTCAAGAGAAACAAAAGTACATCGCATTACAGTATTGTTTAGTAGCAAGTTAAGGCTGGGGCTGTCCTGGTCTAGGCTTCTGGGTTAGATTAAGGTTATTCCGAGGACGCTAAACACGTTTACCAACGGGAAGGGGACGGACCGCTACGGTACGAGACTCTAAGTACTTTTTTGACGTTGTAATCTAAGTTAATTTGGTTAGTTGGGTTAGTATTGAACTTGACCAGAGTTAGTTAAATGCTCTATTGATGGAAATAAACATGGATGGAACACGACATATCGGGGACAGAGCGGGTGTAAGCGGTTGACTGAACCAGTATTTTTAAGATTTGATGCACAACGCCTCTCCAACACAAAAGAGCAGAGAAAACATGTAAAATGATGGAATGGCATTTATCAAAGTAGAAATGATCAACAGTAGCGAAAAAAGTATGTGTATGTATGTACAGGGGCCGACATTGCCTATTCAGAGCGACAGAGTGTGTTGCAGATTACTAAGTTAACTCAGGGGGACCCGAACACTCCCTGGTGCCAACAGCCCTGGTCTTCTGGTGATATAATTGGTTTATATCTCTCATATTAATGGATCAGATTATCTAAGCACATCATGAAAAGACCAGGTCTGTTCGGCACCAGGGAGTGTTCGGGTCCCCCTTAGTTAACTTATCTAATGTATTTTCTTTTTTTTTTCCCCTTTCCCTCTCTCTATTAGCTTGGGCCTAGAGAGTGGAGTCGACTAGACTCGGAGAATTAATTGCCTAGTAGTCACAGGCAGGACAAGAACAAAAGAGTGACATGCAATATTGCAGGTACAGCACAGATGAGCTAAATTGAGTCGTTGGTATGGACTACAAAATGCGGATACAGGTTCAGGTACAATGCTGGAGGTCTGTTGGTTCAGACTCGTTGGATGAAAATCAAACCACGTATGTACTACATACAGGTACAAGGTATGCGCGCGCGAGATAAGGGTACCAGTACAGGCAATAAGAGAAATGGTACCTTTACTTGAGGAGGGTGGTCTTATTGCCGAAAGCCTATTTTATTTCTTCAATCTGTATGTATCGTACACGCTACTGCTAGGTGAAGTTAATCTCGCATTCGGTGTGAGAACTCACAGGTTTAGGTACAAAAGCAGAAGACGATAGAAGATCGATCAAGCCCCAGGTTTCATTGCTACGTCACTCAACAGGTGACAGGTGCAAATGTGGGAGGGGAGGATCGATAGCCTTTTGGGTTTTGTTGGTTTGGGAGAGATAGCCTACTGCATGCAATATTAGCTGGGCGCAGAGGGTGTAGTGTATCAACAACACAACGGGCATCACCAAGACAAAAGATCCCACCACCGCTTCAGCTGCCTACCTCTCTTGTTTACTTGCTTTCTTTTCTTTTGGTTTCTTCTTTCCTCTTCTCACATAATATTCACTTACATATAAGCATGGTATTATGTACTTCCCCTGCCAGGCAATTCTACCCCCCTCACCTCCATGTCGCCGAGTACCCGGTCGATGCATCCACCGAGAGCGGACAGTTTCTGCAAGCCTCCATCTCCCCGTGTCGCACAGCATATCCGTATGCGTGTGCATGTGGCGCGGGCAACCACCAGAAGCCGAAGAGACGAGAGCGCGAATTCCTTTGAACCATGTGTTTTGTCTAGATTCATTCCATTGTTCTCACCTGTTCCCCTCTCCTTCGGCCTCGGCCTCGCGCTTAAAAACAAGACTCGCCTCTGATTCACTACTTAAGCGAGAATTAAATACTTTAGTGCAGCTTCAACCAACAGATAGAGAGACATGCAACATTCTTTCTACCCTTCTTGGTCAACATGTAGACTTGGCAGTGGGTGAGTGAGTGATACGTACACACACGCGTGCATGTCAACAAAAAAAAGAAAAGAAACGGGACACGGGAAGGAAAACAACAACGATGCGAGTCAAAACAGGGTACATGCAGAAAAGGTACAGAGAGAACTGTCCGTCAGTCAGCGCCAAGAAATGTTGCCCGACCCTGGATTTGAGGCTCATGCAGGCGCCTACACCGGTCAAGGACTGGTCACATCCTTGTCTCGCTCGTGGGGAGAGCTCCGCTCATGAGGCCTTCCTCGGACGCCGGTTGAACGATAGGAAATGCTACCAGCCACAGTCCCCCAGTGCAGCACGTTACTGTTGCAGTATGGGATCGAAAAGAGGGTAAAGACATGGCTGGGGTCAGGGCCGTGTGACAGACAAGCAGGTTAGGCGATTCTGATATGTGACAGAACAGAGTAAGACGGAGTTAGAGGGACAACAGGCAGAGTAAGTGAGAAAACGACATGATATGATTCCAACAAGTTGACCATGGTTTGAAATGTAGATATGATAGACCACGTCTATCAGTTGGCTATTTCTTCAGCCTGCGCCATTTTTATTTGTCTAACTTCCTAGATGCATTTATGCAACTCGGCAACCAACTTGATATTCTGCTCGCACTAGCCAACACTATGATCTCCAGATAGCATCGGCCATCTTTGCCACCATGCCCATCTCAGCCGTGTCGTGCACCCTCACTACGTCCGCACCGCCCTGCACCGCTGCCGCAACTGTCGCCGCCGTTCCCCATGTTCGCTGCGCCGGCTCCGTGACCCCCGTGATCTTCCCGACAAAGGCCTTGCGACTCGAGCCCACCAGCCACGGAAGACCTTCCAGCCCGGGCCAGTATCGCAGCTCCTCTAGTCTTCGCAATATCTCAATATTCTGCTCTCCCGTCTTGGCGAAGCCGATACCCGGATCCAGAATCATCCGCCACCGTCGGATGCCCGCTTCCTCGGCCGCTGCAACGCGGGAGAGAAGTTCGGATGCCAGGGTAGGGATCAGACCTTCGGGATACGAGGTTAATTTTGTCATGGTCTGAGGTGTGCCGCGCATATGCATCAGACAGATCGTCTTTTGAAGGCGGGCAACGGTAGAGAGCATGTCTGGATCGAGCATTCCAGCGGATACGTCGTTGATAATATCAGCGCCGCTGGCGATGGCTTGCTCCGCGACAGACGCACGATATGTGTCGATGCTGATAGCCACCTCACGAGCTTCTGGGATCGAACGGATGAGCTCAATAGCGGGCACAATACGAAATGCTTCTTCCTCAGCCGAAACCTCTGGCCGGCCAGGAGCAGTAGACTGGCCGCCAACATCGATGATAGAAGTTCCGTTCTTGACCATGTTCACGATGGTCTGTGCGAGGTTGTCCCGATCATGACGGCCTCCGTCTGAAAACGAGTCGGGAGTTAAGTTGAGAATACCCATGACATGAGTTTTCCTTTTACTAGCTAGAGGCGTCAAAGAACCTGCCTTTGCAGAAAGCGGTGTCATGGAAGAGAGCGGCTCGCCCAGAGGCAACTCATTCAGATTATCCTGGATGAGCTTCCACGGTTTTCTCGGATCCAATGATTTGGCTGGGATAAGTCTGAAGTTCTTGGTTAGAATACCTTGTTCGTGTTAATCAGTCATCGTAACACATACTCGGCTAGGGGTCTTAGAACGAATTCCCGCTCCAGTATCCCGATATGGGGAACTTTGAGACGCTCGTGGTCGACTGTCTCGTCACCATAGAGAAGAACGTCCAGGTCGATGTTACGCGGGCCCTTGTCAATGACCTTTTTACGTCCCAAATCGTTCTCAATGGCTTGAAGTTGATCCAGCAGAGCTATAGGCTCCAATTCTGTCTCGACCTACAAGATCGGTCAGCAACCAAGGCGCCGAATACTCTTTGATATACATACCTCACATGCGCCGTTGACGAAGCGGTCCTGGTCGGTAACATACATAGGTTCCGTCTCCCAAAGGCTACTGGTTCTTTTGACCTTGATTCCGCGACGATCCATCTCGTTGCACGCACGTTCAATCTCGGCAACACGATCTCCCATGTTGCTCCCCAACGCAATATACGCAGTCCTCTTGCGCGGCCCATTACTCCCACAACCACCACCATTAGCGCGCGCACAACCACAGGCGTTATGTCTTAGTCCAGGCACGGTGTTTCGAGTAAGAGAACGCGGGCGAGCAGCTGCGATGAGAGATGGCTTCCGAGGCCGCGTTGACGTCAATGAGTATCGCGGCGTAGTGACAAAAGTCCGCGACAAGCTAGGAGAAGCATTGCAGGGTGCATTTCTGAGGCCTTGAGCAAGCGCCCGGGATGAAAGAATGGATTGTCTCATGGTGATGTTTTGCTGCTGCTACATCTCAGCCCTGGATCTAGCGTTGAGTGAGTTCGGAAATGTTCGAGTCGCGGCGAAAATTTGCGTTATCGACACATTGGGTGTGTATGTAGTAACACTAACGGTCTTGCTTGGAAGCGAAAGCTTGAGGGAAGTATCGGCCGAGTCTTGCACATGTCGACTATGATGATGATCATCTCAGAAGACTCTGACTAATCTCTTATAGGGTTTTTGATCGGGTAGTTGAAGGTTCCCGCTGACTGCTTTGACTAGACGTGTTTCTTCCATTTGCATGTGGTCAAGAGTCTTGTCACGGGACTTTTTAGTCTTGCTGACTACATCATTTCCTTACCGAGCACATGTCAGAACATGTTCGACCAACGAAGCAATCAATTGTTCGAAGTCCATTGGGACATGGGATTTGAAGAAGAAGACACGATGCTCAGTTTCTTCAAATCAAGAAACAGGCATTTAATATTTACCAAACTAACAGTTCAAGTAGCTAGAGACTCATAAAAGTGTTAGCAAGCATGCATCTTTTTGTCCCGAGGCACCTTCCCCGGATTCAACAAGACACTATTCCCAATATGGGACAGCTCCATTTTCCCCCTCTCCACAATGAGGTCTCTCGTCTCAGGAAGGAAGGACAGACTCCAGACCTCGGCATCGTTTCGACAAACATTGTTCCTGCAGAATCCCCTCTCAGCTGATCCCTTTTTATACCCCGGATTCTCTTTTCAAGCGCCTGTTTCTCTTTCTTCATCAACCAATACTGCTTCCATCTCTTCGCGCTGCCAGATCCCATCAGTCGCGACACGATAGCTTCATACAAACATACGATAAACAGACAGACACCATGGCCTCACCACGTACGTCATCACCATCAACCTCACATCTCCATCAATCGCTAACATGTGCCCCTTACAGAGCAGCTCCGAACTCCCATCACCGATCTTTTCAAGATCAAGCATCCCGTCCTCCTTGCGGGCATGAACGTTGCCGCTGGTCCCAAGCTTGCCGCCGCTGTCTCCAACGCTGGTGGCCTCGGAGTTATTGGTGGTGTCGGATATACCCCTGACATGTTGCGCGAGCAAATCGCCGAACTTAAGAGCTTCCTTGACGACAAGAACGCTCCCTTCGGTGTCGACCTGCTTCTTCCCCAGGTTGGCGGTAGCGCTCGCAAGACCAAGTACGTCACATGTCTTCCTCTCCACCTTAAAGACCCCTGGTCGCAATCGCAATCGCATACACACCTCATTAATGATCAGGCGCTAATGTAAGGTCAACAGCTACGATTACACCAAGGGTAAGCTCAACGAGCTGGTCGATATCATTATCGAGGAGGGCGCCAAGCTCTTTGTCTCTGCCGTCGGTGTACCTCCCAAGGCTGTTGTCGACAAGCTCCATGCCAATGGTATCGTCTATATGAACATGATCGGCCACGTCAAGCACGTCCAGAAGTGTCTTGACCTTGGCGTCGATATCATCTGCGCCCAGGGTGGTGAGGGTGGTGGTCACACCGGTGATATCCCCACGACTATCCTCATCCCCGCTGTCGTGGACATCTGCAAGAAGCACAAGTCCCCTCTCACCGGCGGCCCTGTCCAGGTTATTGCTGCTGGTGGTATCCACAATGGCCAGCTTCTCGCTGCCTCCCTCATGATGGGTGCTGGCGCCGTCTGGGTCGGAACTCGCTTCATTCTCACTGACGAGGCTGGTGCTCCCAAGGCTCACAAGGAGGCCGTTCGCACATCTGGACACGACGACAACATCCGTACCATCATCTGGACAGGCCGTCCCATGCGCGTCCGTAACAACGACTACATTAACGACTGGGAGACCAACCGCCAGGCGGAAATCAAGGAGCTCGTTGCCAAGGGCGTCATTCCCTACGAGGCTGATCTTGACAAGCTCGCTGAAAGCACCAGTGAGAGCGAAAACGACGATGAGGAGGATGTCCTTGACAAGTACCGACCTTACCTCATGGGTAAGTGTGCCGCTGTTGTCAATGAGCAGAAGCCTGCCAAGGCTGTTGTTGATGAGTTTGTGAACGACGCCGTTGCTTGGTTGCAACGAGGCAACAAGATGATTGCCAAGCTGTAAAACAGCCATGCCATTTACATATAAGATACCTTGTCATTTAGTCATTATTTTGTGATCTATACGTAGATTAGAAGCCTTGCTCGGTTTAGTCTTGAATTTTACACATATAAAACTCATTATCACAACACATCCGCTTTCACCCTCATTATGCTAGTGTTGCTCTGATTATTGGTCGTCTTGGTCAGTCACAAATTTGGATCTCGCAAGTGTATCTCTGAGCTACCTACTCTGTAATCTTGGTACTCTTGGCAAAGTGCAGGGGTGGATATACGAGGTATCTTTCAAGGAGTAGGCCATCGTATGCCCTCTGCGGGTACCTCCTGCAAACACCTCAATATGCAGGAACGTCCGATAAATGGATGAGGCCTTGCCTGCTAACCCTACATATTTAGACATACTCTCCAATCTTTAACATGGCAGAGTTTCTTTGCACGGCATGCTCTCGATTTGCGAATGATTTTGGCAAAGTTGGACAAGATGGCCCGATTTCCACTCGTTGGCGAAACTAACACAGAGTGGTTGTTCATTTTGTCAAATCGTTTACCAATCTTGCTGTTATGCTGAAACCGTCTCTTATGAGAGGGATACGCTACCCATTCGAGTTCAAGTGTCGGCAGACCCTGATAGCTACAGTAACTATGACGATGAGGAGGATGATGGGGTTCCATGTCGCGACGAATATATAAGGCGGCTGTTTCTTATAGTAAGAATCGGCGACGAAGGATAGAGCCGTTCACATTTTTTGCCTCTGGTGACGGATAAGGGCTCGTAGAAGACAACAACTTTATCGGAATCACACGCGGATGAGCCCATTATCAATCTCTGCTCAATCGGAGGTGTTGATGATGCAGTCGCCCTGGCTAAATACTGGATACTTGAATGTGACAATTCTCATATCACATGCAACGATTATTCACGTACCAAACAACAGCCAAAGGTGGTACCCACGCGACTGATAGACGTTGGGTCAACGGACAGAGGAAGGCCGCCACGGATCTACATTCCAAAATCGCTCGACCATGAGGGTGAGAATGAGGATGTGGAATATACTGCTTTGAGTTATGCATGGGGTTCTAATCCCACCTTTGCGACAACTACAGCATCCAACATTGGCGAGATGACAGAATGCCTACCATGGGACAAGCTCGCAAAGACTATTCAGGAAGCTATTATATTCACGCGGAAGCTAGGAATCAGATACCTATGGGTTGATGCTTTGTGTATACTGCAAAGCGAAGGTCCGGACGATTCATTTCATAAGGCAGATTGGTCTTACGAGGCTGGCAGATTCGGCCATTACTACGAGAACGCCAAGTTGACCATCGCAGCAACTGGGGCCATCTCTTCTGGTAAGGGGCTATTCCTCCCACGGCCTGTCTTGCAAGTCAATCCGAAGCCAGTCATCTTTCGACAAGAGATGGGTTGGGGCGGAATCAGAGAGGCCACTACTTAGTCGATGTCTCCAGCATGGGAATACGAAATAGACAATTCCCCTCTTTTCTCAAAGGGATGGGCATTCCAGGAGAGAGTCCTTTCCAAGCGGGTCTTGCATTTTGGGATCAATTGCATCTTGTGGGAATGCCACGAGGGTCGGGCGATTGAGACTGCACCACGTCGCTTAGAGCCTGTGACTTCCGATGATATAAGCCGCGACTTCGTCCATGCATTCAAACACCTGCAGGATCTGAAATGGGAAGATTTTGTGAAGTCATGGTATAGATTTGCCAGTAGATATTCAATGAGTAAATTCACCCCTGCCTTGGACAGACTACCGGCCTTGTCAGGAATCGCCGCAAGAGTTCAGAATCACTTTCAGCAGAAGTACATCGCAGGTTTATGGGAGTCCAACTTAGCTCAGGGGCTGGCTTGGGGAGTTCATGAGTCACCCGATCACGAATCTCCAAGTTTGACTGATCTATCTATGGGCATAGAAGGGGAAATCACACCCTCAGAGCTCAATATGCCTTCATGGAGTTGGGCGTCTAGCGACAAGCCGATACATTTCTTCTTCTGGTTTGATGAGTGGACTTCGATGATTACAATCAAGAGCTGGGCGGTAGAAACTAAGGGTGCAGAAACTTCTGGGCAAGTTCTTCATGGGACGCTACGTCTAAAAGGCCTGTTCCAGGTGATGAAGTTGGTTGATCTCACTCCGCCATTTAGCAGAGTACAATTCGATCGATACGGGTTCATATATGAGGAAGATCTTGCAAAGCACTTGAGTGATAGTCTCTATCCCTGCATTCTTCTTGGAACAGAAAGTAGATTTTTTAGGAGTCGTCGTACAGCAAGTCTTTTAGCGGGCGCACTCATACCTCAACTAACTGGTCGGAGTGTTGATTCGGTAGAAGAGTACAGACGTGTTGGATTTTTCAGGGCCCCTTACGAGGAACGCTGATCTGAAGTTACCGAAACCAGGACTATTGATCTTGTATGATAAGCAGTTCAAGGATTAACATTTGATGGTTCTATTGTGTACACAGCATCACCAACGAGACCTCAGACATGCTTAGTGTACGAGCAAAGTATAATCTCGTCACGTATGGAGCACATCCTTCTCCCTCTTTTGCCCCTTCCTCATTCTACAATATAATCAAGTGGAAAGTGCACTTGTAAATACTCTTTGTGCTCATTACAAGTCGTGCTAATGATAAGCTCATCATGATGCTATCTAATCTACAGGGTAGCGTTGCGCAGACGAGGAACCCTAGACGCACCTCGTTAGATTGGGAACTGAGGTACTGAAAAGTCGATTTGTTATTGTTATAATCGCGGTTAATTTCATTACGTCCTTTATTCTAAGAAGCTGCGAACTGCCAATAGCTCGTTTGTAGTATTAAAGCTCATGTTAAATTTGTTCAAGCATCGGTTGGGAGAGATCTAGGGTAAATTTTTTAAGAATTCAACACAAGACTGTTCCAGTTTCGTGTGATGTATAATGAGTAGACAAGGGATTATCTTTTATGTCGTAAACTAGGAAAACATCAAATCTATTTCATACTAGAGTAACCAAAGCAGTCAACTATAACTTTGACATCGCATATACGCCAGCTCCAAAAGCATTCCGACCCCAGATTCATGCCAAAACGCATAGTTTGAATGCACCGCGCCAAGTTTCTACTCGATAACTGGTGTTAATTGAGGCAGCGCATGCATCTTCTGGTTCACCTCAACTGCTGCTTTTTCTCCAATGGGGCTTTGTTCAAACTTCAAAGCTCCACCATGCTCCCATATATTCATCTCGCCCAACGACAGCACCTCTTAGTTTCCAAGGTATGAACGGATGGCTCCCTGGAGTCGAGTTGAAACCTCGCCAGCCATTTGTGTGAGGTTCTCAAGATCGTCACCAGCTGTGATACCAAACTTGCGCACAAAGTCCTTGGCCGCAGACTCGAGGTCGCCGTACTCCTCCTCGGGCTCGTCCTCTGGTCGTCCGAAGTAGGCGTTTGAAGAAATGGCAGTTGCGCCCTCGAAACCTTGGAGTCGGGTCTTGGCTTCGGACTGTTGGCTGGGGTCGAAAGCACCCTTGCCGAAGAACTCATCGGAAGAGATACCCTTCTGGGTGCCAAACTTTTCACGAGCGTATCGCTCAGAGTCATCTGTTATTCAGTCAGTATTGTGTCATAAAGGGCTACTCAATTGCTTGACTTACCAACGTCTTGAGCCCTGACGGGGCCAACGGAACCAAAACCTCCAGCGTTCCTCTTCGGGGCAGAAGAAGCGGCGGCCTTGGGACCACCGACTTGTCCGAAACCCAGACGGTTCATACCCATACCCAGTCGCTCAACCTCGGCATCTGACTTCTGTCGTGTATGCGATGAGGCGCTTCCACGGCTAGGTGCAACAGGAGTGGGAGAGATTATGGCAGCAGCTGATCCGGAGTTTTTGGTGGCAGGGTCCTCCTCAGCATCGGGATCATAACCAAGCTTGGCAATGCGATCCGCCTCCTCCTTGGCCTTCCTCTCAGCCTCATCAAAGTCAATGATATCTGCGGTGACCTTCTTTGCGCCGAGCTTGGTGGTCTTCTTGGCACCGAGGACGTTGGCCTTTCGGGGACCAGTGGAAGCGGGCGTCTTGCGGAGAGCGGCAGATGTAGTGATTCGGCTTGCAGGCTTGTTCTCGCCAGTGGAGGTTCGGGAAAGAGGCGAAGCTGTACGGGCGATATCCTTGCCGTTACCAGAGTTCAAGAAGGGAGAAGGCGTGCGGCCGACAACAGGGGGGGTTCCGGTGCGAGAGACAGGGGGTGTAGGTCTCTTGATGGCAGGCTTATCCCAGGAAGAGAAGAAATCGTCGTCAGGCTCGCCGGCAGGGGTAGCGGATCCATCGTCAACAGCGTCGGTGATCACGACTTCAGTAGGATAACTAGACACATGTCAGCTTTAGTCAGGGACGTTTCCTGCGGCGCAGAAACATACTCTTGGGCATCGCGCGCAGCACGGCGCTTGAGCTCGTCCTTGTACTTTGTAGCGGCGTTAGATTGGTACTTGGTCTTGGGATCCTTGCTGTTCAGCGCTGCGGTGCCGCCATTCTGCTGGAAGAACTTGGTAGCAGACTCATTGCCGCCAACCTTCATCACTCGGAGCTGGTCCCATTGCCACTCTGTCCCAATTCGTCAGTTCAAGGCGATTTGGGGGGAAGATGAAGGGTATTGGGGTTTACGTACGGTCGAGGTTCGTTGATCGCACAAAGGAGATGTGGACACCAAGGTTTCGGTGGTTGGAGGAGCAGTCAAGGCAGAGGTAGATGCCGAAGGGGACAGAGGTCCATGTAGGGTTCTTTTGGCCGCAGTCGAAGCAGATCTAATGGTGAGAGAGCGCAAGAGTCAATTTGCTGCCACTACCAGCGCGATTAGGTGGGACCAGCGCATACCTTGTTTGCAGGCTTAGTCTTCAACTTCTCGAAGATCTTAAGCGACTGCTGCTTTGTCGCAAGGGAGCTCATCTTGACTATTGGGCCGTGATCGGGTGAAGCTAGAGAGGTGGCACAAAGAGGAAACTGATGGACAAGGTTCGATGTTGTTTATATGTCCTGGACTGTCTGCGACGTGTCAAAGACAAGAAAGAATTGGTATTGGTCAGGCTCGAAAAAGGGAACAATAGTCGGGGATCCTCAGACTAAGACTCAGGTTCAGAATTAAGGAGAACTGTTGTTCAAGGGCAGTTGTCGATAAGGTGGCATATCGATAAACGCTAATCCATATTTGGTCACCCCACCTCTAATTCTGCCCCCAGGCGGTGGAGCCGCAACTGCCCATCCAGCTTGAGCTTTGAGAGCTTCCTCATGATGAGCTTCCTACCTTACCCTGTCAACAATTGTTGTCCTATTGCCATACCGGAGCACTTGTACTAGTACTAGTACAATGGCTATTGTTGAATCGCCAGGATGAATCCGACGACAAATCTCCTTGTGACCCGATCTACAGCCTTCCGAGGCGTCCCCACGACACTACGACCATTTCTCGCTTCGCGATACTATGCGACCCAGCAAGGTTTAGGAGCTACGCCGCAGGGACCTAAACGACGAGCAGTGACGCCTTTCAACGATAACGGGGATGTACCATGGAAGCAACTTTCAGTGGCCGAAAAGGCTGCGCGAGCGACGCAACAGAGCTTCAACTTTGGCATGATCCTCGTTGGTCTTGTGCTCACTGTAAGCAGTGGCGCATCGCAATTGTGAGGAATGGATGTCTAATGCTTCATAGGGTGGTGTGGGATACTTCCTCTGGACCGACGTCTTCTCTCCCGATAGCAAAATTGCCAACTTCAACCGAGCAGTCGACAAGATCAGAAGCGATCCTCGTATCATCGATGTCATGGGTGATTCCAAGAAGATTGCAGCGCATGGAGATGAGACATTCAATAAGTGGAGGAGGGCACGTCCTGTTGCGTATGTGCATGCCATACTCCAGCATTCTTTCTTGTGCTCACTTTCTTAGTTCCTCAGAAACGACGGACGCGCGCGGAGACCAACATATAATGATGCATTTCTATGTACGTCAGTCGATGACTCGGAACATAATCATGACTAACAACCCTAGGTTGAGGGACCCAAGAATAACGGCATTGCCCGACTTCACATGGTCAAGTACCGAGGACATAGCGACTTCGAATACAAGTATCTCTTTGTCGACGTCAAGGGTCATGAGAGGATCTATCTTGAACACGAAGACTCATCATCCAAGAGCGGCAAGAAATTCAGTCTATTCGGAGTGAAATGGTAAAGGCCATCGAAGCCTTGCAAAGCCCTAGCTCCTCTCATTGCCAAACAACTAAGCATTGCTCTGGTTTGTATAGTCGAAAGGTTCTATTGTATTATATCCTGGTGGTCAGTTTCAGGCTGAAGACCACATGTATTTTTAAATTTGTTTCAATCTCGAGTGTCGACTACACTCTGCGCTGGGGTAACTGATGGGGAAATCGTGTATAGTTTACACACTTGTCTCTTTGTCGCTTGCTTCTTACATAACGAATCCTCAGTGAGGGTAAGACGGAATGAAAAGTTGTGGCTTTATCTCAACATACAGATCACCACACTGTATTCTGTGTGTTGCAAGATCCCTTCTCATTGCTTCATTCGCCAATTCAGGTTATAACTACAGTCCTTCGTTTTGCAATTCACATATAGTGAGGCTATTTAATATTCGATTCCTACCCTTAGCAGCGTTCGCTGAGAGTGCTTCGAGGTATGAAGTGGCTCAACCACGTTTGACATCAGTGATGATTGGGCAATATTTCTTAGGTAGCCGAGGAATTATTTATGAATGTGTACTCATTCGATCTTAAAAGAGATATGAGCTTAAGGGGAATTATTTGCATGCTTTATTATCTCGTTTGAAACCCCATATCAAGCATTGAGTTCAGGTCCCAAACTACTGCAAACAATGACCGACTGCCTTTATGCGGGACGACAAACAATAGGTTTGCTCACTGTCAATAAAATCGCATTACACTCAATGGAGAATCATGAAAGCGTTTCCTAGCACCCAAGTCCTGATCTTATATACTATAGTCAGACCCTAAATCATATATATATATACAAGTTCTGTTGTATTTAACTCCATCGTCTCTTATTCGACAACCTTCGACATGGGCAGCGACATGATCGTTCCGCTATGAATGTAGTGAATGTAGACTCATTTGATTTGAAAAGAGATATGAGCTTAACAGTGAAATGTAGTCAATATGTGTAAATCTGTAGGCATATCAATAAGCCATAAGGCTCAACACCAGTTAAACCTCTTGTCAGTATTTACGCTCTGAATACATTTCGAAATATCCTTCCCCTCTCACAACAAAATAACACAAGTCGTTCCGCTATAGTACCCTAAAAGGCTTATATGATGGTCTTTATGGCACCCTTGAATGGGAACTTATATGATTTAGATGAGTTATTGGCTAAGAACGATTGCTCGCAGGGCCTTTTGACTCCTGATGCTCAGGCGTCATATCGATGATGCATGTCCAAGTGTCTCGCAAGTCACACATATGACGAGTTGAAGAGTTTCCAATTAATCGATATAGCTCATAGACCGGTTCTCACAATCCTTACTCTCACTAAATGCCTGTATACTAGATCACTTGGGTCAACCAAGAAACAATCACAAAGCTAGAGGCATGATACTCACCGTGAATCAGCACTGCATGTCCTGGACGATATTAATGTAAGTCTGAAACTTTTTTAAATACAAAACTATCCTATTACCTCATACCAAACATTGATTGTTGTCTTGCTGGATGAAGGTGTTACCATCCTGAGTGAGTTGCTTTGGCCTGAAGTCTACTCAGCATGCAAACATGTCTTTCATCTCATCGACCATCGCAGGAACTCATCAACGATCATCCACTAACACACCTTTATCTCTCTCTTCTTTTTCAGTCGTTAGTGGGAACATGCAATACCCGGCAGCCTAGTTCCATATATGTAATACGAAATGTGACAACAGTAACTCTCATTTAACATGGATATATGATAACGGCATATGCTTAGATGAGTGGAGATTTTGCATATACTACGTCGAGGGTTATTCGGGCCTCATTTTGATCGGATCTGCAAGTCCAAGCACATTCATCATGTAAAATGGTCGAGCCCTGTGCGTTGAGTATACAGTGACCAGGTCTTTAAGCATGCATTCCGCACGTGAGGTCCAGACCATGCGGATAACATAGATAGTCTTACTCATGTTATAATGTCACTGCTTAATTGCGGGAAGTCAGTCACATAAACTTGTCTTGGTCGAACATACGGCCATACTTGCTGTTCTCTGTGTGAACCTCTCAAGTAGCGAGCATAGGGTCAAGCTCATGATCGGACATGCAGTTTCCTTCTACATAGCAAGTCTTCATGACATTTACAATAAGAAGCTTATCCGTTAAGAGAACCAGTGGTCCCGTCGACATTTATTAAACGAGTCTCATGCAGAAACCGGCCAAAAATATATCACATCAACACCACATATACGTCTGATCATATTTCACGACCGTTTTTTTCTTTTCTCTCCTTTTTTTTTTCTCCTGGCAGCCGCTTCAAGTCTTTTGCTTCGACACATCTTTTGTTGACATTCCATCCACATCATTTCGCCTATCTTGATCCGCTTCCTGCCGTCGAGTGCTTATCAGACGAGAGCCGACTGAGGTCCAAACATGGGAGCCGCATCAAATTACTGTATGCGCGGATCTCTACGGGTTACCCTACGCGGTAAGTGTACAAGCCTCATCCAGGGTCCCTGAGTTTCCAGCCAGAAGACCCATACCAAGCTTCTTAGGGTACTCTTGACAATAGAATGACACATATGTTCCAGGTGCCATACGACGCTGTAAGTACTGGGGTCCAGCCAGGTTGATCTTCTAAGCCGCACTTAAATGGCTTCAGTGTACGGAACTTCCTCTTGTAGAAAAGTTCATTTGGTCAGTGTGGGTGCTTCCCTGATAAAATTTGAAGCCATCGTCATTACCATTCAGGGTCACGAAGTTTCTTACATCCACACCACAGCGCATTGATCAGCAGTTTCTGGGGAACAAGGCAGGGCGTGTGTTGAGATCTGGGGACCCCAAGACAAAGGCGCTATCAATCCGTCACCGAGATCGGATCTGCGAGACTGGTGCCTGTTTTCGCCTCACCTTGAGCTGCCGTCATGTATCTCAGTCTACGCCCAGTGTTAAGCCAAAGACACGCGTCCTAGTCGGCAAACCAAGACAGAGATAAATTTATGCCGGTAGTTGGGCTTTCTGTCCTCGGTCCAGCGGCTTTGGCGCTCAGCCAGAGCTCCACGCCTACCATGAGACTGACTGACGTTTTTTCTGGGCGCCATGAAAAAGAAGCTCTTGATAAACATGTGGAGTCTTGCTAGCCCATTATAGACATTGGCAGACTGGTACGAACACGATTTCTTCCGAGCTCATTCCTCGGCACATCCGTCTTGCTCCGAGCAAAGATTTTCTCAATTGAACCCTGAATGTTGAGCAATTTCTTGAAAACGTGCTTTCTCTTGACTGGCGAATTGTCAGCGTTGAGATTAAACCGTGCGAGGCTAAGTCAAAGGATCAGATTGCTAGATGTCTATGAGCTTGGCTTCTTCAACCACAATTGGCTCTTCTGAGGATAAGAGTTCAACTGTGCAATAGGCTACACTGAATCCCTACTGGATGAAAAACAGACAATATGTCGAGCCAAACAAAAGCATGTGATTTTGTATCAACGAACTTCAGTGTTTCCGTATATCCGAGTGACCTCGCTGTTGCGTCCTTGTTGTGATTGCGAAGATATCACAATACCAACACTAGATTTTAGTTAATTCGAGGAAGAGACTCTCAAGATGCAACCGAAATTAATATTTTTTGTCATGGCTGCAATTTGTTATAGCCGAGTCTTCCGTTCTATCCGTATGTTGCTTGCAGTAGCCGCATTGTCTGGTTTGTAACTTGAGCCTCGTTTCGAGACGAAAAGGTGCTATAACATACCACCCTGCCGTTGAGGCTTGATCTGAGTGCTCTGTTACACGTTCCGTTCATCGTTGTTGTCCCGGGACAACAATCACCCCTTTGTCATTTGACGAGAGACATGGCTTATCTTGTTGGCTCAGGCCAACGAGATCCGTCGCCAGGATCTATGATGAATCCCTCTGGGTCGCTCGGCGTTTCTGTCAAGCTTAGCATACAGTTGGCCCATCTTCTAACTGTCTTTGAAAAGATAGTTAGATGACTTCTGGCGCTCATTATGATCGGTCCGAAGGATTGGTGGTTGCGAATCGAAATCGTGAGCCTTATCACGTTTCTTTGGCCCTGTCGCAAAGCTCCGCAATGCCATCGTTCGCTGGGTTCACTTGAACCCAGTTAAATAACTCGTCGATGTTATGCTTCGTTCCGCTGTCACATCGGCCAGTTGCTTTTATCATGGATAGTCGTTGTGTCGTTGCCTGATATCGATTGAACACAATATAGGTTTCTGAAGAGTGTTGCTAGGGCCAGTCTTGCCATGATAAAGCAACTAGGCTCTGTTTAATTCCATGTTAGCTCAGAGTGGGAATGCCGGGCATTGCCTATCTCGTAATAGACAGTCCCGTCTGTCTGGTTATCATCTCTCACTTGTGGCACCAACACCAACTCAGTCAGAATTGTGTTGCAATTGTTGGTTTATGTGTCGGGTCGGGACGCAAGCATTTTCCAGGTGTGCATGGTAAGGAATATCCAAGAACGAGGGGATTCATCCTGAGCCATATTCTAACCTTGCTCTCTCGCATGAGAGAATACTTGATTCATGCAGGCACTTCCCTGTACATTCAGGTGGTGTTCTGCATAAACATACGGATAGCAGCCCTTTGTTAGTGATCGAGTCCAGCTTGGAGGCTTCTGTAACGTAACGTAACAAACCTGGTATCTAGTACTCATGGATCATGACAAGGTCCATGTGATGAATTGTTCACACCCCTCAGGGCACAAAGAGACGGCGCTGGCTGCCCTGGACAAGGGTTGTGTTGTGATTTTGCAGGGAGCCTTCCCCATGCTAACCCATGCCCTTCTGACATATCGTGGGGCGTGTGCGTGGGGGAAGAAATCCACTATGAGAGCTTGGCTCCAGGCTCAAGTTGGAACATCAGGAACCAGAAGCAATGACACGACAGTATCATGCTTGTGAAAATTTTCAGGCGATTCCTCAAAAGGATGTTGTTGTCATCCTTGGGGTCCGCTTTGTGACATCCTTGACTTTGGCTATAAAAAAAAGTGCAAGGTGACCTAAAGCCAAAATAAAAGCGCCTCTTAGTCTCATCAGAACAACGTCAAAAGGCCTCATTTTCCCAAGACCCTGCTTTTTCTGGAACTTGAACGGCATGCTCTTTGTGTCCATCGTATCCGTAGATGTTGAGAGGCTATCGCGGCTGAGTAATAAGCAGGCCAACAATGTGATAGATTGACCTTCGCTTTGGCGCACTTCCATTGACGCAAACGAGATTGTCTTTTGCTATTGTTATTGCCTCACTCCATAGCAAAATGTCATGATCGTCTTTACAAACAATGCCTTCTTGTAAGTTTGAGTTTATGGAATCGTTGTTCCTGCTGGGATCGTTATTATGGGTGTCGATCGTCTGGGGTTGACGTAAATAGCTCCACTGACGTAAGGTACAGGAAGCTCAAGGGGATCTCACCTTCCAGATCGATGCCAATAAATCTCAGATGTTGGGAAATTTGAGGGGGCCGCGAGTCAGAACCAAAGTTAGTCGCGATAGTTATGAGCTATGAAGCTGTTGAAAGCAGAGGATCGACGGTTGGAAGATGTTGATATGGTTTCCATTTATCGACGTCAGTCTTTGCCATTTCGATGGGACCAGTTGACGTTGATCTGTCGTCTAAGAGAGTGGGAAGGAACGGAACGGAACGAGAAACATTCCCTCTTTCCTGATGAATATTCAATTATGATACGATTGTCTTGTTCACACTTTCCTCAACAGCTTGCGCGTTCCAAATGCAGGGAGGTTACAGTTTGAACTTATGCTTGGCACGCAATATGCATGCCACAGCACAAAACGATAGAACAATCCCCTTTTGACGCCCCTGGCGAGTTTCTCTATGCGCGTAGATCGCTAGGGTCAGCCCACGAAACATGAGGGATCGCCATCCCGATGCCAATGAAGACGGTTGGACTCCTCCAACCCCCACGTAATAGGAAACAGCACGGCGTCAAGGCAATTGCAAAAAGTTCCTACATAGTACATGCGCAATGATCCGGATTCCTGAATCGGAGCCGGAGATGTCGTCCGAGCCCCAGGGACACAAGTGATGGGCGATGCACTGTACCTGCCGCCGGTTATATTGGTTCTTGACATTGCCGTAGAATAATTGTGACAATGCCATCGCCAAGTCGGTTGGATATGATAGATCCCACGCACACTCGGGCTGAGACCAAAATCTACCGCTCCAATCAGCCCGACGACCGGAGTTGAAATCACGTCGTCCATCACACACGCTGCCATTCCATCTAATCGATTGCCCACATGCTTCACTCAGGTGATGGGCTGCGATGTGGGACAAGTTTAACAGAAGTTCTGCTAACTGACTGCCACATACATACCTCTACTCTATTAAGCCTTTTCAAACCGGCATGACACGTTCAATCTTTGTCAAGGCAGCCCCTGACTCGAGAGTGCGAGACAGATCTTCTGCTCTTGCCTTGTTTGTCCGTTTCCCCGGGGCCCCAGAAAGTCAAAGATAAGACATCTTGGCTGCTTGATAGCGGCCCGCAATCGCGATCCCTGAATCGTCAAGGCGTGTCGCAAGCGCCCTGAGCGATAACAAGAACGACAGTGCCGTAGAGGGAAAAGAATGATCGCCAACGCCTTGACGTCGTCGACATGAGATTATCATCGTCTATCGACCAGCCAAAAGCGCCCATGCCAACCCCAGCTTTGAGTTGGTTGCTTAACCCCGCGAATGCCACCCTCCAGAAACAAAAGGTAGAGCATTTCTAGGCAGAGGAATAGCTGCCACACACCCGCATTTAGGAGTTTGGGGGGACCGGCAGGGGGGGCGCACACGCCACCCACCCCCGGATTTTAGCTGTGTACAGGACTCTGGCAAATCAACCATCAGATGCCAGATATGAAGATTTGGCTACAAAATGGTGTTTCCTTTAGGTTCGCGGGCATTCTCCTACACACCATTACACGCTTGCATCCGATTTCTATCGACGCTCTTATTCGTCCAGCGTTTTAGCGGTGAACTTGCCATACATTTCTCTACGGACTTGTGTTGCCGCGAGTCGACATTCACCTTGACCTGAGGCCGACCGCTTTAATCAAATCGGCTGTCACCTTCAGCTTGTGCTTATCGCGGCCAGGGGCTGTTGAACCACTCAGCCCACGAAACACGGCCTAATTGAGAGGCTCCTCCACTAAAACAATCCAAGTCTTGTGCGTTTTGCCTCTGAAGGTGTGGTACATGGCGCGTATCGCCAGATGCTATGCCCCTTCACCGACCATCCCGGGCCGAGATACCTAAGTCCATCAGGCAAATGGCTCTCCTCAAACTTCACATGCTGAGCTGATTTTCTCAACAATTACACGGAGATTGCCGGTCTACGGATTTCTCAGTAAGGAAGCCGCAGATGTGCAACTTGATCAAGGACTGTCTCGTCTTACCTACGCCCAATGGTACCTCGTCCCCTTGGTCCGTACATAGTACTGCAACGATATCAGAATAGATGCACCCCTGAGCTTGGCCGGGCTGAGCAGAGACAGAGTCTTGGTATTTGGAGGACGCGTACTCATAGCCCATTGTGCTACCTTGCAGAGACAGCTGTAGGACCACTTAACTCATCAAGGGGAACCACTGGTACCGACACTCGTATCTTTTAGGGGAGAGCAGGCAATCCATTCGCTGGCAAAACCTGGAAACCCTCACAGGCTGACGTGATGTGTTGGAAGATTTGGCTTCAAGTTTGAGTCTTGAGGCGTACCAGTCAGAAGTCTCCCTCACAGCTTGGTCGAGGTACCTGCTTTCCTTTTTCTGACACAACGGGTCGTGGCTGGCTGCATTGCGGATCGTGGTCTGTTTTCTCTCTCTTTTTTTGCTTTTCTGTGACACCGCAAACACACCCCACGGGGAGAGGATCAGAAGCCCCAGTCAAACTTCGGGGTATGGTGCGCCTCCTTATCGATGGGACTGCAGCCCTCTAATTTGTGGCTTCCCATCTTTCCGATAGGCTTTGCTTTACCAGGCGGACCTACGTCCCGAAATTGTAAATAAGCGAAGTCAGAGACAAACGGCCGCTGAGAAAAGCAAACACTTGCTGCGCCCTGAACGACCGGAGAACTGATACCAGTATCCGTAGCGAGCCGAACCGTCCAGAAAATAAAATAATAAAAGTCGCCTGGTGTGTGGGTAAAACCATTGGTTAATAAGCGCAGTGCATGGGTGATGAGTGATGAGTGAGAGAAGAGACAACAAGAGATTAGTGAGAGTGTGTGCGTGTTTAGTAGCCAATTGTTAGTATCACCTGGCAATGTCTGCTTCTTTCCCATGTGATTACTACCACCACGCTGACGCGCAGGGGTCGAAAGAGATGGTGTGTGCTGTGCTTAACTGTGTGTATTGTGTTATACTGGGCTTGGATGATGCATATGCAAATGGTGGGGAAGAACGGCAGATCGAATCGCATGTTAATAAGAGTTTTTTTTCTAATCCTTCAACAGAAACATAATAATCTGGGGAACAGGTATGCGGTAACGTGTGTCCCCAGATACAACAATTTATCATGTATATCAAATATTCGCTCTTACACAGAACAAGATGAAACCCCCCCAAAAACAACATCCCCCGTGAACCACCCACCTGTCGTCAAACTCCCCGTCATATGACGGCATCCTGAGATCTGTCTGATCTGGGTTTGTCTAAAAAGGGGTCACTAACGAAGGGTAGTTTCCCGTCTTGGCCCCCAAGACGAAACAAGTCTGATCCAAACCTTGGCCAGGTCTTTTTTTCCCTCAAACACAAAAAAAAACAATTATGCCAACTAAAGAGCGCCCTCTTTTACGGTTTTAGCCCAGTGCTTTCCAAGCCTGCGGTTCCGCTCTGGAGGCTTCTGTCTAGTCAAGCCCCGATCTTCTCTCACAAAACAGCGTCATCAAGTTGTTCAAGCTTTTGGATTCCCCGTGTTTTTGTCATTAGTTAATTAATCATGTTACACACGATGATCCTGACGTCGGTCATTCGACTGAATACTACGCACCATGATGAATCAGCTGTCACCATTCCAGACAATCATGCAAATCACGTTGGGATAGAATGTGTGTTCAAAGTCTAATTGATATATTGGTACGGACTACATACTGTAGCGTTTGTCCTGGAGCTTATCCTTGCGGTTTTTGTCTATCTCTATCTATCGCCATACATCATTCCTGGTATTAGTTTCGTAATCTTTGACGAGGGCCAGAGGCACCCTAACACCCCAGTAGTCGTCTCTCAGGGCTGACTGGCTGCTTTAACTGAGCTAAGTTCAGCACTGAAGCAAGCTACCATGTCAGACCCTGGTCGATCCATTATCAACTCCCATCAAGGACACTCGTTGTAAGTAAAGTGATCCCCACACTGGAAAAACAGAAAAAGGAAATAAGACATAATGTAAGACATTGGACATGATAGTTTTGAAAAAATGTAACAGGAGTGAAGTTCTTTTCATAAAGTAGAGTGTAAACAATCCATGGATATCATAGTGTTTTGCGACAGAGGAAAAAATGTGGCCTCCGACGTCCCCCGAGGCAAGCCCGAGAGGAAAAATCCAAGTGCTCCGCAGTCCGAAATCTAGTTTCCGCCGCCCCCCAAATATGGGCCGGACTTGTTGCAACCAACCGTCCACCGCCCTGCAATGAAAATGCTTTCCGTTTCACAAATGCCGCCCAATTCCTCGCCGAATGCTCAGTTCTTGAGATGATGTAATTCGATTGCCTTGTAATGACCCGTAAACGCCGTTTCTTTCTATACCTCTATAACCCATAGTCGTCATCATATCGTTGCTTGCGATCCATGCCGTGTCCTACATGCGATCCATGAGATCGCCGCCGGCCAGACTACTTGTTCCTGAACTTCTGCCGCTATGGCTAAATCCATTATCAGAAAGAAGATCTTGAACAGCAACCTTGGGAACCTGAGGAACAGGAAGCTTGCGTTGAGATCCGTCAGGCCGGCTAATGATGTCCGTTAAAGAGATGCCGTTGGGGCGAGGCTGAGTAGTGGGTGCCGCTCCCTGCTGGAACTGGCTCTGCTCAAGATGAGGCTCCATAGGAGCCAGAGCAGGCGTTGTGTTATGTTGAAGTGACAGGTTTCGGAGACTGGGCAGCTCGTAACCTGAAAAGGGACGTAGACGAGGAGAGTGAGCAGGTGTGGCGATTGGGGTGTGGTCAGGTGTAGGTGACAAAGAGTCGTGAGAAAATGTTGGTGATGAAGGAGCTGTGGAGTTGGGAGAGTTAGGCCTTGAGCGCTTCGCATGGCGCATAGAGCCGGAGTAGTGGTCATCGTCGTCGCCTGAGTGAGAACGAGCCATATGGTAAGAAGAAAGTGTAGGCAGGTGGCCTCGAGAGCTGTGCATGCCATGGCCAAAGTAAGGGTGGTGGCGGTTGTTGTTGTGGTGGTGAGGAGGAGCAGTCAAGGTCTCGCGCTCAACCTGAGTAGCGGCCTTGGCCAGCATGGAAATGTCACCACCTCGGTTGTAGTGAACTGCTGAGGTGGGCAGAGCAAACGTAGAGTAGGAGTGAGGAGGAGACACATTAGGTGAGGCCAAAGCAGAGCCAGGGGCAGAGCGAATGGTCTTGGGGGCAGGAGGCGGCGCCATCATTCCATCAGGAAGCATATGATGGGGGATGCCCTGCTGGTGCATTTGATGCTGCTGCTGCTGGTGAGCTTGAGCAGCCTTGTTGCCTCGCCTTGAGTTTGGGTTGTTGTGAATACGAGAGTGACGAGTGAGCTCGTCAGATCGTGAGAACTTCTTGCTGCAGCCTGGGAACTGGCAGGCGTGAGGCTTCTCGCCAGTGTGAGTTCGGATGTGACGAGTCTGGTGCTCCAGACGATGGAAGGCCTTGTCGCAGAGAGGGCACTTGTAAGGTCGGGGCAACTCGTTGGAGTTCTCCGAAGACTGGCCACCAGGAAGGGGGCCGTTAGGCTTAATAACTGTGACTGCTGCGGTTGCCATCTCGACGTCGCCCTGTTGGGGTTTCTCGATTTCCTTTTCAGCCGGTACTGTGGGGTTTAGTAGATTGGAAAAATCCACGGCCGACTGTGCTCGTTGCATGTGATAGACGTCTGGGAGACCCAACGCTCAAAATAATAATTGTTATTGAGGTTGGCTGAGTTGCAGAGAATCCACTGTGGTTGGTGAGTTGTGATCGACGATGTTGTTGCTGTAGGTGTTGTTCGTTGTTGAGAGAAGGTAACTCTTTGATTAAGTTGTCGGAAGCTTATGTGGAGGAGTCAAGTTCCGGGGAAGCTGGAAGATTGAATGCAGATAATATTTTGGAGAGAACGGAAATCTGGAGGATGGAGGGGATGGGGGGATTAGATGGTTATAAAAGATGCCGGGCTCGGCACTAGAAGGTGCACTGCGACATCAAGGAACAAGAGGGAGGAGCGAATGGAGCGAGCCTGGGTGGAGGGTGGAGGGGAAAGAGAGGGAACGAGGGACGGGAAGGGCTATCGCACACGCCCCCTCCATGCAGATGCACCCCCCTCTCACCCCACGTCCGAGGACACCCACGATGGCTTGTATGTACCTGCTGAGTGTACCTGATGAGAGTACAGAGTCCACCCTGTGAAAGAATGAAGGGGGAAAATTACAGAAGGGAAGCGCCGCGATGCAGGGCAGGGCTGGGAAAGTCACTAGAGGGCTGGAGAAGGCCCGGTGCACCGTTACAGGGGAATATCCACTGATTTCAGGAAAACCCCGTGGGCGGCGTCTCCATTGCGAGTCTTCTGTCAGTTTTTTTCTTCTTGCTATTTTTTGCTATTTTTTTCTTTCTTTTCAAGCCTTGGTCGATTACTCATAGGGGTTCATCCACTACATCCAAGGGTGTGAGGCTAAAGCCTGGCAGTCGATACGGGGCGTGGAGCTTAGCAGCTGCGGTTTTGGGTTTTGTTCCTGCCCCTCCACCTTTTTCTTCTCTTACCCCGGCGGGAGAAGCAGGAGGCTCCAATAGAAGTACCACTGGGGCTCTGGAACAAGTGAGCCCCGTTCTTCGGGCCTTATCCTTGGGGGGCATTAACGGGGCGAGCAAGATGAAGAGTCACAAAGGACAGCTCAGTTGGCTAAGCACCAAGACCAAGCTTGACCAGCACCGGCACCAGCATCAGAAGCAATAACAGCTGCGTAGGTCTGCCTGCATGAGGAAGGGACAGTTGTCTCATGCTCAATGCGACCTCTTGGTTGACTGCTGTTCGACCATGATTCATATCGTCATCTCCCTGTCCCCTAGCAGTGTGACGATAAAAAATGATCTCCCGCTACTATCAATATCCTACCCCAAAGGCAAAATAGAGCGAGTCATACCTTGTCGGGGCGACACGGGCCTGGGGACGGGTAAACTGGGGAATGTTAGTAGCACGCCTTCAAAAAAGTTAGAAGGGCACCCCTAGGTAACTCCGATATTCCCCATCACGCTTTTTCACTCGCTCTCTCTCTCAACACCTCGGCTTTCACGTCCCGACCGCCGACGTTGTCCTTCACCTTGCACCTTTTCTGTTACTGATGTGGGGGCACCTCTCCAGTCCCCTGGTTGGTCCGCTTGATGCCCATTCTTTCTGGCCGCCAATGCCCGAAGAAGCTTGACGGTGAGAGTTTTCAGAACCCCACTTCACCGTGTCTTTCTCCGTCCAAAGCTTCGCTCTCTTACACTTCTACCGGCCCGGAATATGGGGCATTGTGCCTTTTTTCCCATCGTGTCGTGCTTGACTGATTGGCCTTCGTTCCTTCAGCGGCTCCGTGTCTTGTCTTGGCACCATTTTTTTATCTGATTTTTCTTTTAGTGTATTTTGCGACAGTCGCATTGACTCGTGATGTTGGCTTTTCACAGTCCACCTCGGGTTACTTGTATTAGCATGGTATTCAAAACTCTGCTATGTCCAATATCGTGTATAATGTATGAGAATTGTTGCACAATTGCATGCGCATCACCTGTGTTGATTCTTGGGCATCTTTTTGTTGTACATGCAATGTGCTCTTGTCATGCTCTTTGACTCAGTAATCAGTAACCAATGTCGTGATAGAGTCCAATTGTACGTAATCGCCCGTTTGTAACGTCGGACCTGTACTTCCAGCTCCCATCCATGCCTGTCCTCATCATGCGATATTACACATCTTGTACCTGCCAATTGCAACAACACCGCAGATAACAGTCAACTGAAAATGCAGCATGCTCCCCCAGTCACTCCCCTTTTACTCCGTCTCGCCATGCTAAGAATCATGCTACGATAGCTAGCCCTGAGCTACACTACAGTGGACCTGCTACTACAGTACCCATGGATCTTGTCCGCATATGGAGCTCACGATGCTTCAAGGCGACACTCCACTCTCCGACCCTGATTGGCATCGGTTTCTCTTTCAGTTGAGATTAGTTTTTCTCATCTCGGCACTATCACTGCGGTCCGAGGGCCAGTCTTTTAGCAACGGTACTATCATATTATTTTCTGGACCTGTCCCACTGAAGTACGAATAATAATTACAATTTCTTACCCCAGAAGTCCACTCACACTTTTCTCCCCAGATTTGAGTAAAGATCCTCGTGCTGTGCGAAGCCAATGCCGCCATGGCTGCTAAAGCCAGAGGCTGTTCTAGGCCTGTTTCTGATATTCGAACATCTACTAACTATGTTATGTATCTTGCCATGCCAGGTAGCCATGGCGGGCGTGGTCTGTCTGCGGCATCGCTCGGCTATTTACCGCACAGCCTGCGTTCCATCCATCCATCCATCCACCCACGACCAGGTACTTTGTCCTGTAGTCTGTAGATAACCTTGAGAGCTAGGTAGGCCAAGTGTGGGGTTGGCGCACATCCGGCTAATCACTCTCCCAGCTGATCATGATAAGCACATAGCCGATCCAATATTGGCTCAGGCAGATAAATTCTTGTCTCAATGCTCTGTCTCATATCATATGACAAGGCGAGACCAGGCAGCCCTCAATTTAGCCAATCTTGCCAACACGAGATATACTCACTGTCTAGGGGATTCTCCTTTATTCTGGCATAAAAATGCTTGGCGCATCAAATCAGGAGTTGGCATATCCATCGAGAAGGATTGTTTCATCCCAGTGTACAATTCACCAATTCCGCAGCTTTCGATTCCTCAAACGAAGCAGAGACCAACTCCCCGTAAGCCAAGAAACCCCCAAGATTTTTTCTGGCTATGCACGAGACCGATCGGCAAATCGCCAGTTGCGACTTCAGTTCAGTTAGTGGTGCTATCTCAATCCATCTTATGTGTTGGGCCCAATATAATCGGACCATCCAGCGCGACAAGCGCGCTCCCCAGAGTCTTCCGTCTCAAGCCGTCGTCTGGGGGTGGAATACTTGCTCTTGGCATTATTCAGGTCCTTTCTTATCATCTGTTGTTGATGGCTAACTAGTCTTCTGTGACACTCCAGGGGCTAGACCGTTTGATGAGCAGAGATAACCCCAAAAGTAGACGCCCCCATGAGTCGAAATTAACAGCCATGCTCTATTAACATGACAGTTTATCTCGGCTCCTCATTTTGTTGGTTCAGATTCGCCTCCCCCATTTTCCCCATCCCCGGATAATCACCTCGTTCTTGTCACTTCTGATTTGCTGCTAAGCGGTCCAGAAAGAGCCGCCCCCATACAATCTCCGCTGTCAACCTAATCACGAGATAAGTCGAGATCCATTATGTATTTCAGTCTTGACGTAGAATAGTAGCTTGCCCCTATACAATCCTACCTTGGTATCCATTGACTCCGATATGCGGTCGTTCGTTTTTGCTATAGCTGCGACTTGGTGGATGTTCCCCAGATTCCACGTCTAAGCAGAGTTTTGGCCTAGTTGCCAAATCTGTCTACGCTCAGGGGCGCCTGGATTCTGAGTGGCACTCGCAATGGGTGTGGAAAGTGAAAAACAAAAAGTGCTCATATGGTAGGCATTCGAGGCTCAAGACCGGATCGCAAAGACCCCCAAAGAGGAGGGGAATCCCAAATAGTCAGGAGCTTTGCGGACAGAGTCCAGAAACAGACCCTGAATTATCCATAAAAAGCGCTGCCCTTGCACATGTTTGCTCTGTCGTTTCGCTTACTGGTACGGTAATGGTCTGTCAAAACAGTTAATCCTGGTACGCCACTTGATCGTCTAACCCTCTCCTTCTCTCGACGGCCGACCACTCAAGCCAGTTTTTGAGAACAGATAAGGAAATCCGGACCCCAAATGAGACCCCAGGAAGTGAGAGGCTCTGTGCTCCATTCTTCTCCAGCTTCCACTTGTGCGATGGCGTCCTAAACCCGAATGCTTGATGGTGTGTGGTCAATCGAGACCGGCTAGTCTTTATGCGGTAATTCCGGGGCAAATGATCTAAGATCTCATCCTGGTGCTCGGTGATTCGGAACGGTGAACACCGCCTGCATGGAAGAATCTTGTCAAGTTCGGCCCGGAATTCAGATGCCTTCCATGTTTGCTCTGGTCTCATGCATGTTCCTATGCATGTCCTGGCAATGAGCGCTTGTTTGTTTGTATGCTAGACGCCATACCTCAATGACAGAGAACGTCGAAACATATCTCAGTGTTGGGCAAGGCCTTGGCGGTATCTGAGGCATTAGATTGTTTCCAAAAGGACGAACGGAATACATAACGAGACGGGCTTGCCCAGCGTCCGCAAAGGCGAGCCTTGGCCCTTGGCCAGAACCCGCAGACCCCAGCATGAGAGGGTCTCCGATTTAATCGATTTCCACGGGAACTTTCCACGATTACACGATTCCATCATTCCATACATGCCATCCATTGGGTACGGTTATGCTTGATCAGTAACTACTTGGTGCTGTTGGTATGCGTGATGTAGCATCTGTCAGTCGCATCGGCAAATGCCCTAACCTAAACCCGTTCAGACCTGACTGCCTGTTCAAAGTTATTGACAACATTAGCCCTGAATGGCGTCAATGCTGTCAGTCTAGGCTTTGGTTTGGTTCCAAGTCTACCGAGCAAATAGCCGAATGAGCCTGTAAAGGCCCGAAAACACCAAGGGGAAGGTCATCTCGGTTCGGATCTGAATTAGTGTCGTCGTCCAGATTGAGTCGGGTGAATTGTCATACCCCACGTGTTACGGCAATTGAACTTTTGTTACTACATTGGTCAGAATTCAACCATCAAATACCATCCAGGTACGTATAGCATCAACCGATAGTCTTGTGTCAGAGAAGCGTTGGCGGCCAGGCTTGCAGGCTTGCAAGAGGCTCCCCTCTGTAGATCCAGGGGTCTAGATCTCTAGCCAACAGAAAGGCAAGCTTTCGCGGGGCTCCAGCTTTTTGCATGCACAAGCGACGGGGCGCGCGCCGACGCATTGTGTTCCTTGCAGATGGACTGCGGCTCACTCACTGATGGCTCGACTAATCCAAATAAAGGAGGCCAGAGTTTCCTTATCGCAGGCGAGACCGACGGGTAATTTGGCACGACGGCTGAATTATTTTTTCGCGCAACATGGAGTCAAGAGACTTGGTAATGAGACTGAAGCCAGAAGAATCTTCGCCTTGCCTTGCCCCAAGCAGTGTCGGGATTGTGACTAAAACTTCGCATGAAAACCTTGCCATGGGTGTATGATACAGCAACAGGCCAATTGAGGCTTGGCAGCTTGCGTTCCATTTCAAATCCTGTAATCCTCTCCTCTTCTCTCCTCAGCTCTGGCCTGGCCTAACCTGGCATTCCGATTTCGACCGAGCCGTACACACACTGTCTTAACTGGTGCTTGCGCACAGTTGTTGCACAGTCAGTCGCAGTCTCGGTGCTTCTTACACGCTACCTTGATTTCGACCCATTGAGGTGGGCCATAAGACGAGTCGATTCATTGATAGATTGCGCCGAAATCACCTGTTTTCCCCCGTAATACTCGGTGCATCGTATGGATTCGTCCGCTGCCAGCCAAGTCTTGATGTCGCAGGGCCCCTCTGAATATTGAACGGCCTTCTCATCCTGACCCTATCAGGATCTTCTGAACGAATGTCCAACAGTTAGCTGGCAGGGTACATGGTCGCCGTATGTAGCCGTGAGAAATTCTTCGTGCACGGTCACTGTGAACGCCTCACTGTCGATGCGCTTGAGTAATGGCAGATTTTCAGATAACTCACTCGAGACCTTGGAGGCGGCGGAACCAATTCGGCCCTCAAGTTACACGTTGACGAGTGTGGAGCTGGGTGAAGCTTCAAACAAGTGAGCTTGCTTGAAGCTAAGGGCTTCACTGCGCATGAAGGAGACCCTGCTCAGCAATGCAGGAACTCGAAACCTTGATGGATACGCGGATACTGGGTACAAGCATGATTGCAACGTGATGCAAGCACCGCTCTACTCTGGGGCGAAAGTCCTTTGCAAGTTTGGACTAATTGCGCACATTAAGCTCCAGTCCTGCCTGGTTGCATTCCCTTCACCAGACAGCGGCTCTCTTATCTCTCCACGTTAACTACGTAAGGCACTTTCCTATCATCACCCCCAGAACACGAACCCTGTGACAAGAAAAATTACTTTTGCTCATTTGCTGGGGTCCAGGAAAACGGGGAATGGGGTAGCGCCAGCTTCCCCACAAGATGCTCCCGCAGTGAGGCTTGATCTTGAGTTAGTAAGTCTAGGCGGCGTTAGGAATGGGCGGCATGACCAGATTTGGTATGTCAAGATCGTCTGTTGCTTGAGTCAAGGTGATCTACCGTAGCAGATCATCTCACACTATCTGGTCTGCCTGGCTCCTAAATCGGAGGGGACGCACCATTAACTCCACATAATCGTATCAGGCCTGTTCTGAAGCTCCATATGCTCTTTCTTTTTGATGCTTGCTTGCGTGTGCTGACTAGAATGTATGCAGGTTCAGCAATGCATTAAACCCTATAGTGTGATTCTCGATCATGCAGCCACCTATAGGAGTTCAAGATGGAGAATGACAACTCACTGTAGTCGCCACTACTCATCTATAAACACGTATTTGCCACGCCGGCTAGAGATTCATATCCCAATTATCACATCAGACCATGTTGGAGTTTGAGAACGGAGTAAAAAGAAGTGGCTGAAGCATCTGAAGATGGAGCCATTGTCTAGATATTATTCGCAGTCCAAGTTCAACTCTTGGTGAGCAAACCTGTCGTAGGTATGTCATGTCGTAGCTCCAGGTGTTTACTGGACATTTTGATATCAACCTTCCCCAGATATGTGCATCACGTGACTGTCCGCCAATCGCACGTGAGAAAGCCAACCAGGCACTGTTGAGATGTGGAAAGGAAAGATCCACTCACGGATGTTCAATAGGTGAAGGACGAAGGCGAATCCAGCATCGTCATGAATATTGAGGATGGATTATCATTCGATTCATGGTTATGACAGAGCGAGCTTTGACACACCGAACACACGTTAGTCTTGCAATACACACCTGGATACAGAGCCCAAACTTACCTTAGCAGACCGATTACCAACAGTATCAGCTTCACAGGCCCTTGATGACCTCGGGTGCGACGCGTCAACTCACGTATCGACTGGACTTGAAGGCCTGGATCGTTCACTCCTCGTTCCTGTAACTGTTGGCTCTCAAGATGCCACGATTAAGGGTGGTGTTCAACGAGGCCAAGTGACAGAGATCTGGGGGCCCCCAGGTTCCGGCAAGACAGCTTTGGGGTATTTCTACTCTCCTAGTATGACTATGTTATGTGACTGACATATGGCGAAGCCTACAGCTTACAGCGAATGCACTATGTGATGGTGATGCAGTAGTCTGGATAGGTCGGTAATTCTACTTCCAAACTTGTCTTTGTTGGCTGACTTTTATTGCAGATTGCTTTCAGGCTCTGCAACAAGACAGGCTGAGAACAGTAACAAAAGCTACCCAAGCTCGTCGAAATGCTTCATCATCCACGGGAATCGAGCCAGCACCAACCAAGGAGATTGATGCTACTCAATTCTACCAGTACTCCTGTTTCACACTTCCTCATTTGATTTCGCTCGTGTCGAGGCCTACGACTAAACTAATACCCACAAACACTTCGCTCGTAATCATCAGTTCCTTCTCAGCACTGGTCAATTCTGCATTGCCCAAATCCAATGACGGCAAGCCTACACCCAAAGGGAGTAAGGGTATGGTCAAGTTTCAACGAGTGTGGTGGTGTTGACTGACGTTTGTGCAGGTCTTAGTCCATTGGTGAAACGCAGACAGGCATTGCAGTCAATAATGAGCTCATTTCACAAACTCGCTGCGACTAGGAATTGCGCGATTGTTGTTCTGTCTCAATGTGCAACCAAAATGCATTCAGAGAGGGGTGCAACACTCACAGCCGCGATCAATGCCAACGTATGGGAGCAGGGCGTTTCGACCAGACTTGTCACGTTTCGGGATTGGGTCTGGCAGGAAAGCAGCCTCACGAGTGTATTCCTCGCAGGCCTGCAGAAGGTGGATGGCAGAGCATGCCAGGAGGCTGTGGAGAACATTGTCGCATTTAAAGTGGAGTTGGTAAGTTCTACCAGGCATCAAGACTTCAAGCATCGTTACTAAACATGATGACAACAGGACGGTGCCACCCAGGTTCCCTATGAAGCGTTGCAGTCTTTTGAATTAGCCCGACATAAGCGAAAGCTTGGGGAGACCGAACTCGAGGTGCCTGACAGCGAAGACGACGAGGATTACGGATGGGCAGATGAAGACGAAGCGGCCATGCCGGCGCCGCCACCCCAGTGGCAAGGCAGCGAAGACCTCATCTTAGGCCAAGACGTCGGACACAGCGAAGAAGAGAATAGCGAGCACGAGGAGCCTGGCACCGACGATGAATTGAACACGAAATGAGGCTCTGAATGGGGCCGATGGAGTCTGGGGATCGTTGGGGACAGTTTCGGCGCCGGTAAAGCGCCGAGAATGGCGACCGAAACCAGACGGAAGACGGTCTCGCCAGGCATGGCAGAGCCTCATAACGGGACGGAGCACACAGCACATCCCCACGGAGCGAAATGAGGAAAGACATGAGCCCCCTCTGCCCCCTTTATCAATTAGCAATGACGGATCCGCACTCAAGAAGAAAACAACGCAAACTGGGATTGTGTAGAGCCACAATAAAGCCGCACAGCAAGCTTGCTAGGCCACAGTCGGCATGCCAAGAAGCTTCGGACAAGTCCGACGGTAGTCTGATGAGGTTAAGCATCGTGGCCCAGGTTGTGGTTCGTGGTTGGAAGCATTTCGTCATGCCCCGTGTTCCCCCAGACTAGGGCAGGCTTCTGGAAGAGCGAGAATTTTCTCTCTGACAAAGACCCCAGGTCTCGGATCACCCAAAGGAGCCTAGCTTCGTTTGGCATTTCTCCATCCAAAACAGGACAAGAGCTTCACGGCTGGCGGAGGTTTTAGACTCTTGATAGCGATAAGGTGATGCCTGAACGTGCGTGCTCCACCGGCCCGGTCATTCTCTGGAGAGAATCTACAAGTACCTACGGGGAAAAGGTACTTGTGTGCGTGTCTCTGCCCCCCGGGTTTTGTAATGCCACACCACCTTGACCCCCTTCCCGTAGCGACAATTCTCATGAGACCTTGATCCCCAAGGTTTTGTCTAGCAAGTATGTACATCCCTTCGAATTTGTGTCATTGATGGTGGCGATTTTGTCCAAGAAACGTGGACACGCAACCCCTTCGCTTCAATGGCAATAGTTTAATGAAAGAAGGTCGGGAGAAGACGCATGGAAGCCAGGATGGATCGGTTCAATGACGCATCGGCTCAAGTTGGACTCTCAACCATTATTCTGCAGCAGCTATTCGTATCCCAATCAATGACAGGCCTTACTCCATAAGTAAGATTTGCGCTGCATTCCTAGCTAAATGTGCTACCAGATTCCGGCGCATTCAATGCATGAGATGCACAATGCAAACCCTGTTGTTTATCCTCGAGTTACGAATAAGTCTATGTGATGTTGAAACCTCAACGTCATCTGTTGTTGTGGAGGGTTGAAACCCCAACACCCAATAATGAGAGCATGCGTGTTGTTTTACAGACGGGCGTTGCACCAGACTAAGAAGTACCTCACATGTGGTCCAGCCAGATTCAGCATTGCGCGTTCATTCTTTGACAAATCAATCGCGAACGTTTATGGCGGCTATCTGGAGGTGAAGCAGAAATGGAAGAGAGAAAATTTTGACACCCATGTCAGGCCAGGTACCAGGGGTCTTGGAGATTCAACGGGTTTGCGCTTGCGGGCTTTTTATCACACACCGCCGCTGTGGCTTACTTCATTGCATTCTCGCCAATAGCTTGGCTTTGTTTTAATGCAAAGAAACGAGATGTGCACTAGTACAACTTTGGGCGTGCCAGATCTCACGATCTAGGATTTACACCAGTTGGGCCGAGATGAGACTGGACCACTAGCCATGGAACAGGACTGCAGTGGTGCCGAGACATGTCCGCAGTTGCAAAGAAGAAAAAATTGTTCGTCTTTGCTCGGGTTCCCCATCGCAGACGCAGACACAGACACAGACACAGACACAGACACAGACACAGACACAGACACAGACACAGACACAGACACAGACACAGACACAGACACAGAGTAAGATCTACTTGCGACTCGCTACCCCGTTTGTGTTGTACAACTTCCAATTTGGAATTCAGTGGGTAGCTGCAGGCTCCCATGTTTGTCTTAACGATGGAACGAGCTTGCTCAACACTACAGCGAAGTCATCTCCCATCGTTCGCCTAAGACGATGATGTCTGTTTCATACCCGCTCGAATATCCCAAAATTGTCCTGAACTAGTTATCCTATTTCTCGGTTTCGACGCCCCAAGACGTTTAACTTCCTAGACTAGATCAAGTTGCTCATACGCATACCGCGTTTTGTTCAAGTGTGGACAAACCATTATTCATGACCAATGTCAGGGTGTATTATGCAGGGCACTCACTCGGACGATTCTCCATCAGCATGGGCCGATGAAGCGGGTACTTTTGGGCCGAGAGATCCATCTGCAGTAGCTACTTTTTTTTTCTCCTTCTCTGCATGAGCTTGTGATAGCTACGGTCCTCTGTGCTATACCCGTGAAGGTCTTGTTGGGCTTCCAATTCAAGCCCAGCGATGGAACCGCCTCAGTCATTTCGTGCAACTGAAAAGTGTCGGTGAATTGTCCCAAAGCTGACGCAGGGCGAACCCCGTAAGATGTGGGATGATGAAGCAAGCGCCCTGACCAGCTTCTGGCCTGATCTTCCTATGCCCCAGGATTCGGATTTGGAGCTCTCCATCCTCCCCAATCACACAGCTTTGGTGCAAGCTACGCCTCCGTCTTGGGTACCTTAAATCGGCATATGCGCGGCAGATGGTGGGCGATCTTGTTACGTAGACCCCACGAATGTGAGATGATGCAGCCAAAATCTTTCCACTTCCCCTCGTTTGTTTTGCTTTCTTCCCCGTCCGCATGTGTGAATGTGGAAACGTGCCCTATATCGATGTCTGGGGAATTTCATATGAAGACAAGATCGCATGATGTTTGTTTGAGTACTCCAAACTGTAGCCTGTACTCTGTATAATCGTACCATGTCACCCACTCAGGGTCTCATCCTCGGCACTCAGCAATGGGCATAATTTTCAATCATTACCGGGCCTTAAAATGCGTGATATACATTCCAATGAGGACGTTCCGGTTCATTAACCACTAGCATTGCGGCATATGGACCGTCTATGCGCTGCGGTTCCCCATCCGCTTTGTCTCAGACTCCCCGTCAAATGGCCAAGGGTTGAGTTCGTACGGATCCGGGGGGAGATACAGGATCCCCGCGGAGAAGAGACTGATCGTCCATACACTCCTACATAGCCGGGTGCCCATCCGGTCCTGAACTGCGTAATCGTTATGATGTCAAGGGTTGTATAGTCTGTTGCATTGTGACTATCATTTGCAACTCTAATAAGCTTCTTCAGCAGATTGTCGTAAGTTCATTGCGGAACAAGATGGATCGTCGCTTTAGATGATGTTCCAACATACCGCGATCTGGCTCTCGATTAACTAGTTATTCATATTGACTGTGGTTATGTGACGTCTTTAGTGAAGATCATGATGTAAAGCGCGTATCTACCGGGCACAGTGTTCTTCTAGTCAGATTCCGCGTACTCTGTCCGCCAGTGTGTATATCGATCTTTTATCTGTACAGGAGTTGGATTAGGAAATTCTGTCTTGAGAAATGGAGATAAGCTTACATGGATCGGATGTTCGCCCTTGACCAATTCACTCTTGTGTATACATCTGCTGCTCCCTACTGGCCTTGGTTGAGCATACTCTGGAACTATGCCATCCAATGGCCATTAATAGCACACAGCGTTGTATTCTAAAAACTCCGCGAGACGTGGAAAACGGCAGAGACTGATGATATCAGTAATATTCCTGGCATGCCTTTTTATATCCCAAACATGTTAAACCGGCCATTTACCTGGTGGAAGGGAAAGCTTGTCCTCCTAAGCTAGCTAAGGGGAACGACCACTGTTTATGATGAGTTCTGGTTCTGGATTACTACTGCTGAGATTACTGCTCTCTATCCTCTGCAACATCGACAGTGCATCGCTAGATATAACAATCTTCGCGAGGTGCTTACCCCATAGAGGTTACGCTGGGCCTACCTCTGTTGCCCACCGTTGCCTAAGGCGGGTTCTTACACACAAACAACCAGTTACTTATATTCACGTGGCTAGGGTAGTTAAAATATGCATACGAATGGGTATATCATTTGTCCAACTCGTTTTGCCCTTGGTCTGCGTCGTCCTCAATCGACGTGTGGATGTTCCAGATAGCTCGAACGGTTTGTTTTATATGAGTTCACTTGGAATATTACACACACATGCTTGTAGTTAGGCTATGTAGAAGAAATCAAGTCGAAAGGAAAGAAGTGGTGACTATTTTACGTGTCAGTTGTCATTAAACAAAATACTGTCGATGGTTCCAATCTATGGGATGTTGGCATTTCTATCACTCTATGTCACAGTTGACATACCTTTACGTGTTATTGCGTATAACTAAGAGCCAAGTGTCAATCAAGTTAACCACAAGTTATCGAATATGTGTCCATATCACAGTTGTTGTTTGAACGGCTTGATCTGTTGCAGACGCATGGTATAGGGTAAGACATTCTGAAGGGATGTGTAAGCCGGGAACGGACAATCTGCAGGCCGATCTATTTGGTTTGATGCAGCGACCTCATTGGCCAACAATCCCATCGCGACTTCCACCTTAGCTTCACATTCATTTTGATTGAGGCAACGAGCCAAGCTTGAGTTCGACTCATCATCTACCGTCTCGCCTCATCAATCGGCATTCCGCGCTGGGATCATCTCATATCGGAAGGCCTTCTAATGCAATCTTTTTGAGGTTGGAGTGCAAATCGTGGTGGAACGCAAAGTGGGTGAGATAACAAAAGAAGGTTTAGGTAAGATCATATTTCTCGTGCTACTTTCTCAAATGCATTTTATTGCATACAATACGACTCACTCTCTTCTGTTCTCAGCAAAAGTATTTGTTACGAGGAAGAAGTACGCGTGAATAGTGCAATAACACTGGCTGCCAAACCCACATCACTGCTTGATCGTATGTGAATCGATCTTAACGCTAATTACTGATACAGAACAATACCATCAATTGACCACTTCAAAAACCCCGATCTTGCACCAAGAACCCCATTATCTATTGCGAAATATTTTGGCAATACTGTGATTTCACGATGTTTGAGACCCAACCCCAGGAAGTTGGCGTCCCAGACGTGAAAAAGACTGAGAATGTGACAGTCGACAAGAGGAAACCCTTCTCCTGGCTGTACGTCTGGCAAGTATAACCTTAATACGAATATGTATTAATGTCAATGATAGTGAACCACATCCAACCTTCGTCATTATCCTTGTTGGGCTCCAAGAAACCCCCTTCGGAATCCAGAAAGATTTCCTCTGCTCCCGATCCGAGTTCTACGAAAGGCACTTTTCCGCCGCGAACCCAGAAGAGAAAGTCGAGCAAGTCGTCAAGCTTCCAGATACAACCAGGGAAGTCTTTGGTCTTGCTCAGCACTTCCTCTACACAGACAAGGTTATTTCGGATGAGTCTAGCGTGCCATCCTACGAAGCACTCGTCGGTCTCTGGAAGCTTGGTCACAAACTCGGCATTGATGGGCTTTGTGATAAGGCTCTCAACGCCATGATTGATTGCCGTCGCATCACGGAGACGATCCCGGCCACGCCTCTTCTTATTCAGGTCTGGAAAGATACACCTGAGGGCTCGTCGATTCGGAAGCTGCTACTCTCATGGACTGCCGAGTATATGAGATCCTCGGACGCTAGAGCAGAGTTTGCCAAGTCACTCCCTCAAGAGGTCCTTAGCGAGCTCGTTGTTACCATGAGCTCCTTCGACACCGTCCCTTCGCCGGAAGCACCGCCTGCTACTGTCACCCTTCCGTCAGTGACTCCTCGAAAGAACGTCCATTATCTCGAAGATGAGCCCGAAAACGAGGCGAAAAGGAGCAGGCGTGTGAGCGGTATCTCAGTTGGCACTCCTGTATCAGCGGATCGATCGATCAAGGCCCGTGGTTCTCTGCCTAAGCCCGGACCTAGACGTAGGACCAGTGCGGGCTTCGCAGAAGCGAGGGACTTTACTACAGCACAGAAGCTCGAGTTCTGCGCCGACTTGCTAACTCGCATGCTCTCCGGTCCTGGTATGGCACACTGGATATGGAGTTTGGCAGAGTAATAGCTAACCGCGAATAGGGTTTTGGACTAGGCTTGTTGGCCCGTTTAAGGATGCTGTCGAGCCAGTCGAGGATGGCGTTCCAGACTACTTCGAAAAGGTCAAGCGACCTATGGACCTCACCACAATCAAGTTCAAGATGGACCACAAGGAGTACAATAACGAGGAGGAGTTCTTGGCGGATGTGCGTCAGATCTTCGACAACTGTTTTACGTACTGGAAGAAGGGAGACCCTATGTGGACTGCAGGGGAGAAACTCCAGAAGACATTTGAAGACAAGTTCTCTCACATGAACAAATGGATCTCCAAGATGGGTGGCGATGAGGTTGAGTAGACTGCCTCTCACTCCCCCCTAGTAGAAGAGCTCCTTCCCGGAGCCGTCAGGAGCCAGCAACACCCGCGGAAGAGTACCGCGAGGTTTTACCACACTTATTACCATGAAGACGGCCCCTCATCAAGTGTGGAATATTTCTTAAGTTGTCTGTCGATTCGATGAGATCGAGACAGATGATGGGGGACCAAAGGACGGGGTTAATGTACTTGTGCACAGGGTAATCAGCTTTCTTACGAGGTCCAACTGTGGCCTATGGTTCAGGGGGGCCGGATCAAGACTATGGAGTATGTTTTTTTAGAATGAAATAGTAATCTCACGAATACTCACTTATTCTACTGTGTTTTCGCTAGAGCGCTCACCAGATGCTGGATCGGCGAGTTAGCTGATGATCCCAAATTTTGGCAGTGCCCAATGGAATTAGACCGAACGCCAAGTGATAAATGCGACGCCATCTCTAGAAACAACTGGCTTGGGACGGAGACTAATAATCTGCTTTATATTACAGCACTTTGACATGTGGCTCTCCGACGGTGAATGAGCTTGTACACAGATGGTGGCAGCTGAGGCTGAGATGGCGGGAGAATGCATGACATGTGTAGGGAAGTTACTTGCCTTCTACGAAGTACGGATACGTACATCCAAATCAACCCTGCTCAACGATATATACGTGTTTATATCTGCTTGTCTCGTTTAAAAGTTGATAGTCATGCATGTAACCTTGGTCCAGGCTAAGTATTGCTGCATGAAGCCGATGATGAGTTGTCAGTGGGTTTGTTTCTATGCGTCCACCTTGGCTACCTCAGTAGGTGGTTGTTGATGAAGAACAAGTATTCCCCCACAGCACCACCATCGAAGCTATGTCCTAAAAGCCACGTTCTGATGTGATCACGATGTGAACAAGTGTATCAATTAGTAAAAACACACAGACACAATCAATAAACCAGATAGCTTAGCTCTAGGTTAGTCTGGGGAACCGACTCAAAACACAGACCATGAATGAAATTAGGATTGCCACTGACGTTGCTGGGTCTAGCCATTGAACCCTTGTCGATTGACTGGTTAATAGCGCATGACCTTGCCTTGTTAAATAACCTGAAACTCAGGCCGGCCAAAGAGAGACGAAGGTTGATCGTGTGCCCACTCTAGCCATTGTGGACAACTAACCAAGTGTTCTTGGACGAAAAAGGGTATTTGATAATCGGCGAATGTTTATAATATGAACCAGGTAGTTGATATTCGATTGATTGTCATGTTTCTCTTCCAATATTCGTTGTCGCTCGAAACTGCGATGATGGACGAAATGCGATGCCAAGGTTTGTTTTGTTCCTGCATCAGGTGGCTTTTTAGTGCAACGGGCGTCGGCTAGCAGCTGCAGCTCTCAACTGGACCCCTGGAGCAACATACCCGGACTGCTTCTGACCACTCAGCGAACATGGTGGGTGACATGCCCCAGTGCGTAGGTCTCAGGTACCTGCCGTAAATGGCAACCTCCTCTTTGATTGTCCTTCCCTCCATGCAGGAACAGAGGAAAAGAAGGCAGAAGGAGAATTAGCATGCTCTCGACAATGGGCGCGCCAAATTGCGTTTCCGAGTTGGACTTGTTCTTCCAAAATTGCGCTCTCTTAGACTATAACCGAGTAGGGCCCGGCTTGGGTCTTGGGGTGGACAGATGGAGCAAGTGGGCGGCTAATTAACCTCTAGAATCTATCAATCCATTAGTTTGCTGTGCTAACGAGTTGTCATTTGACCAGGCTGGTGATCATCCAGAGGAATCAGGTTGAAGAAGATCGCGAACAGTAGCGAAATCAGTTGAGCTGCGACAGAGAGCTCTGTGCCCTGCTGATCTGGAACCACCTAATGTGAGGTGACAGCTGCGCCTACCTTATATGCTATTTGTATAGCCCTACCTGAGTTTCAGTGTAGACTCTTTGGCCATGTGTTCAAACATCTTTCTTAATTGCTGTATCAGGTCTCGACTACCCCTCGGCCGTAATGGGCATGGTGATTTTCGAATTGTTCCCGGCGCAAGTACGGATAGTGATTGATTATTGGTGGCCATGGAGGACAACCACCATGGATGGGTATGGGTATGTTAAATTAAAAAAGATGGATTAGGGGGTTCCCTGGTCCCTGTCAACCGGGCAAAAGCCAGGGCCTCAACCTCTTCTGCATTGTCCTCCGTCTTGCACCAGCCTATCATGGCCACGGATCCCGTCCCCATTATGCCAGGGAAGGAAGGGTCAAGTTTTTGCTTCCCGAGTCGTCCTTCCTTAGCTTGGCGCGGACGCTCTTGCCCACACACTCAGGTATTTACTTACATGAAGGACCCCCATCTCTCTCTACAACCTCACCTTTGGATCTTCCTTCACCATCCTCTTCGTCCGTCCTTGTTGTCGTCTTCGCTATCCCTCCTAGAGAATCGTTATTTCATCGATACTCGTTCCGTTCTTTAACAACAACAACGAACCTATTTATCCTCGATTCTAGTTTTGTCTAGTATCTCATTCACTCGCTTGCTGCTCTACTCACTCAATACGAAACCTTTTCTCCACTACCATTGTTATACCCTGTTTGTGGCTTTGTTCCTTGTCTGACATATCAGATCGTATAAACCAATTTCAACTTCAACCATCAAATCCCAGTCTTCGTGTTTACGTATTCGACAAGATGCTTTTCCGAACCATTGCCTCGATCGCTCTCCTGGCTTCTGCCAGCAATGCCGCTTCCCAGTCTCAGGTCCAGCCTTACAAGCTGATCAAGGCCCCTGTTGAAGGCCTTAGCTTCGGTCGTCGTTCTACCCCCGGATACCAACCCGATCAGTCTGTCTGTGGTGGTGGCGGTGACACTTGCGCTGATGCTTGTGGTGCTGGATTCGAGTCTTGCCCTTCCGAAGACAACCAAACCCACTGCTTCAACCCCAAGGCGAAGCAGTCTTGCTGCTTTGACGGCTCTGGAAGTAAGTTTTATGAGCCTCCTTTATAGAGAACATTTCGAACATACCGAATACTAACAATATCTCCAGACTCTTGTGACAAGGGCTTCTACTGCTCTCATGACACCAAGGCTCAGACCTGGTGCTGCCCTGATGCTATGGATCTTGCTGAATGTGCTGCTGCGTATGGCGTAGAGGACGGCCTCAAGACCGAGCAGCTCTTGACCACCACTGCCACTACCGTTGCTAAGACCACCACAGCCGAGCCCACTACCACTGCTGAGCCCACTACTTCTGAACTTGAGACTACATCTTCTCAACTCGAGACCACCTCGACAACTGTCTACATCACCAGCACCTCTCTGGCCTCCACATCCACCAAGGCTGCCACAACCACTGTTGTTCCTACCACCTCGTCCGTCGTCGTTAAGACCACGACCAAGGCTGACGAGACCACCATTGTTGCCCCTAGCTCTGGCTACAGCACGGCTTGGAGTGGTTCTAACAGCACCATCGCCACTGTTGCTCCTACTCAGCCATCTGAGTCCGCCCCTGGCTCCGCTGAGCCTTCCACCATCAGCAGTGGTGCGTCCCTCACTGGCGTGAGCGCCATGCTCCTCGCTGCTGCTGGTGCCTTTGCCCTCCTCTAAATCTAGATCTGTCATGTGGAACGCTGGTCCTCGTAGGAGACCACTTGAACACGTCGCCAACGGCAAATAATGAGTCTATGATTAAGAGAGCAACGGGACGTTTCATATACGGGAAGACGTCCAGGAGGAAGCTTATTGGAGATGAAACCCGTGGTGCAATGTTGCGCTGCATATTCTTCTGATGAAATACCCTCTTATCGAATACCCTTCAGTTTACGTACCCCTTTAACCGGAGTTGATCGGCTTGGTGTTTTTTTTTTTTTTTTGGTTTGGAAAAGAGCATGGGGAGGATGAGTTGAAACGGAACGAGAAACGCTCAGCGCTTGGAACACGAGAAGCTACATTCTTACACTTGGTACGCGGGTTTTCGTATACCTATTTACACCTTAAATTCTAGTTACTATTCGTCGCTACGAGAGCTCACTCTGGGTATCGTACGTGGCATCAATAATTGCCCTGGTAGACAATGTTACTCAACTTGCACTCATCTCCTCTGAGCTCTTACCCGTGACCAAATCCTGATGTTTATCGCAAAGCACGCCGACATGCCTAAGTAGCTATGAGTGAAGAGTAGACAAGTCCTTGAAGATATAAGGGTATGTTGAACAGATCTACCGTCATCCCGTAAGCTAGATAGCCGAGCGTCGTCTTCAGGGTTCTGGGATGATACGAGCTGTCAGAGAGTCCACATTTAGCTATCGACAAGAAAGATGCAAATGGTATACTAGAGGGAGAGTTGGTTTACAAACCATCCAGTACTGATAGGCACACAAGCGGCCCAGCATCAAGGTCCGACCACAAAGTGAGTATTACATGGCGGCACGTCTTACATGATACCTACTTAACCTCCAAGTTTCGATATGTTCGACTGTCAGCCGTGATTACACAACCGCAACCAGTAACGATAAAGCATGATAGACAACGTCCAAGTAAAAGTACAACCTGTTCACTCATCTGACTTGCATGTTGCACGAGCACAACACGTCAACACGTCAACACATCGGCAACATCAAATGACGCGAAACGAAAGGGTATGATTTCTCAGCTAAGTATAATGTACGATATCGGCAGCGCAGGATGGAAAGCCCAAAGGGCTTCACCCCATTTCACTTGGTCCGACATTTATAGGCTTCATGTGCACTTGGTCATTCCAACTCTTTTGAATTAATTTCGTTTCATCGTTGAGAGTTTATATATTTCGTAGAGGATACAAAGGTTGCAGGCTTAAGCGCCAACAGTCTCGGGGACCTTGTTGGCGTCGTAGCCGTAGGTCGTCTTGAGCTTCTCGACGTGCTCAACGTACTTGGCCTGAGCGGCCTCAGGGGTGAGCTTGTCCTCCTCGACGACCTTCTTCCAGGCGTTGTACTTGGCCTTGCCCTGAGCTAGAGGTTAGTTTTGTCATAGAATGTACCGGGCGGGGGTATATAGCTTGCCTTGAGGTCGAGCATGCCGGGCTTCTCGGCCTTGGTGAAGTCTTCACCGTTAGCGACCTTGTAGAGAGCTGACGATTCTGGATTAGCTGAGAAACGTAGAACCGGGGCAAAGGGCAGCTTTACAGTAGAGCTCGAGGAGCTCGGTGGGACCAGGCTTGGAGGTGAGCTTCTTGGAGTCCTCGACGGCCGTCTTGAAAGCTTCGCTCTGGGCAGACATGGCGATGGTATTAGCTGGTTGGTGGGGAGTAGAGTAGGGGTATTGTAGAGATTGGTTTTTCGAAGATCAAGTTTAGTGAAGAAGAAAGAGGAAGAGAAGAGGTGTTGGGATCCAATGTTTGTTGAGGAACTTGGCTTCTCCCGGCGAGCGGGTTAAGTTATAGCGGGGTCATGGGACTGGATTCAGTTCATCATTAGGGAGGGGGCACGGGGAGGATTCGACAGTGACGTCGTAAGCTTCTATTGGCTGCTTTTCACTAATGAGGGGAGATTTTGGTCAGTGAAGGATTGAGGATCAAGGGACCTGCCGAGGAAGGAAAGGAGATGCTTATTGCAACAAAATGTTTGAGAAGCACGTGGAAAGTCGAGGATCATGTACGCACTATAATTGGAATAATGACTTCCAAGAAACACATTGAGAACTTGGTTTCAGTATGATAGGTATTTATCTAAAAATATCTAGATACTAAAGACGATATCCGACATTCAAGAGTTACCTATTGTACCTACTATTTTATGGTTAGATACATGCCGCCGCCTTTTGGTGTGACAGTTGGTAGAACTCAATGGTATCATGTCATGATAAGCCACTCACGCAAACATCGTCAGTATACCTAATAAAAGCTGCGATGGCTTCAATGAAACTTCAAACTCCAACGGGCCTGAAACTCAAGCCGTTACGAATCTTTCATTTGCTACATAGCCTTGAACTCGTCATAGACACCGCTTTTCCAGACTATGGGGACGGAATAAACTCAGCTAACTTTATCTGCCGGCATGAAACTTGTCACTTCACGTGTCTCTCCACGACTATATATCTTTCTATTCTACAGAGACAGCAAATTAATTGAAGAAACTACCATAATAAACTCCTCAAACGCACAATTACTAATTCTTGCTTCCATTGAACTGACCCATCATTATGACCAAAACTGTAGTCGTCTTGGGCGGCAGCTTGGGTGGTATGGCGGTCACCCATCAGCTTCTCAAGTACACGCGGCCTCACCAGGAAGACCTCAAAGTCATACTTGTCTCCAAGGTAACTACTCATACTGAACTCGAGCAGAATTTACAATTCAAGGAACTGACAGTCTTACAGAACAGCCATTTCTTCTGGAACCTGGCTTCCGTTCGAGCCATCATCCCAGGTGCTATAAAAGACGACGAGATCTTTGCACCTATCCAACCCGGCCTGGACCAATATGCTGATGGAAGCGCCCATTTCATCGTCGGCACTGCATCAGCCGTTGACCCTGAGGCACGCACCGTGACTGTTGAGCCGGAGACTGGGGCCAGCACGAAGCTGAAATATGATCACCTTGTTATTGCTACCGGCGCCGAGACCGTCGACCCGTCACTCCCATGGAAAGCTTCTACCTCGCACGAAGAGCTCGTAGCCAGCCTTCATCGTACTGCCGACAAGGTCGAGAGAGCTACCCACGTTGTTGTCGCCGGAGCCGGAGCCACAGGTGTTGAGCTCGCGGGCGAAATCCAATTCGCCTACCCTTCGACCACTGTCCTTCTGATCTCAGCCGACGATCAGGTTCTTGGGGGAGACCAAATCGCTGGCCGTGCTGAATCCGAGCTTCGTCGCCTAGGAGTTGAAATCCGCGCCGGCCTACGTTCCGAAGAGACCACTGAACTCCCCGACGGCAAGACGTTGGTCAAGTTATCGAATGGCGAAACCATAGCGACCGATGTGTTCCTCGCGACCATGGGATTGCGGCCGAATTCAGGGTTTCTGCCCAAAGAATGGCTCAACGAACATGGCTACGCAGACGTGGATGATGAGTTGCGTGTCAAAGCCGCAACGAATGTGTGGGCAGTCGGAGATATCGTGTCCAAGCCTCGCGCCTCTTTCTTGATCACGGAGGCCCAGGCCGCTGGCGTCTACAAAAACATCGATCTTGTACTCAAGGGCAAGGAAGCCCAGCCAGTAAGTGGTCCTCGTGTGGATGCTTTCTTGTGCGCAACCGGTCGAAGTCGTGGAGCTGGAAGGTTAGGCAAAGTCCCTGTACCATCACTGGCTGTGTGGACAGTCAAGGGTCGAACGTTAGGCATTGAGCGCACGAAAAAGTACGTCAGTGGGAGTATGTGGTGATAATAAGTAGTGGTGTAACGCCTGATATCCTATTCAAGAAAGCGCCATGATATTCCTACAAAGAAAACGCAACATACCCACCCCGCAATCTAATTAAATTCGCCTATCCTCTCTTCTCGTCTTCAATCTCCCTCCGGATTTCTGAGAGAACTTGCTCGCGCGTCCTCAAGTGAGTCTCCAGGCCCTCAACCTGCTCACGGACCGTCTGGAGGTCCTCCTGTATGCTCTTGAGACTTCCTCCAGCCGCGCTCTTGCCAGTTCCCTCCTCCAGTTCCCTAAGCTCTCTTCGCTTGTATTCCAGAAGCTGGTCTAGTTCCTTCTTAACGAGCGCAGGCTTTGAGTCGCGTTTGCCGCCTTTCCGGCGCTCCGCGATCTCCTCCACTTTCTTTACCTTTTCATCGAGGTCTTGAAGCTTGCGCTTCAAGCGAACCTCCTCCCAATCTTCCGTCTTTTCCGTTGAGAAATCTGTGCCGGCAGTTTTGAAGCCGCTTCGGCCCAAGCGCGTTAAGTATTGGTCGCCAAACTTGGCCTTACGGCCAGTGCTGGTTGAATCGTCCGCCTTGGTGGCCCATCGCGAATTGGCGCCAGTTCGCTGGTTGTCGACTTGGTAATCAATCTGGTTGCGCTCGAAGCTGGAACGAAGAGATGCGGGAACGGCACGGGGGATTCGGAAGCCCTCGTGTCTGTAGTTCAGAATATGTAGGAAAGCAAGGCATGCATCCTTGTTAATGGTCGATTGCGCCGACGGGTTGATCAAGTTCCAAGCGGATCGAATATCGGTATCGGGGACATCAAGAGACTCGTATAGATCACTAAGTGCATTAACTGGTCTTGTTAGCCATGTTTTCCAAACTTGAGATCCGCAGACATACAGTCAACTTCGCCGCGTGCATTTCTGTTCTCTTGGTAGATCTGTTCGTATTTGGACTTGTCGGCGGGCTTCATATACCACTCAAACCCGTCCTTGAGTCCAAGATCTTCCGAATCATCTTCGACTTGCTCAAACTGCACCTGCTTTCCTGTGATTGCTTGAGTAGCTTGCACAAGATGAGCCTTGGATTCGGGGACAAGCCAATCGGGCAGCGTCGTCGGCACATCCGCGTATTCCTAGAATATGTAAGCTGCTGTACCGCGGATTTGTTCAGCAGGTGTATCATACTCCGTTCAAGATATCAAAGATGATGCGCATAGCGACACAAAACTCCTCGAAATCAAGGTTTCCATCATTATCCACGTCCGCGAGGTCCCATACTCGCTCCAGTTGATCGTCGCGTAGTCCACTGTTCTTAAGAACAGGAGCAGCTTGTTCGCCTGTAAGGAACTTGCCGCCTCCTGTCCGGGTGGAGAAGATGTTCCAGTAGGTCTCGATTTCCTGCTCCTCAATCTTGGGCGCCATGATTACGTCTGTGGGCTCTGGACAGCCTGGTGGTTGGGGATTCAGAAGCAAGTCAAGAAAGAAGCGCGTATCGTCTGGGCGACGAAGAAATTATCGCAATCGTTTTGGCGGCGACCGCAGAGTGAGGATTAATGGAGAGGCGACGAGGCCGGATGCTAAGGGTAGGTAGGTAGGTAGGCAAGGTAAGGTTGAGAGAGGTTGAATGACGAAGCCATAGCTCTCCAGCCACTTCCCCTGATGGAGGCCCTGGCACCTGGCATCTGCAGCCCCCGCTTAGCCAATATTCAAATTAGCGCATAATCTTACTGGGCAGTTGATGAGTGGTAGAATTGAACGTGTAAGTTGAATCAAGAATAGGTGATGTTAATTCTAAATTGTTTTGAGTGCATTTGATTCCAGAGTCAAAACATTGCTTATAAGGGCTCGTCCAGTAACGAGACTGGGAGATAGATATCGAGCCTGGACTGTGAGGACAGCAAATCCTGTCGGCCTGTCTTTGATAGTTCCCTCACTGTTCAACGCAGTGGATTGGGTAGATGGCTTTAAACACATGCAAATATAGACAACTGCTCGTTCCACAATCTGTCACTCTTGGAGTCGATCATGCATTTATATGTCGGGATCCAGGTATCATTCATTCTTCACCGTCAGGCCTGACGCTAAAACGAGAAGAGGTTCACCGAGAACCGATAGTCACTGACTGGCCAACAGCCACAGCAGGTCTTCCGTGGTTGAGCCCCACTGCCCAATTTGGTAGGAACCTGGAGAGAAGAACCCCTGGACTCACTTCTAAGTGGCTGCATTTGAAGTAGCAGGTGGACCGAATAGCGGGTGGAGGGGCGCGGCTGCCACACCCGATAACTTTTTGGAGGGGCAAAGGCAAGAGCGAGTGAAGCCAGCCAGTGACCCTTAAAATTAATCGTTAGGCCCTTCAGACCGCTCGTCTTTGTTTCTGTCCTTTATACACTCGCTGGTCTCCTGGCGCATTGTGGTTCTTTCAAGCATTGCACACGACCGCTTACTTCTCACCCAACTGCTTCTAATACTGTCTAATTCGCAATGTCTACAACAACTACCACAACCACCCAGCCTATCACGGCCGAATCTATGCTTCGCCTCTTCCCGGACATTGATACTAGCTCAGCGCCTCTCTCCGGCCACGATGAGGAGCAGATTCGTCTTATGGACGAGGTTTGCATTGTCCTCGATGAGGACGACAAGCCCATTGGCACAGCCAGCAAGAAGATCTGTATGTCAACTTCGCTAGGGTAGTCACCCCTCACTGACTTAGGTATTGCCAGGCCATCTCATGACCAACATTGACAAGGGCCTCCTTCACCGTGCTTTCTCCGTCTTCCTCTTTAACGACAAGAACGAGCTCCTCCTCCAGCAGCGAGCCACCGAGAAGATCACCTTTCCCGACATGTGGACCAACACTTGCTGCTCTCACCCTCTTCACATTCCTACCGAGACTGGTTCCTGTCTCGAGGACTCTATCGCGGGTGTCAAGCGAGCTGCCCAGCGCAAGCTTGAGCATGAATTGGGCATCAAGAAGGAGCAGGTCCCCTTCGAGGACTTCCACTTCCTGACCCGTATTCACTACAAGGCTCCCAGCGACGGAATGTGGGGTGAGCATGAGAGTACGTACAAACCAAACTTTTAAGATTGCAAGATTTAACATATAGCACAGTTGACTATATTCTTTTTATCAAGGCCAACGTCGACCTTGACATCAACAAGAACGAGGTCCGAGATACCCAATACGTTACTCCTGAGAGCCTCAAGCAACAATTCGACGACCCCAGCCTGGTTTTCACTCCTTGGTTCAAGCTCATCTGCAACTCTATGCTCTTTGAGTGGTGGCAAAACCTCGACTCTGGTCTCGACAAGTACTTGAACGAACAGGAGATCCGACGCATGTAATGTTATGATTCACGGCAAACAGAAGGAGAAGGAAAACATCGAAAACCGACAGCAAAGACAACAGTCAACTAGCAACTGAGAAACTTCGGTTTATGGTGCATTGAGTATTCACATTCAACCAAAATAGATATCCGCTCTTGAGTCTTATGATAAACATATATGAGGTTCAGAGCCGCTTTTAATTTACGTTATTGGCTTTCATTTGCCAGGAAGAGGGAGACCCTAAATGGCTTCACCAATCAAAGCCCCGATCTTGTTGACCAAAGAAAAGGGACGCGTTGGGGTTATTCATCATCGCGCATGGGAATGCTGGCTGTTCAGTTGAAAAGCCTATCGTCTGCCATTTCCTGGATCTGCACAACTTCAATGTAAACTCGCCCAGGCTGCCGGCCTACTGAAGTCTCAGCCTAGACAACCTTATTTTATGTTTATCTTAATCGACTGAACATTTTCATTAACGACAGTTCGTCCTTTGGAATTTATGATGTCTTGATCTCCCGTTAGATCCGGATTAATAACAAAGTTACACTTTGTCAAGTGACACAGTATTGCCTGAATGACCAACAAACTGAGCTTGGGTGCCGCTGCAAGCCGTTGCCATCCACCAACAAGAAAGCAGCATGACAACTATAGTTTTGACAGCTACTGCAGCCGCTTCCATTTGACACATGTAAAAGAACCAATGACAGCTTCATCTGGCTTTCCAAATCAAGGATATCTCAATGCTTTCTTAGTCTGTCGTCGACTGCACAATTGACTGGACGGTCTCAGATCTCGGGTATAACCTCACGATCTGGTTTGTCCAGGCAAGTCCCGCATCACCCCCACGATTACCTTGCAGCTGACCATGTGGTCAAGGATCGCCAGTCAGCATACACTGTGCTCGGGAGCTCAGTATCTCGCCTTGTTTTCTAAGTCCTGTTCCAAAGTTACTTGTCTCAGAACGGACCCCGAAGCTAGTCGCTGCCCCACGACAATGGCTATCATGTAACGATTTGACCAATTATACGCTGCGTCACCAGTCCGAGGCGCTGCCTCGTATGTAGGTATTATCTATGCTACAAACTGTGGTGCACACGGCGTGTCTATCTAGTACTCGCACTACTTAATCCCCTCTCTGTTCCCTATCTCCTCAGCCTTTCTTTGTTCCCTAATCATCTGCTCAGTCGCTCACCTATCCCATAAGTACCCATCTTTGCTCAAGTCGTTTACTTTGACAAAACAACTGCAGCCGGCCACTGGGAAACCCAGTCTAAGTCTTGCTAAGCCTTCTTGTCGAGAAGATTGCTGTGAAGAATAACCAGCTTGTGGTCTTGCTATTGTTGTTGATACGTGCTGCCTGCTATAACCAACCTCACGCTGTTGAAGGTTGTTGCTTAGTCCAGACCTCTTCTGAACACTCCCGCTTTACACAAACCAGCCATCTACGTGAGCATCCTACACGCTGACGTCCGTCGACGAACCTTGCTCGCACCAAACCTCTCTCATTAAGCCGTGACCGCGAGCCTGGCCCGCTCAAGCATTACCTTGATGTCGGTTGAAGTTCGCACCAGCCTTAATTGTCTGAGACACCCTTCCAGGTTCACGTCCGTATCAAGAACTCAATTATCACGAGTTCATACGGGCGACAATTGCCAAAATATACAATGTGAGTCTGAGTGCTTGGATCACGAACCTGTCATGCTTAATGCAAATTGGCGCCCCTTTCTCTTCCAGGGGAGGGGCCCCCTAGGTACAGCGAATACATCAAGTACTGGTTAAACTGCAATCATGGAGATCAACAAGAATTGTAGTAGTGGTATCAATGGATCTTCGGCATTAGCCAAGTGGCGACGACGCTCCCTCATACCATCTTCGTGGGAAACCTCTGTTCGTCCTGTCAACGTGAATGAGTCTGCGGCAGCCGGTAGCTCTCTGGCTCAGGCTTTCGCAACTGATGCAATGAGCCAGTATCTCCTCGACGGTGACGATATGGCCGACTATTCTGATGAGCAGAAGTGGAAGCTTCACGTTGACTATATGACTTATATGGTTGCAGCGCATTGCTACAAAGGCATCGTGACAACTATCGGGTCAGACTACGAAGCTGTAGCTCTTTGGTGTGTGACTCTGACTCTCTATTTGACGTTAAGCTAACCGGACCAAAGGCTTGCGCCGGGACAACAGATGGATGACTGGTGGACTAGTATTCGCAGTGGCATGTGGAAATTAAACTACCAGCTGTCAGCCGAGGGGCGAAGGCGATATTACGATGAGATGCTGCCTGTTCTCGACCAGACTAAAGTGGAAGTCATGGGCCAGCGAGACAAGGACTCTTACTATCTTGTATACATCGGCACCAAGCCCAATGCCCAGGGAAGGGGTTATGCTGGAAAGCTGATTCGCGATATGGTTGCCAAGGTAAGTTGCTGTTTTACTAGCCTCCATTACAATATCAACCGGTTGACTAACAAAAGCTAGGCCGATGCCGAGAAGCGTCCTATGTACCTCGAGTCCAGCGCCGAACGCAACAACGGCTATTACGCCAAGTTCGGCTTTGAGGTCAAACGTGAAGTTGTCTTTGAGGGTAGTTCCGAACCCATCAAGATGTGGATCATGGTTCGTGAGCCTCAGATTCCTCGTCCAGCTTGCGGCTCTATTGTCGTGTCTGCCGTCAGCAGCGCGGTCAAATTCTAGGGAGACGAGCCTCTGATTTCACCAAATGTCGACACGGAATCAGGGGCCGAAACCGAGGAGGCCGAATACACTGCCCATGAGCAGCGAGATCGGAAATGCGCTGTGATGTGATACTTGATTATGGGAGAGTGCGTCTGATGTCATTGCGAGTCTTTTGACTCTAGTCATTCGTTTGGATTCACTGTTGTGTGTTTATGATGTGAAGCAGATTGGATTTTGGCCTTCATTTTTGTATTGCGCATCAAGTGACAGACGGTCTCTACCATAATTGCTGTCTGTATGTGCTGTTTCAGCAGCATGGACTAGCTCGAGTCATTCATTGAGGAATAACCCATGCAAAATTGTCATTTCTTCATAAGCTGGACCCTCCTGTAACCCTGAACACCTTGCACCTGGCTTCTGTAGTTTATGTTCCACATTTATCGGCCTTGCTCTTCGAAAACACACCGTACAAGCATCTAACCTAGTACTCCAGAACTGCCCATGTCTCGTCATCGACTGTCGTGTAGATAAGACCCTGGCCGAGCAATTCATCAGAGGCCGTGAGAGCGTCCCGTACTGACATGCCGGTCGAGCTGGTAATGATGTTGACGTGAACACCCTCGTTGCCACCCGGTTGATCGCTCATAAAATTAAACATCTTCTTGGCTAGTGGACTGCAGCCAGCGAGCTTGGAGTGCGAGTTGGTGTTGCCACCGGCGTTGTCATTGTAACCACCACCGTCCACAAACATGCCATCATCTCCGGTAGCGCCCCCACCCTGACCACCGAGAGGTCCTTTGGTGAAGTAAAGGTGAACGTATGTGGCCTCGAGCATGTGGTAGTTGACCTCATTGAAATCTGCGACGGGCCTGATGACGTGCGCACCAACGTGACGTTTGTTGTTGAAGGACTTGAGACGGCCCCAGATGCGAACGTGAGAGTCGAGCTCGAAACCGGCTTCGGAGTCGTCCGCCTTGTCGACATCAATCCACTTCTTAACCTCGATCTGGCCGGTGCCGTCGTCGATCTTGAGGGTGATATTTGTAGGCTGGGGTTGGACGCTGCGAACTTGTCCGACGAATGTGATTTGGGTCACAGGGGAACCATCGATCTTGAAGTCGGCGCCGGCATAGGCTTCTTCGGCGTCGAGGATCTGCTTAATGGTGACGGGGCGTAAGGACTCATCCTGGTATGACTGATACTTGTTAGGATACTGTTTATGTTGGGTGGGAAACAAATCGATATACCTTTCCACCACCACCTTGGCTGCCTTGCTGAGAACCACCGGCGAAGAAACCTCCAGAGTCATCGCCCCCTTGGGCACCGTAACTTGTTTTTGTGAATCCAGAGTAAGCAGCTGAAGTGATTGTGTTAGCTATTAGGAGAAGAACAGAGGCTGGGTAAGTGGGAGGTGCGTACACATGATTATGGCTGTTAAGGTGTTGTTGGTTTGAGTTGAGCTAGGAAGGCAGATAGGCAGGCAAAGCTCACGATGGAAAGGACGAGACGCGTTAAACGCGACTTGGGTTTAATGGATTCTACTTTCGTGCCCCGCCTTCACCGCGTGGGGTGGGGCGCATCAAGTTACCTTAGTCATCGAGCTGGTCCTGCTGGAAGGTAGGCACGTGCGGGTGTACGCTCAGGCATTTAGACAATCAAGTTGAGGCCAGGATACGGATCATGGCCTGGCCAGGCATACTATACAAGGCCGTATCTACTGGTTGGTTTGAGCTGCCAGAGTCTGATCCAAGATACCGAATGAAATTGACGACCACTGAACAGAGACTCAAGATCAATTGCCGTTATTTGCCCATCTCAACATGAAAGTCAATCACGCATCTGCCAACACCTCCAATACAACGTCTTTACTACTGCCGAGTCTAGACACCAACTAAACTAGGTGATGAGTAGGGTAGAAGACAAGAGAATCGCCTACAGCTTCTTGAAGCTTCTCTGCTACTCTTTTACATGTGTTGGCATCATCGACATGTTGGATGATCGACAGATAAGAGCTGAGCAGTAGCTTATACCTCGGCCAAAAGTGGGACGATAGAACGATGCACCCCGGCTTCGGCGTCGGTCCCCGTCTTTCTCCAGGTTTCCTTCCCAATCATACCCTGGGATGAGGTCTTGGACCATCGGCCACTGTATCCGTGGGCTACTGTACTTGTATCTGACATCAACAACTCCTCATCACCTCTGATCCATCCATCAAACCTCTAATACATTTTCTCTTTGCTTAATTGCGTTTCTTAGTAGCCTCAATTCATTCTGCTTGAACCCATAATCAGTTTCTTTTCTACGTTGTAAAACAGTGGCATTATGGCAAAGCCGCAGACTGCCAATCTTCCCCTGATACCACTTGCGCGAGGCACCATTCTCCTCCCCGGCCTCGTTCAGCGCATCCCAGTCTCGTCAAACCGACCCGATATCCCCGCCCTGCTCGCCCACGTGTACGAACAAGCAGCTTCCAAAGGTCCCGATACGCGCATCGACAGCATTCCCATCGCTTGTGTTCCGATCTCATCTCCTCTCATCAGTGGCAATGGTCAACGACTTATTGGCGATGCTGAAGAGATAGATCCGGCCGCCATTGAAAACGTACTTCCTGGCTCTGCCAAAAAGGATGATATCTTTACCTTTGGCGTCGCGGCAAAGATCATTGGCATTGATGGAAGGGGAACCGGTGAATTTGCCTTGCGCGTTGAAGGCACTACCCGCGTGCGCATCGAGAATTTTACACGCGAACGTCCTTATTTCGAAGCCAAAGTGACATATTTCCACGAAGACAGTAAGCCGTCTTGTCAAGCCTCCCCTTCATTGCGTGTGATTGACTGTTTTATCCAGACAATGTTACCGATAAGCAGGCGCAAGACCTTTTCGCTCTCTTGAAAACCCGATCGCGCGAATTGGTCACGATCTTAAGGATTTCTTCACTCCTTCCCCGAACCCGCGATGGCCCTGTTCTTTCGCCAGTACTCACCAGACGACTCGAAATGCTTATCATGAGGAAGGAATTACACGAAGCTGGCCTCCTCGCCGATTTTATGGCCAATTTGGTCGAGAGTACACACGAGGAGAAGCTTGAGGTTCTTGCAGCTCTGGACGTCAAGGTACGCCTCACCAAGGTCATTGAGTTACTGGAGCGACAGGTTGGTGGTATCAAAAACAACTTCAAGATCACCACTTTCACAACTATGCCCATCCAAATTTTGGACCGATTGAACGAGAACCAAAACCGAAAGCCAGGCTCGCTTCCCCAGATCCCAGGCATGGCATTTGTTCCACCCAATGGACAAATGCCCGGTGGGAACGATCATAATGACGACCAGGAGGCCAATGAGCTCGACGATCTTAAGCGTAAGCTTTCGAGCGCTAAGCTTCCTGCCGAAGCGGCCAAGACCGTGGACCGCGAGTTGAGACGTCTACAGAAGATGCAACCCATGAATCAGGAGTATCAGGTCACTCGCAATTGGCTAGAAACTTTGGCTGAGATTCCCTGGACAGCCACTACAGATGATCGTTTAGGTCCTGAGACTCTGCACAGAGCGAGGAAACAGCTCGATGATGACCATTATGGATTAGACAACGTCAAGAAGAGGCTCATCGAGTATCTGGCTGTCTTAAGGCTTAAGCAATCAATCAACGATGACGTTGAAGAGAAAATCAAGAAAGCAGAACAAGAGACGGTCCAGTCTGCTGCTAACGAGCAAGGGAACCAGGAAAAGCAAGAAATAGAGACCGCCGAGGGAAGCCCAGGAACCGGGGACGCCACGAAGCCTGAGATGGCCAAGCTCGAAATCCTCAAGTCCCAGCGTATGGTGGACAAGTCTCCCATCATGCTCTTGGCAGGTCCTCCTGGCGTGGGCAAGACCAGTCTTGCGAGGTCAGTCGCGACGGCTCTTGGCCGCAAGTTCCATCGCATCTCCCTTGGTGGTGTTCGTGATGAGGCTGAGATTAGGGGCCACCGAAGAACCTACGTCGCGGCCATGCCAGGCCTCATCGTTCAGGGGCTAAGGAAGGTTGGCGTTGCTAACCCTGTCATCCTGCTCGATGAAATCGACAAGATTGGCCACGCAAGCATTCATGGCGATCCTTCAGCAGCCATGTTGGAGGTTCTAGATCCTGAGCAAAACTACAACTTCCAGGATCACTATGTCGGCATGCCGATTGACCTCTCCAAAATTCTTTTCATCGCTACCGCCAATAGCCTTGACACTATCCCCGCTCCCCTTTTGGATCGAATGGAGACTATCTACATTCCTGGCTATACAACACTGGAGAAACGACATATTGCGATGCAGCACCTCGTTCCTAAACAGATCAGGGTCAACGGCCTAGCTGAAAGTCAGGTTGCCTTCAACCGAGAGGTCGTTTCCAAGATCATTGACTGCTACACCCGCGAATCCGGCGTTCGCAACTTGGAGCGAGAAATTGGTTCAGTCTGTCGCGCTAAAGCTGTTGAATACGCCGAAGCCAAGGATGCGGGTCATATAGAGCACTACCGACCTGAGCTGAGTGTAGAGGACATAGAGGATATCCTGGGCATTGAAAAGTTTGAAGAAGAGATTGCCGAAAAGACTAGCCGTCCGGGCATTGTAACGGGGCTGGTGGCTTATAGCTCCGGAGGCAATGGCAGTATCCTCTTCATCGAAGTTGCTGATATGCCCGGTAACGGACGAGTTCAGCTCACAGGTAAATTGGGCGATGTTCTCAAGGAGAGTGTCGAGGTCGCCTTGACTTGGGTCAAAGCACATGCATTTGAGCTGGGTCTGACGCCAGAGCCTACTACGGACATCATGAAAGAGCGCAGCATTCACGTCCACTGCCCATCCGGTGCTATTCCTAAGGATGGTCCTAGTAGTGGTATCGGCCAGGCTATTGCGCTCATTTCCCTCTTCTCGGGGAAGCCGGTGCCACCGACAATGGCGATGACGGTACGTTGTCATTCGATCGTTGAACTCACGATAATCCAGTATACTAACCATCCTCTGTGCGACAGGGCGAAATTTCTCTCCGGGGCAGAGTTACAGCCGTCGGAGGTATCAAGGAGAAACTCATCGGCGCCCTCCGAGCTGGCGTCAAGACTGTGCTACTTCCAGCCCAGAACCGCAAGGATGTTAAAGATCTCCCACAAGAGGTCAAGGATGGACTCGAAATTCTTCACGTCAGGTAAGCCATCTCCCCTTGATTTATCTTTTCGTCCTACACTCAATCCTGCCACATATTATGCCCGAAGACAAGAGTTATGTTCCACTGACATATGTTTTGAATAGCCACATCTGGGAGACCATTCGTCTCGTCTGGCCAGACTCGCATTGGGCCGAGGACAGTAACTACCGAGGTATCGAGAGTCGACTGTGATGCACCCAGCAGAACCTTTTGTCGGCTATGTCACCGCTTCACGCATATTGACTGTCTTGTCGATGCACCTTGGCCTGCTCTGCATCCCTGAAACGTCTCGCGGCGACCTGCTTAACTGCGTCACAAATTTCTACTCCTACCAGTGCGAGTGACATACTTAATCTTACAGATATGGCCCAAATCGGCCCCCTTTGCGACGCATCTATCCGGTTCACCAAACGGCTGCTCGTCCCACAGACCCCCTATCCCGTGATCTCACGTTGTCCTTCCCGCCAACCTCAGCCATTCTATCCCTTGCGCACGCACATGCTTGTTTCCATTCAAGACAACTTGGTGAGCTTGAGTGTGGCGTCTTGTAAGCTGCATGCCTTTCTCGGGGTTGTGATGTATCTTATGCCATCCTTTTTACCAGATTTTGTACCAGACTGGCACGGTCAAGGTAACGCCGCGGCGAGCCAAGCGAGTCTGGGTTTGTTGTGCTACGCCAGAGTACAATCGGTCAAGGGGTGTGGATATGTCACTCGATTTGAGATATGTCTCATATCCTTCTGGTGTTAACTTCCGGGAATCGTTGGGAATGAGTCTTGAATGCGAGACATCGGAACATCTCCGGCAGACACATCCCGAGCTGGATGCACAGCTGGCCAAATCATGGTGCCGGATGATCAGCGAGATGAGTTGTGATTCAGGAGTTATTGTCTTGCTTTGTTTCCTTTTTCGGTATGCTATGCCGATGTAATGCCATGTGTATAACACGATAGATTCCATCGTCCTCAGTATTTAAACTTTTGACATATCGTCGCTCTCTAGGTATCCTGTTTCAGCTATATAGTTAGTTTATGGTAGAATATGTAGTGTCGCATAGCGGCCGCTTAGTCTTAAACTCATTTTCCGTGCACAAGAACTGCTCTTGCAAATTGACAGAGTCGCTGTAACAACAAAGGGGGCATGGTCACTGGGCAAAATGAAGACAGCATGTTAGACAAAGTTACTAAGTAGTGTCTCGCCGTGAACCGAAGTGTCACGCTTTTACTGTCACGATGGAGACCAAAAGCATACACCGACCATTGAAGATCGCGATTACCTGATATTAGAACTATAGGGTGGGCATATTTCGGCCCTAGGTTCAACGCAACCTGCAGGAAACGCCCCCGCGTGCATGTCGAGTATCAAATCATTTCTGTAAGCCGATCATGGTTCATCATGGCGGGTTCGGCGTCTGTCGACCCAGACCCTCGGTGACTCCAGGGAGGGAGGGAGAGACACTCAAAGAAGCAAGTGCTTGCGCCACATTTCCGAATCAACCATGAAGGGGAGGGAGATCGATCTAGAGCAACGGGATTGACGAAGCTGTTTAGAGCTAGCAACGGGATGAATCTAGCGATCCGTTGTAAGACTTGTTTCATCGACGACTGAGGAAGGAAATCTGGGATGAGCGTCACAGTCGAGACCCGTGAATCATGCAAGGACCTGCTGGGCCAGGTTCAAGTATACGAGCTGCTCTCTCAGCTCTCTAGGTTGAAACATCAAGACCCAAACTCCATCTTCTGTGCGTAATGAATCGATGGCTTCTCGAAAGCTCAGAGTCGGTCAAGAGCTAAAGTGTCCCTTTGCTTTTTCTTACGTCGCTAAGACATTCCATAGCGGGCGCAGACCCATCTGCACCGTGGTCAACTCGCCGAGACGGCGTTCATACACAGCCAGCCCTCAATAAAGTTGCTTCTGGCCACGAATATCAGGCCATAACCAACAATAAATCTGAAACAAATACGACTGCAAGACAAACCCACAGAGAACTGAGTAATGTTTTTCAGCTTTTCAAATCGTGCCCCCTTGATCCTCAAAATACTTCGACCGAGCATCATCGGCAGCGGTTCGTGTTATATAAATCTAGCAGGCAAATAAGCTGTACCTAACGGTCTAGGCCCTCAGGTTGGTTATGGCACATGGGTTGTATACCAGGTATCCGTAAGGCTTCTTGAGACAATAAGCCACCTGAACGCAAACTATACCCTCATAGCTAAGTTTGCTGGACTTCCTTGATGAACGGAGACGGTCAGGAGATGCCGCTCTCAGCTGTATGGGCATACCCACCCAAAGAGACTTAAAGACATATTGGTAACCTCACTTCAGGCCCCGTTGCCCCAATTTCGTCAGTGGTCCCAATTGATGGCTACTACTATGTACCAGAATGAACGGATGAGGAGCCAGCCATGCAGTTACCCGCAGGGAGAAGACTAGCACAATATGCAAGCACACTGCCGCGTCCCAGGCCTCCGGGACTGTGGCTATTGATGCCCCGTATCGTACAGTATATGCCTTGGTGACCCCTTATTCTTCATTACCCATGCCCTTCTTGAATCAATGACAAGCAGATCTAAGTAATAAGAAAACGCTTGTCAGGAATGTGTGCCAAATGTTTGGAAACATGTATGATGACTGCACTGCTGGGCTGTTGTCAGGGTGGTCTTTGCTGCACAGTTTAACGGCAGATCTGTATCAAGTCAACATTGAGTTTGTACTCGGTCACGAGTGCGGTTACTCTACCGGCTAGGCTAGCACTTGTCAGGTCAATTTTCCTAGAGACGAAGACAAGGTTGAACTAGAGGTCCTGCTCATCTTGGAGCGCAGAGAGAGCGACACTCCCCGGAATTTGTACCATGCTGTCGTGCGAGGATGCTCTCAGCTAACTCGTCTCATAATACTTCTGCAATTTTGGCGTAATATCTGCCAGGTGACGTATGATATTAGCAGCTAGAGGAACTTGATGGCAGTGTCGGTCTTGGCTAAATTAGAGGCCTGGTCCCTGGAACTCAGTTAAACAATTAGAGCTTCGAGTTCGCCATGTCAGATCATATCCTCAGGGAACAATCCAGACGCGGAAATTTACTAGCGCTGCACCTACTGGAACCCAAACTACGGCACCAGCCGTCATGGTTGAGCCTGACAAAGGGCTGAACATTCTGTGCCAGTAAACGTTTGGGTTGAACCCTTATTTTCCGTTATGGATAACTGTCGCTGGCTCACGGACGTGGAAATTCGAGACCAGCATGGCATGGAAGTCGTTGAAACTGCCAGTCATTCCTTCACTCATTCCTGATACTGATCTCTCGAGACGCTTGCCGGTCCTTCCTGGTTAACAGGGGTGATGAGATGAAAAAGCTGCCCCAATTAAGATGATCACATAGGCCTCTCTCACCGTTTTTCGGTTCTGTCCAAACTGTCGAAGGGTCGTGCCAGGGAGGAAGGGACCCCACCCCCCATCTCCAAGCTGCCGGGCATCTTCGAATCTGGACTCGAAGAATAACATGCCGAAACGTGGGATAGCAGGTTGAAAAGACATCATGTGTCTAAATTGGGTTGGACCCATCAGCTATCGTGATATTGCAGTCCATCAATGTTGGTTTGCGGGGTTTAAAGGATCCAATGAACAGATGTGTACTAAGAACGCCATAACAACGCCGTTCGGGCTGCATTGTTTTGGATCCTTTCGTAAAACAGACTGTGGTCGCGACCTTTGGGCTCGTACGATACGTAGGTAAGCAACATCATAGCTGAATCGCCGCGATGGCGCTGCTACCCAAGGCATTCAAGCCGTTATTACGGCAAGGGAGGGAGTTGAACATAGACTTTGATAGTACAAGCCCCTAACTCAGTTCCCCGTTAGGAGGTGGGCGTTTCGATATTTCACGCCCAGCGCAGATGGGGATTCGACGGCTGGAGAGACCCAGCTCGAGCATTAGGTTTGTTTTTGAGATGGTATGTACATACTGTAGTGCAGCTATACGGATAACGAGGACTGCTGACAGCAGGGTTGGCCTTGCACAGAGAGACGGAAAGGGGTCCATTGCCATGTGTGCGTCCCCTACCCGAAGTGGCTATGAGCTTCCTAAGCGGCGCATATCATTACAGGGAGTGAGCCTGCCTGTCAAATCCTAGCAGTCCCAGAAAGCCAACAGGGGGAACGTGCTTAGAGCATGTCTTTTGGCTGAGCGCCACCCCCAAGCAAAATTGCATAGTTCGTCTGGCTTGGACGGTCATTGGGTGTAGTTCCTGGCAAATCGGGCAATTCGCCAGGATAACGTTTTCCTAAGTATCTAGTGACGACAGACACGACTTGTTCTGACTTTGAGGGTGGTACTATGCTGAGTCTAGTCTTTCTGGTTTGCTATAATCTAGGTACCCTCAACAGTCTGGTGCTTTGTTGCGTTAGATAATGCTATCCGATATATGCATGATCTGCAATGCTAGGATAATACTCCGTAGTAGCGCAGGGAATGACCAGGCTGCGGTCATGTTTGCCAGTAGCAGAGGCTTCTTGCACATGATGAATCTGACTCTTGAAAAGAAGAAGAATCGCATCGCTTTGGATGAGCATGGGTATCAAGGGAACTTGTCTTTCCGGCCAGGGATGCATCTCCGTTTATCCCCCCCGTTTGATCGAGTGTGTTAATCATACAACGTCGTGATGAGCCGTTTAAGGTACCTTTTTTGGCAGTGCCGATCCGATCAGACGTTGCCTGTCTGGGAAATAGGGCAGCTCAGGTGGCAGGTAGCCTGTTGACGTCGTCTTGAGCATGTCTCAACTCTATCTGGCCAGAAAGGCCCGCAGAGGATGTAAACGATATGTAGGTGACGTTTCTGGTTGACTCGAAGAGGCTTTGGTAAAGGGGAAGCAGTCAAGTCAAACATGAATTGCTGCAGAAGCAGGTAAGCATCTACTACCTATCTGCCTGTGCAAAGGGGACTAAACCTGCACCTACCTCGTATTGTCTCGTTTCCTCAGCCCAGCTACAGAGTACAGAGTAACTACTCTGTACCAATGTTGTAATAAGGTAGGAACAACCCAGGCAGGAACCTGGAAGATCCGGAAATGTCTGTCATGGAATATTCATTGCGCCTGCCCATTGTACTACCTAGTACCTACCTGTCTTAAACAAGCTTGGATTGGGTCGCTCTTACAACGACAATGCAATGACAATCCATTATCTGACTGGGGTCTCTGCCATCTTACGACGCAGTACTCTGTAGTATCGGTCATTTTAACCCTTGTTCATTCTTGATACTATTGATACTATTTCCATAATATATTTACGCTTCTAGGCGGAGCTATCCACTATACCTAGATTCGAAGGTCAGTGGCAGATTTGGTTTGCACCAAGTCTGTAGACTTAATCGCCAGGGAGGGGTTTATGCTGTGCTTCCAGCAATCTGAGTATGCATCTAGGTATCTCGCATCCGACACCTCTTTCGATGCGCGCTGTCACACCGGGATAGGACAGGACCAAGGGGGATTTGTCTTTCGCAATTGCAGTTCGAGGCAGGCAGGACAGCGCAGCTGCCTCCCTCTGACCCTTGTTGTTAAGCCCTGCAACATGCTTCTTCTAGGTACGTGCGGTGCATATTATTTGGTGGTTTACCAGCCTAGTCTAGTGCTTCCTTGTCAGTTTCTTAGAGACATGGCTTGGCGAAATCTACATCAATCACAGCTGAACCGCCTTTTCGGAAGCTCTAGACCTTGATGCTTTTGCCACGATAGGAGCATTTCTTAGCGGGTGTTTAAGACAAGTGTGCCACACTCGCCTACCATGTCCGACAACGCCCGCGTCATGAAACCCCCAAGGAACATGACAGAACTTGCTTCTATACAAGTATTCCGAGTCTTGGCATCTCCAACGCAGTCAGGCATTGGGGTAATGTAATGGATTAGTCTGTCTTGCCGCCCCGTCTCAGATGTCGCACGGGCGGCATCGCCAGTCAGATATGACAACCTCAGCCAGCATCTGTAGGCACTGTCCGTGGTGCAACGCGACCGCAGGGATACAGAAACGGTACGGTGCGGTACGTCGTTGGCAACACCGAGAGCGTGGATTCGAGGCAAAGGTTTCCTTTTGCCTCTCTGCATCTCTTTCTTACCCAATCACCGCTCTTTCAGTTGCAACCAAACTGAGTCAGAAAGCCTGCAACCCACCTGCACACCAACGTCACAAGTACAGTTGCCCGACAGCCGCTTCGCTAGTTTAGCAGAGTCTGGCGCCCATATCCACAGCGAACCGCCCAGTCGGGAGCACCACATTTCTCTTATACGAATAACTTAACCTTTCCGGAGATTTCTTTCAGGAACAAACCCGAAGCCTTGAGCCCACCCGTCTTGGCAGTTTGCTGTGTCAACAGCGTCATGGCCATATTGCTAGAATGGAAGGAGAAAATAAAAGAGGGCGAAAGAAAGACGAAGAAGGAAAAAAAATCTTCCCCGGCACGGCCTAGAATTTCGAGGCCCTTCTGTGTGTATCGGCCAACTATTGCACGCACGTTGCATTGTCGAAACCACCACACTGCTGAGACATCAAGGGCAAAACGGCAGCAAGTTCCTTCTCAAGAGCTCCGGTACGTGCCTGACTCGCCCTTCAAACCTTGAGAGCATGGTCCATCAGCCTCCTTCATCTAAATGATCATGGGCCTTACTTGAGAACACTAAGCGAAGTGAGTTTCGATATGAGCCTCTCGATGGTGAGACTGGATATTGAGATGGTATGCAGAAAGGCTGATGGAAACATTCCATACTTGTCGGGCCCGACACGGGTAGTCTTTTTTCTTTTTTTCTTCTCTCTTTTTCTCTTTTGGGGCAGTTCAGCCGGGGTTTTGTTCTGTCGGCGCGACTGGAGAAAGCAATATCCCTGACATGGAAGCCGTAAGCCACAAATGTTTGGCACCTGTCGTCATCCCCAACCACATGTCGGATGTCTCAGGTCAAGTTTGATGATTTGGCGACTGAAGAGTTTGGCGGTGATATGTCTGCAACTAAAACTTATGACTTGAACCTTGTCCACCTAATCAATAGTTCTCGACCAAGAAGTGGCTTCGACGCTAATTGGCCAAGGTGAAATTTAAAGACCCTGACAGACAAGAACAAGCAATTTCTCAATTCACATACGCATGGCTAAGTGAAAGTTGTTTCCAGGGGTGCGTGAGTTTCTACTAACTCAGCTTAGTAGTCAGACCATTAGAATAAGTCCCGGATCTACCGTAGACTACTTATGTCTTACCTGCAGTACGGACAATTCCATAATATGCTCTAGACCACATGGCACGCCTGTACGAATTATTAGAGCCTGTCGCCGATTGCTACAGCCATGTGCTTTCTTGATGATCACCACTCTCTCATGACCAACAGGTATGTAGAACTAGCAAAAGGCTAAGCCATACTACGACAACGGTGACAGTAGTGGGGTTGTTTCGTGTTATTACATAGCTGGGAAGCAGGGCAAGGAGAGGAAGACAAGATGAGGGGAAAAGACTAAGCGAGTGAATAATGTGGCAGTCGTCAACCCTGACATCCCAAGCGATTAAGATCTGTAGATCACGCGAGCTCTTTGCCCAAAATGACCAAGAACTGTCACAGAATCGTCCTGAGTAATATTAAGTACGCATGTAGCAATTTGACCACGGTCCGCTGATCCACACTTTTTCAGCTTTGTTCTGGTCCCTGCGCAGAATACTCGAAGGGTTACATCGAAGACGTCGACCGACGTAGCGTCTGACAACGATCGCTCGCAGGTTGGCATGAGAGAGTAAGTACTGATGGGATTGGTGCTGTTGTTTTGTTCCCGCATTGCCCTGGTCTTATTATTAGTGATGTCGTCCTTTCTGACTGATGTGTTCCAATAACCGAACGGTGGCTCGGGGATACAACCAACATACCGTACCTTTAGCAGATCTAACGGTCGAAGCTAGACCCAAGTCAGGCTCGTCTACTGCAACCATGGCAAAGTGACAGGTCATCCAATATAACTTCCTTCAGAGTTGAATTTCTCCGAGATAGTCTTCATGGCGATATAGCCACCGAGAACGATGTAAATATAACAAGTCTGAAGTCACCCTCGTGTGAGCTACGTCGGTTTGCTGCTTAATCATCTCCGAGTACTACGCAGAGAGTGAGATATCAAGCAACGCAATGCAGGTCGTCCTTTTTCAATACGTCGGGATGAACATGGACAAGCATGGGTAGAATATTATCGAGCACAGGCCAGATACTTAGCCCTCGTAACAAGTTTCGATATGCTCTGCTGACCAGAACTTGATCTAGAGCTACCGCAGTAGTGCGGCAGCTTTTGTCGTCGTTGCCCCGATTGCAGGGCGGGCACGCACCCCGTAAAGACAAGGTCTCTCCGGAAGTGCTGGTGAACGAGCGGCCGCTGTGAAGGAGTGCCGATGATGGCTAAATATGAACAAGGTTGCGCTTTGTAAACGGGGTAGATATGGCGGTGCAGGCACGGAGTAGGGCAGGCCACATTCTTCCCGACGGAGATTTAACCATGGGCCATGGGCACAGACGTCAGCGAGATGTCCGATGTTGTTAGTGGGGTGTTTGCGAGAATATGGAAGGGGTTCCTGCCACCAGGCAAGCCATATTCTGGCAACAAGGGTGCCCAACTGATAGGACCCGTCACCGTCCACTATAAAGCTGTTAATTGAGATCTAGTGCTCACTAGAACGGAAATTATGTGTGCCTATGTATCATGATGCCCCGCGATAGTATCTGTACTGTCGCATATGCCCAGACGATGTGACCTGGCTCTTGGTCTGTGTGCGCAGGGTCCAGATCTATTGCCTGGGTATCATCCAATATACTTGATAGAACATCTGGAATCGTTGGCGGTTGGCAGTTGGCGGAATTTGAGATTGCGCTAGGTGGTAGCCGACCGTTGCTAAAAGTACAGGTACGTATAGTAAGTAGAGAAAGGGCTGTACGGCAAGTGTAGTGAGAACTTCATTCGCGGACCGCCCGCTTGTCTTTGGTTCGGATGCAAGCTGAAAGTTGCAAGACTTTACAACAGAAACCCCTCCCAGCCCGGGAGAAAAGGGAAAGAATATGGAGAGCAAGCTAGTTATTAGAGGGTAATGGTTCAACCTTCACTATCATGCTCTCCTGGTGCTGTACCTAATCAAACAGAAAGGTTCTTGGCTTGTCTTAAGCGAACGCTAAGCAACTGAACACCCTGCAACGACAGCTATATAGTGGAGATGAACCACCACGCGACTAACGATTCGTTGTCGCAAAATTGCTCGAACCGGTGCAGTACCATGGCAGGTATCCATGGATGGGTGCGGAAGTTGTTCTAGATCTTGTCGCTTGACGGTCGGGCCGTTCATAGCCACCAACACCTGCAGACGCATAGTTAGGCCAATTGGTTCATAGAGGCTTCGATTCGTGTAAGCACATAATCACGACTTCACAGCAAAGCAGTCGCGATCTCAACGAATACTAGATAACACGCGTCGGACTGTAACCCTATCGACTAGGGATACTCTTCAGCAGTCAGGGTCCTTGAAGTCTTGGAACCTGACATGCGTCACCAACAACGTCCCGAATCATGTGCTTGTAAGCAAGGCCCCCACTCGATAGTGGGAGCCGATGCGGCGTATCGTCTTGTGCGGTGCAACAATGCTGTGATCCCACCGCTGAACGGGAGCGAGTCTTGAGTCGAGAGCGCAGCATGAAGAGAGAGAGAAAAAACCGAATGACAAGGATGAGGCCGTGGTACAAACGTAACGTCTGACTGGGGCTAAACCTTGCACCCTGACACCAGATCTCGCGGCATTGCACAGCTGAATTTCTCGGCATGCCTGTAACGTCAATGAGGCATCGATAGTAGAAGAGATTGTGTCGACAAGCGAAGAAATAATATCCTGTAATAAGACGATATTGCTTGGTCCAGGAACCAAGGTTCCCATGCATGAAAACGACAGTGGCTGAAAGGTAAAAAAAGGTGGTAAGCACGACCTAGCGATGATGTAAGTATCTTGGTTGGTATTTCCATACCTGGCGCAGGTAGCAGTCAGGTCGCAAGGATGTTTAATCCATGCAACTGCCTTCCCCGTGGAATTGAAGGTGTAAGACTAGCATCATCTCCTTATGTAAGTTTGGGTTAATGAGGAAGGCGACTCTACGCCTATGGGATGGACCAACTATTGAGTACCTTCCATGTATAGACACGTGCTTCCTGCCTGATCAATTATAATAAGATCCATACCCTGGTAGGTACTATCCGTGCAGTCAGTCATACCAGACGAAGTTGAGATACGGGAAGGAACCTTAGAAAAGAATAAAAATAGCCAACGATGATTGATTCGCCGAGGTTTTATTCGCTGAATATAGACACCATGTGCAGCTTAGAATGCAAGCTCGGCATAGCAACAATATTCCTATTGTTCACCTTGTCGCTACGCTGCAGCTGTTTTGGGTTCGCGATGCTGGCTAGCCAGCACTAAATTAGAGATCTAGGGTGTGTTATCCTAGGTTATCTAGGCTGGCAAAGCGCTAAGATAATGGATGTTGAACTTTGCCGGCCGGAACATCTTAACGAAGGGACATGTCGTTAGGTTTGGTATCGCCTCGACCTAGGAAAAAAACAGAGACCTAGCAAGCCTCTAAACTCCCTTGGTAGCACGGTGTTACAGAGCTAATAACGTGCCTACTTATGGATATACGCTAACCAAAACCCTCGCGGATATCGTCAAGCGAAGACATAGAAAAGGAAACTCCCGAGTTTCAACACATCCTGTTCGGATGCATTCTCTTGAACCACCATATAATTACTAATGTATGGTACCCATCAAATCTACCAACCTCCCTGCTACCCCTAACCCGACTACCCTGGCTTTTGTCAGGGCCCCAGCATCAAAGAGTAATGACAGATATCTTGGAAGGCTTCGTCAATTCGGAGCCCCGGCTGAACAATCAATACCGCTGCCAGTATCCGTAATTTTGCTTCATCTTCACCCACGCAGGCCATTGGAGACCCTCGTTCCTGGCGCGGAGTCGGGCAACATGAGCATTGACTGACGTTGACGCCCCCAACAATGAGCAGCTCGTCAAGCTTGCTGTTTTAAAATTTCATGTTCTTGGACCTATCCACGGCCATGGATATAGACAACAGGAACAACCTATCCGTGGGCTGGTAGATGATATTGTGGTAATGGATACGAATCCAAGACCAACCTTGACCTGGTCTTTCTGTCCTTGCACAACCCTGGGCCTATCGGCATTGCACCGTGTTTGCACTGGATTATCGATTGATACACAATATTAAATTGAGCATCGACGACGGGTAATAAAGAAGCTCGGCTGACGCTTTGATGTCCATGATTTTAATACAGTTCAGCTTGCCACGCGTGTGGTCATGGTTCAATTGAAATGCCTAATAAAGCTCAGCCCACTTTCTGCACCGTACATCCCGTTGGTTCACTCACTAGCCTCCCGTTGCTCAACTCCATCTGACATTTTCCCTTGACGGAATCATTACCGTTCTTTTCGCTTGCTGGTCTGATGCTTCGACGTGATGGGACGGCGTCACAATACCTTGTAAGGCACCTAGGCACCTCCAGGCCTGGACTCCCTTTTTTTGCTTCTTACTGTTCTGGTTCATTAGAATCCCCAATCTTCAGGGGATGTGCATTGTACCCCGGAGCATATCCTCGTTGTCCTGTCTCCCTTTGCCTCTTTGGGTTGCTGGAATAACCAACAGCAATTGGTATAGCATCCATACCCCCGTTCCAGCTCTGTAAATAGTAGCTTAGTAGCTTGGCTTCCTGCCTCGATCCCTGGTCGTCAACCTACATATGTGCATCATGTGTCCCTTTCTTCCAAGTTCTTGTCTTCCGATACCACAGTCTGCATCGTAGGGTCACTGAGCAGTCTGGCACTAAATAGCTGCTTGTGTCAAAATATTTTTCTCGCTTCACCCCCCTCCCCCCCCCTCGACCGGGCGTTGAACACCCACGACAACCTCCACAACGGGCATCCACCAAAACCACGGTATCTCCACAGACACTGAAGTACATTGCAGTACACACCTAGCCTAGCTTGCTCGTCTGGGCTGGACTGGGCTGGACTGGCTTGCTCCATCGCGCATGTCCTTACTCACGACCAGACGAGACGAGACAATACAAGACATTGCTCCATTGTACCAGCCAGATTCAGGTCGAACTCCCCATACTCCGTACACTTACTTACATTCATCTGCAGCTGTGTCTGCAGTACGGATGCTGTAATTACATCAAGTACCTATATGCGCATCTGTTTCTTTCGTCCTAGTCTCGCTCGTGGTCTTAGTCTCAGGCGTCGCTTCTGTCTTGGAACTACATTCTCGTCTCCTTCCCAGCAAGATCAAAGTGTTTTTCTTGCTATAATGGCTCCCGTTGCTATCCTGGTCGCTTGCTAGCTAGTTTGTTTTCCTTCTTCATACTGCCCTTCGTTCTGTCAATTCCATCTCTTCGGGACAGCCGATACCGAGCCCAACCAGTCGGCGCGGGCCCGACTTCACTACAGCGGCTCCCTCTCCATTCACCATCCTGCTCCCTTGTTCGTCTTGATCTTGCCTTACACCCCCCACTATCAAATTCGAAAAGTATCCTTGGTCGGTTAATCACGACCGTTCTCTCGGTGTTCAACAGAAGCAAAACAGAAAAGAAAGAGAGAGAAAAGGTCTAGAAGGTTGCTACCTGCTCCTTTCTCTTTCCATTGAGCCTCGCAAGGTACATCTCCTGCTCACAACACTACTACCCAATCGACGCCGCATATTGTGTCTAGTTGCGTCTGCACCAAAAAATCCTGACGCGGATGAACTTTTGGCTCATCTTGCAAGACCAACGCAGGCGGAGAATTATGGTTATGGAAACCTACCGGAATCCTTGATTGACTTAACAGCCACTCTAAAATCCGAGCCAGGGTCCCTCTGCCCTGTCACCAACCCCGATCCATCCCAGCTGCATCTCAGTCGCGCTGCCACCCAGGGAAGCTTTTAGTGCATACATAGTCACACAAAAACCGACCGAGGGCCACCGTACAGCCTCTGTTTACAGTTCGATCACTTGTGTTCACGGCCTACCGGCCAGCAAGGGCCCCGAAATCACCTACTCACTTGTCCTGTCTCGTCCGGTTCCGCCTCTCAGGTTCCGGTCCTGGATCTCTGCGGTTGGCCGCCTCCGTCTCGACCTCCCAACTGCACGGCTTCATGCTGTATCACCAAGAGTTCTCCAAGATCCCATCTCGTAGTATCACGGTGCAGCATCTCGTCTCACGCCTTCTCGCCCTCACACTCGCTTGTCGACTTCTGGACCTTGACTCGCTACTACTTCTACGATATTGTTCCATCACAACAAAATCCATCTCCAACTTGTCCAATTTCTTCTATTTCTCTGCCACATCAGCTTTGCAGATCTTCGAAGCGGGGCAGTCTTTCCTCCCTGATCAACTTCAACAGCTTCGCGGCCCCCAACTCAATAACTCTCGGCTGGTAACGAATTGCCAAATTGACCAACATATTTCGACCCGAGGAATCTGTATCTTAGCCCCTGGTGGTGGTACTTGACAGGTGGTTTGTTAGCAAGAACTCGGCTCAACTCACCCCTAACCCGTATATGCCTTACCAGCAGCATAACAACGTTGCAAAGTTTAGCCCACCAAAAAGGCATATTTTAGTTGTTGCTGAATCAAGGTTGGAGTGTCTCTTTGTCCAGCCAACTGATAGTGTAGCAATTCTGTCTCCATGCTCACCAAGGGACCCCTCCTCGATACAACCTCCCTCCCCCTAGGCCAACGCCGCGGTATCTCAGACCTGGCGCAAATCGCCCTAGACCTGACGTGGGCTTCCGAGAGCGCAAAAAACGACACCATTGCTCGGTATCGAGCATATCCCTCTCCGCCTATGTCAGGATCTCCTCCCCTTCCCCCGAGACAGCCTCAGGACAGCGGCGATCGTAGGCAGCCACCGGTGGGATACTCAGCCCCCAATCAACCAGATACTTATTGGAGCAACTTGAGCCAACATCCGCCGACTGACAATCGAGGACCACCCAATATGCAAACTACGTTGCCAAGGTTATTTCAGCAAGTACCTCCGGACCACTCGCCATTTCCTTATCGAAGGCCAGACGATCCCGCATCTCGACATGTTTCGTACATTCAGTCCGGGGCACCGCCCATGTCCCAACAAGCAGGTTATATTCCACCTTCAGCTCCCGGGGTGTCTTCACCCTACGCATCTTCGGCTCGGCCTTCAATCGTCGAAAACCAGCCAATGACTTCCCCAAAGTCGCAAAGGAAAACCAAGGGGCATGTTGCCTCTGCTTGTGTCCCCTGTAAACGAGCGCATCTTCGGTGAGAGATCTCTCCCACTTACCCGCGAGATAGGTTTGCTAACTTTTACCCAGCTGCGATGGTATGTTTTCGAAAAGATTTCTTTCTCCATTGTCATATCCTCTCCAAGACACAGCATCTTCTGTACTTGGAAAGTGGCGATGTTTTTCCACGGTACCCTGATAGCAAGCCTCGGATGGCGATGACAAGTTTCTTTTTATGTGTTTTCTTGTTGAATTTGATTTGATGCTAACCTTGAGCGTAGCACAACGGCCTTGTTCGAGATGCATCACCAACGGGAAGGAAGACTCCTGCATCGATGTTCAACATAAGAAAAGGGGACGACCACGGCTGAGGGATGACCGTGAAACCCGCTATGATCCTTCGAGGTTCCCGCACCCCCAAGATGCTGCAGTGAGACGACCACTCAGCATATACCCGTCAGGGGCTCCAATGGGACCTGGGTAAGGCGAACTATGCATATTGCTGACCTCGTGGAGTATTTGCTGACAGCTTAAAATCAGAGGAGAGCACATTAATCAACGATATTCGGAGAGAACACACAGCATGGAAGCTTCCACCTACCCGCCACATTTACCAAGCGGCCCTCGAGGCGCCGATCCTGTTGCTTTTTTGAATATGAAGATGGATTTTGCAAAGGCATCGCCTGCCTTTATGGAAGCTGTAGGCCAAGCAGAGCTTCAGGGGCAGAACTTGGTCGATGTGGTTGTACTGACAGAAAGGGAGAAGGTGGCGTCGATCCGGAGCCAACTGATCGAGGAGCAAACACGAAAGGAGCCGAACTATTTGCCCCCAATTCTTGGTCGACTTGACCACATTCTCCAGGGGCTTGGTTTCGGGGCGGACGAGATTGGACGATTTCAGCTTGACCGACACGAGTACCTGACTTTCAGAGCTGCCGACGGGCAGCCTAGACAATATCCCATCCGACTCGGACTTGCGAAGGAGGGCACGGTCTACTTTATAGTCATGGTGCTCAGCGTACCAGTTCGGCATGCCTATCCTCTACCATCTTCGCCTGCCGCAAGGGAAGCGGCGCACTCGTACATCTCTCAACCTCCCACCCCACAGTCTGTGTACAGAACACCCGCGCCGCCTACGACTCCTTTCGACATGACAAGAGGCCCATTCAACGAAGTACCACTGGTATCCCGTCCTGCTGCAGGCCCCTCGACTCAGTTGCCTACCAGTGCAAGCCATGGAATCGCTGTGGGGGCTGGCGCAGCATCGTACGCAGCGTCACCAGGCCGTACAGAATATCGACCTCCCCAATCATACAACGTCCCGCGGAGCGAGCTCCCCCCTTCGAGTGCATACCGTCCTCAGGCAACGTTCCAACTTCCGCCAATCCGCGCTCAACCAGAACATCCTGGACCACGGCCCACTGGGGACCAGAATTGGCCGCACGAGGACCGGCCGACACGGGTTGATATTGGCGGCTTGATCGATAAACCTGAAAACCCAGCTCAACGGCGATAGCGACGCTGTTCGTTGGCTTTCGGTCTAAAGGCCGAAGATCAAGGCTTCTAGACGAGTAAGAGGCTTTGGCGGCGCCTTTGCATGGCTTGCTCATCGTTTGATTTTTATTAATTCGATTTTGATGTAAGGGAATCTCGCATTCATGCACACATAGCATGCACCGTATTCCTGTTATTATGATTGTGTCTTACATGTTATTGTACTTATGCGGATCAGATAGCCCAGCTGAGACGGGTAGATAGTGTTGGTGGAAGCATACGGAGCATTTTGCAGCCGACGGCGTTTGAATGATGGGACCAGGACGACTGTAGATTTGCATCGTCAAGAACGATGAAGCAGCCGAGTGGATTTAAGTTGGTCTGGAGTTGTTGGACAGCTTTGTATGATTGAAGGTTCATTACCTAGATGAGAGGCATTGGGATATTGGATGATGCGATGAACTTTGGAGATGTTTGGCGAACGAAGTCGAAGTATTATAATGTGGACAAACTCAAGCTCAAATAGCGCGGAGCAGAGTTGGCAGAATAGAAGAAAGAAACAACGAGTCAGGTTGAGCAGCAAACAATGGTCCAAGAGGTGTATTGCGGGACAATGAGATGCGTAATCCCACGTGTTGGTGACACAGGGGCGCAAGCATCCATCATGAAAAGATGGGTATGACAGTGCACATTACCGTACAAACAATGCGCCACTGAAGGAAGACAGGTACGGACAGGGGTTTTCAAGGCCAATAAGGACCGGGAACAGTGCTAGGAGCATGCAACATTGAACGAAGGATAATCCAATAGAATGGCGTGTTGATTGACAGAGTATCCAAATCTGGTCCGTTCATGTTTATGCCGCCCTACTAAGGTACCTGTGCTGGGTATGTATGTGTAGGTATGTAATATGTGCCGAGTTTTGCGGGGGGATCCTTGGGGGCGTGTGGTTTGGAGAGACGATCATAGAAGGTCAAGTTCCCGTTCGTCCAGAGTACATTAGGTGTTCTTAATTCTCCGAGCCGTTTGATCTTCATAACGTCCGCCCCTCCAGCACGTCTGCGGGAAAAGTAAAGGGCCAAAAGATATGCAGAGATGGGACGGGGTGTGACAAATCTCAATTTGGACGCGGAGGTGAGTCCCGACCCCCCGATGGATGTTGGGTGTGTGTGTGTGGCTGTGGCGGCGGTGCTTCTTTCTACAGGCACTTGTTCTTCATGTCACTGCAGAGGTAGCGGTTTGTCTATCATGATATGACATCAGTATTGATAATATTGGATACTGTCATATCTATCAATGTAACATGATCTACACTTGATGCATTTGGGCTGCCAAGTTTATAATGAGTTTATCTATCTGAAGCAATTTGTATGGTTCCCACCCAATGGTTGACTCCAGTCCTGTGTATGAATATAAATACAATACAAAGAAAGAATAACTAACACCAGAAATCAAACGAGAAAAGCAACGATGAATGAAAAAGTCGATAAATAAATCAGGTGCAGTGATGTTATCCGAACAATGCTCGTCTTGCGACGCACAATTTTATCCTGTCTTGTCTTGTCTTGTCTTTGCAGCGATGCACTCATACTCTCTCTTTTTAGCTTAGACGGCGGCCCAGTCTGCCTTTTATTCCAGTTTTTATTTGTTTACTTGTCGATACGACTGGGCGGTAGCTTCGCGGACTTTTCGTACATGTCGTCCAGTGCGCTACCCAAGTCGTCGGTATTGGGCGGAGCATAGTTAGGAAGGCGCATGTCGCTCAGATCGTTTCCGTTCTGACCTCTGGCGATGGCGGGGTCAGGGACGGGGACGGGACGGGGAGAGAGGGGCCGGTTCGCAGCGGAACCCCAAGTGCACCTGAGGCGAGAGAGTCAATACAACTACTAAAAAAAACGATTGAAGAGAGATTCAGGTGCAGAGCTTACTTGTCGGTAGAAACTGATCTGCTGGATCCAGCCATGTTGAGAAAGTATTGACAAGACTTGTCGAGGAAGTATGTATTTGTATGTGGTGTGGTTGCTCTGCAAGGTTTATGTCGATCAAACCCAGGACCAGCAGTTGTATGCAGGTATGTAGGTAGGTTGAGATGGGAGGTTCTGAATAGTTGATGAATTCTTGTGAATGTGAAAGCAATGGGTTATCAGGGAAACGGAGTTTAGATGAGACAATCTTTAAATGAGAAGCTAGAGAAGATCTTCACCTATATATGTTGGTTATCAAAAGATGCGAACCATGGCGACCTCTCGCTCGGCTGCCTTTCTTTACCTTGATACCTACCTCCTACTGTACGTATCTACACTACTGACCTACATCGGATCCACTCTCGTTACCTATTTTCAAACTCGTCTTTTCGTAATTCCTTGACTTGACAAAGAGAAAATGGATGCAAGTACGCTAATGCGTCGTTATAGTGTGCCTTGGGACGGGCCTGAACGCCAATTTACAATGTGCACTTGCCTGGACAACCATGGCAGCCTATTAGGCCTCAAGGCTTACACAGACGCCGCAAGGCCTGCTTGGAGGCACCCTGGAATTTGGAGAGCTCAACCAGCGCTTTTGCGATTCGCGCGTTCCTGCATTGGTGATGTCGCAGTACATTATCATCAAATACAAGACTAGGGTGATATGCACATCTTCACGTTGACATGGGCTTGACTGTCAGGAATTTGCCACAGACCGTGCGCTTGCATTCTAAGTTGATCTCGTGTCAAACGAGACGAGAGGAAACGATCTGTAAAGTACAATTTAGTTTCCCCTTCTCTTCTCTTTTCTCTTCTCTTCCCTTTCCTCCTCCCACGGGCGTTTGTTGGGTGTATGCCCAGATACAAGGTGCTATGTAATAAGGCAAGCTTTTGACACCTCCAGACAGGCTGGCTAGAACTGATGATTGACTGTATTAGGATAAGACGCGTAATCGACCAGTAGAGCAGATAGTTAGTTGCTCGTATTTCATCTACTGACGTGGTGGCGTTCGCAGGTTCGCCCAGTTAGTCGAGTCGATTCATTGGTGAAGAACAATCATGGAAGCATCCATATGGCTTGTCTGCCGGTTTAAGAACGAGGCTTAGTTCGCGTGGCGCCCCAGACAGAGGCAGAGCAAAGAAACTTGAAGACAGAACTGCATGTGAACGATCATGAAATGGATTTATTAATCGGCAAAGAGGCAGTTTAAGGCCATCAATTTCTGCCATGGGGGCAGTGCTTCTACAGGGCGTGGAAGCCCAGCAGAAAGCCCTACAAGGAGCCCTACTGAATTAATGGATGTCTAAGCCTAGAGCTACGCCGCAACCTAGGTACCTCCACCGCATCGCAGTGTCTTGGAATTTACAAAAAACGTACAGCATGAGATAATAGATGACGTAGAAAACAAAGTTCTAGACTTAATAACTATGATTTTACAGTTCTTTGCCCCTTGAGTCTTGAAAATTACAGTTATTACCCCTGACTTGATCTTTAGGTTGACTTGAGCACTGAGTATCCACTGTACCGGGCAAGGACAGAGTAGCGCTGACGAGACTCACAAGGTCGTCGCCTTGTGCACGGTCTACCTGTCAGGTACTTTGCTTACACAACTGTGCTTGTTAACGAGAATAAAATACATGCTTCTTTTGTGACTTGTCATGTTTTCTTTTCCGGCGGGCAGCAATTACATTCACAATAGCTGGGCGTCGGGTTGAGTCATAGCCCGAGGCGCTTCCGATAATGGATGCCACCGTGAATAACAGCTTCCTGCCTAGACTAGATGTCCAGTAGCACTACTCCCTCCAGCTGTCGTTTTTCGTAAGGCGAACCAAACCCCTGTCTACCATTTTTGGGCAATATCTTTGCATATGCAGATAGCGTCGGTGAATGGAGATGTTGATTGATTGGATTTTACTGGCATAAAAGGTAGGGACTGCGATGGAAGCGCATTTGATACCGATCGTCGAGTTGGATGATGAGGAAGGTGCAATGATAGACGTTAAAGTCACGTGCCTTCGCGCTCATGTCCTGTGCCTGTTTGCATTAATGAGGCCCTCAAACACAGCTAACCATCTTTCAGTTGCCTGTCCTTGTCCCGCATGAACGCTTCTTGTCGCATACTTAGCGTATCAGACTGACGAACGGTCTGCTGTGCATTTTTGTTGATCACTGTCGACTTCTAAGGGGCCGGACAAGGCAGAGATGGGACTAAACGCCTAAGACTTACGACATGAGAGAAGGGGAATCAATTTCCTCCCACATGACCTCAAACCCTGTGTCACCAACTTCTTTTTCGCTTGTTTTGAAATCTAAATCTTGAAAGCCACGTCATAGGCTTATTCACGCGCCCGGAAGTGGTGGTTCAACTGCTATAGGCCGCAAACAATGGCAACAGACGCAGATGTGGACATGGGAGGTGTCCCAAGCGCCGATGAGATTCACAATGTCGTACCAAGTGGTACCAAAAGAAAAGCCGAGAGCCTGACAGAAGGAGCTGGTGCACCTCGCAGAATCAAGGTAGGTGAAATCGCCAACGCCTCACGCATGCGCCCAGGCACAGCCACTAATATGAACACCAGGCGCTCGATCCGAATGTCGTCAACAAAATCGCTGCCGGTGAAATCATAGTTGCTCCCGTCCACGCCCTCAAGGAGCTTATTGAGAATGCTGTTGATGCTGGTGCTACCTCCCTGGACGTCCTTGCTAAGGAGGGCGGGCTGAAGCTGTTGCAGATAACAGACAATGGGTGTGGCATTCAAGTGAGTAGGCTTCACCCCCATAAACATCGTCGTGAGGCTGACTTTAATGATAGAAAGATGACTTGGTCATCCTTTGTGAGCGTCACACAACCTCCAAAATCACCACCTTTGAGGATTTGTCCGCCATTGAAACATATGGCTTCCGCGGCGAGGCTCTCGCCAGCATCAGCCACATCGCCCATCTCTCCGTTACCACCAAGACAAAAGACTCGGATCTTGCATGGAGGGCGCACTACTACGAAGGCAAGCTTGCACCAGCAAAGCCTGGTCAATCAGCAGAGCCCAAAGGTGTTGCGGGCCGCCCGGGAACGCAAATCACAGTAGAAGATCTTTTTTTCAATATAGCGACACGGAGGAGAGCCTTCCGCTCGCCATCTGATGAATTCAACAAGATCATAGACATGGTTGGTCGGTACGCTGTGCACTGCAAAGGTGTTGGGTTCACTTGCAAGAAGGCAGGCGAAGCCTCGACAAATCTGTCGATCCAGGCCCATGCTACTGTCATTGATCGCATTCGTCAAATACACGGCAGTGCCGTGGCAAACGAACTTTTGGAATTTTCGGTTTCCGAGGCTCGCTGGGGTTTCAGAGCTGAGGGCTACACGACCAATGCAAACTATTCTGTCAAAAAGACAACAATTTTGCTCTTCATCAACCATCGCTGTGTCGAATCAACGCACATCAAGAAAGCGGTAGAGCAAACCTACGCGATTTTTTTACCCAAGAACGGCCACCCTTTCATATACTTGAGTCTTGAGATTGACCCAGCTCGAGTAGATGTCAACGTTCACCCGACAAAGAGGGAAGTCCATTTCCTTAATGAGGACGAGATTATCCAATCAATATGTGCAGCAATCGAGTCTAAGCTTGCCGCAGTTGATACGAGCCGCACATTCATGACACAAACACTTCTCCCCGGCGCGAAAGCGACCGAATTCACCTCTCAAGCAGAGAGTGAGGGTACACCTAGCCGAAGAACCCCAGCGACAAAGAAACGAAGATACTCCAATGACTTGGTAAGGACAGATACCGCTGAGCGGAAAATTACATCTATGTTTGCTCGAGCTGGCCCAAGTGAATCAACAGGCTCTATGGATCGTGCAGGTGATGCAATTCCTATCCATGAGCCTCTCGAGTATGAGACAATAGAACGCGAGCTCGTGCAATGTCGCTTGAACAGTGTCAAGTATCTGAGGGAAGAGGTACGGGAAGATATACACCTCGAGCTTACCGAAATCTTTGCCAACCATACCTTTGTCGGCGTTGTGGATGAGCAACGTCGGCTAGCAGCGATCCAGGGGGGTGTCAAGCTGTATCTGATAGATTATGGCCGAACCTGCTACGAGTATTTTTACCAATTAGGACTCACAGACTTTGGCAATTTTGGAACCATCAAATTCGCTCCTGCTTTAGAACTCCGTGAACTGCTCCGCACGGCAGCTGCGGTTGAGAAGAGCCTAATCACCTCGCCCGATGAGGATTTTGACACCGAGGCCTTGGCAGATCGCGTGGCAGACCAGCTAATTGAGCGCCGCGAAATGCTCCTCGAATATTTTTCTCTTGAGATATCACCTACTGGTGAGCTTATCTCCTTACCACTACTTATCAAAGGATATACGCCGCCTCTTGTCAAGCTTCCTCGCTTCCTCCTCCGCCTCGGTCCTAGTGTTGACTGGACGGACGAGCAAGCTTGCTTTGATTCATTCCTGCGAGAAATGGCTACGTTTTACGTTCCAGAGAAATTACCAACCTTGCCCGGCGACGCCGAAAGCCTTCGAGAAGAAGTCATCTCAACCGAGATGCGTGCCCGCCGTCAGCACGTAAGACATGCTATTGAGCATGTATTCTTTCCGGCATTCAAGGCGAGATTGGTAGCGACCAAGTCACTGATGGAAGATGCAGTGCTCGAAGTCGCAAACTTGAAGGGCCTCTATCGGGTTTTTGAACGGTGTTAGAAGGATATGGAGATGCGTCAGACATTGGAGCCGGCGATCATTATTATGGGTTGTTGCTGACATCTTGAACTAATCGCTATATGGGAGCTGGTGCCATGTACTGGGATCATTACAATCGCGTTGTTAGTTATCCAACACAAGAACAGCTTGGGAAATTCACATTTGGTGAATCACATGGTGGACGAAAACAGAGATACAATATACCGGGGTCTTTAGAAACTAAGAAATCAATTGCTTTTATTTAACCATTTATGCCTCTGGCTTGTTCTTTCGCTTGTAAGTCAAGAAACGATTCAAGTTCAACAAGACCTCATCAGCACGCTGGCGTAGCTCACTACCAGCACGCTTGTCAATGGCCTTGACCATGGAGCGCACCTTAGGAAGAATCTCGTCTAGATGCTTCAAGAAATCGTTCTTCAAAAAAACTTCCTTCTCGTAAGAGTAGCTCTCATCAGCGTAAATGTCGAAAATCTGGATAAGAGCCTCAACTGCATCAGCAGTAGGTGTCTCAGGCAGACCAGCGAGGAGGGTGATCAAGAAAATGCCAATGTCACGGTTTCGGCCAGCGGGCGCGGGCTCGAGAGCGAGTTGTCCGAGGACACCAATGCACTTGACGCTGAGAGATTGGAAAGGGTCCTCCGAATCCTGTGCAGCGGGCGAGCCCTTTGTGGCTTGGTATAGGGCGATGAAGCGGCGGTGCTCATCGGTAAAGGGTGTGTTGGGTCGACCTCGAAGAGTGCGTGCAGCGCCCCAGGCAAGACTGGTAACGTGGGTTGCAAGGTCAAGATCAGCGGTATCGGTGGCCAAGATGGGGGCGATGACCTGAGCCCAGAGAGCGCGGCCTACGGGCTCCCAGGCATTTTGGATAGGAGCGTTGTGGAGGTCGGAGAAGTCGATGAGAGAGACTGACCAAGCGATATTGTTGAGTGCAGACAGGGCGTGGCCTTGCAGGCGAAGTGAGGCATCGTCAACGGGGGAGATGGAGGCTATGCGGATGAGTTCGGGAAGGGCGTTGTCGATAAGGGTCTTGAGAATGGGAAGGTCATCAATGTTGCTGTCCTCCTCATTTCTATCGGCACCAGTGACCAGCTCCATATCAGCCTCGAGTTCATCGTCGTCCATCTCCTCCTCGTCTTCGCCTCCCTCTTCCTCGCCGTCGGAGATTTCTTCGTCAGCATCGGCCATCTCCTCATCATCCTTGGCTTCGGGCTTATCTTCTTCCTGGGGCTCGACTTCACTTGCTGTGTTGAGTGTTGTTCCAATGGACGCGAGGATTTCGAGGGCAAGCTGTTGATATTCGAAAGGGTTGGCCCATCCTACGGCGTCAGACTTTTGGCCTGGCTCATAAGCCTTGAGGGTCTGTGACAGGGTAGGAATGAGAACCGAGTTGTCGGCTCCGAGGGCGATATCCTGGCCCTCGAGAGAGGCAAAAATGTTGTGAAGGACACCACAGGCGAGGACACCGTCACCATTGGCCGTCTTGCGCAGTGACAGCAGAGTGCCATAAGTACGGTGCTCCTTTGTGTGGATGACCTTGTCAGAGAGCTGCTCATTGTCCTCGCAGAGAATCATGAGACAAGCAAGAGCATCACTTCTCAACGAGACGATGTCGGGGTTGCTGACAAGCTCGTCTGAGGTGAGCAGAAGCAGAAGGCGGGTGACGGTAGTGTTACGAGAGATAGCCTCGAGGATTTCATCCTGAGCCTCGGCGAGAGCAGTGAGGAGGGAGACAAGGGATGAGATGATGCTTAGAATGGTGGATTGTTCAGGCTTTGAACGTTTTTGGAATTCCAAATCCTTGGACAATAGAATCTCAGTGACCTGCTTTAATGTTAGTTTCTGTACTTGGATGCTTGGGTTACAACGCCACATACCGACTTGGTAGCAAACTCAATCGCAGTGAGAATATCAACCCGGTAGAGATGAACGCAGAAATCAGGCTCCTCCTCCTGGGCGATGACCCTCAGGATGCCCCAACCAGCAGCACGGCTCTCGAGCGCAGCATCAGTCAGAGTCTGGGTAGTGATGGTGTGAACAATCTGCTCTCGCAGGAGCAACTTGCGACACTTCTCATCCTGGATGATGTTTGAGATGGCCGAGGCAGCGGCAGAGCGAGACTTGGGATCAGCACTCTTGAGGTCGTTGATGACGGGGAGAATCTTTGATTCTCGCAGGGCTGCAAGCTCAGGGTCCGAAGGAGGCTTGATGGTTTTTGAGATGGGGTCTTTGCGTGCTGCGTGACCCCTGTTTCTGCGAGACTTGGCCATTGTTTTGATAATTTGGAGACTCTTTTTTTTATATGAAAAGAAGATGGTTATATCTTAGTTTTGGGTAGAGAAGAGTTAAGTAAAGTATGATGGACCTCGAATTTGAAAGGCAGCTAAAAATTTACATGAATATTTTGCGACGGCGAGTCGTGCCCCACCTCGATATAAAAATGCCCCGAGTTAATTGACAAGGATTATTTAAGCTCAGCAACCATATTCGAGCGATGTCTTGGTCTGAGGATATTTACTGGTTATATGTGCAGTACATGTATATTAAATATTTATAACCACAATCCATTCCATGGTCATTCAGCTTCACTGGTTATTATCAAGGTAAGTCATTGTCTAGAGCAATGGAAGTATAACAAATGGCGAGTACCTTGTGTTTGACAGCAGCCACTTACAAGATACGACGATACGGGTTATAGGGAGGTGTATGTATTCTTTAGCGCACCTGGATTGCTATGAGACAATTCATTGTTGATTGTCTCCCAACCTAATGTTTGTGGTTTTGGTATTAAGCCTGGTAGCTGCAACCACTGTACCCAGTACCTACAGTCAGGATCTGAAACTCACTGTAGGAGAGTTACAGACTTGACGGCCCGGGCAAGCACGAGCCACGCTGGAGACAAGGGTCAGCGTCACTTCCGTCATCTTACTTGCATCTCCATTCTTTAATAACCATAAAACCATTCAACCGTCGAATTTGTTTCTCTTTTGCTTTGCCTCGATCGCCCACTGCGATTGGTTCCTCCGCATGCTCACAATCATCGCATACCTGTCCCTCGTCAGGTAGTTGAGTTCGCGCCGCGCCGACAAGCTACAACAGCTTCCATGAGCTCTACATAGTCGCTCTCCATCCAACCTTCAGCTTCAATATCGACCACAATGACACCTGCGCGAGGCAGAACGAAGGCGCGCTTCTGGGCAGGCGATGAAGAAATGGCTAATAAGAAAGACGACGACTTGGGTGCTCCCGGCCATCACTACCAGTCCAGGGCCGGTGCCCACTGGCAAGCAACTCCTCGCGCTCCTCGTCGCAGCTCCGTCGGTCGCCTTATTTCGTACCTCGTCTTCATATCGATCCTCTTCTTCATAGCCTACAACCTGATATCGTCGTCCTCCAGCGGTTCGGCCAATACAACATCAGAGCGCTCTGCGCAGCCGGGCCACAAGCAGGGCCAGGTCTATTACCAAGGACCCCTCAAGTTCCCCGAGCTCGCGGAAACGTTGCGCAGTATTCAAGGAACAGCAGGCAGCTATGATCGGAACAGGAACATCCTTTTCACTGCTTCGAGTATCAACAGCGCCAATACTCTTCTGCCAATGGCTTGCAACATGGCATCGCAAGACAAGAACTATGTTCATTTTGCGCTCATGGGTAGGAGCGAGATATCAATCAAGGAACTTCTCCAGATAAATGGGATCGATGAAAGTTGCAAGATATACACTCATGGTAGGAAGAGCCACTCAAAAACTCGCCAACTCGTTTACTAAGTGTCTTCATAGATGCCCGCACCGACTATGCCTCTACATCTTCTGAGATGAGACTGAAGCTCGCTGCACTCCGTGCATTCTGTAAGACCCGATCCGTGTGGCTTCAGAGATGCGCGTTTGTCTAACGTCAACCCTTCTAGACTATATCAACAATTTTATGCACCCTCAGGCAATCATCATCGACTCTACTTTCGCTGAAGATGATTACTTCCTCAAAGCGGCACGCGATCAAATCCATGGAACAAAGTCTGCGCTTATAGAATTGCCAGACAAGCCTGAAACTCGACTTGGGTGGATTTCAAAGCTTGATGCACTGGCATTATCTGGTTAGTAGTACCCTGTTTCTCTCAAATGATGTACTTACTCGGTGATGTTAGCTTGGAACAAGGTCCATTTCGATATCTTAGTCCAAGCACCTCCTGTTGGCACTGCCAACCTGCAAAGACTCCTCACCTCTCTGCGCAGAGCCGACAAGAGCGCTATTACAATTCCCCAACTTACAATTGAACTACCACCTGTTGTAGAGAAACCTCTGGCGGATTTTTTGTCTGGATTTCAGTGGCCTTCCAAAGCTTCCGGCGAGTTGCCGCAATCGCAAATGCTCTCGCTCCGCCACCGAATTTCCTCACACAAGATGGACGAGGGGGAGAGCTCAGTTCGATTTCTGGAATCATTCTGGCCAAGTAAGCCTTCACAAAACCATGTGCTTGTCTTAGCGCCTCACGCCGAGGTTTCGCCTCAGTTCTTTAACTGTAAGTGGTACATCGAAACCCCATTTCGACAATGCTGACCCCTCCAGATGCCAAGTACAACATGTTACATAGCCTGTATTCTCATTCTGCAATCCTTCAGGACTGGAATGAGAACATCATGGGCATCAGTTTTCAATCTCCCAAAACACTCCTTGATGATACAACTCCCCTGACTGTTCCCGTGGCCGATGCGAAGGGTGAAAAGGATGGCGCCAGCCCGTTTTTCTGGCAGGCTCCTACTAGTGATGCAGTTCTGTTTATGGGCGATAAATGGGTTGAGCTTCACGGCTACGTTTCGCGCTTACTAGAAAAGCAACAAACAAGAACAGACACTCCGGCTTTCCTGGCTAAAAAGAACACGAGCAAGAAGCATCCGGCGTGGCTGGAGTATGTTCTTCAACTATCACAGCTTCGAGGATACGTTACGCTCTATCCGAGACCAGAGACAGCAGCAACGATATTGGGTACACATAGTGACTTGCCCAATACGCCTGAGGAGTATATGGGTGAAGAGACTAGGAACAAGGAGAACGGAGAGGCGGACGAAGCGACGTCCAGGTTCGATCCTGCTTCCCCTATTGATATGCTAGCAACACTACCTCGCGAGGGTGACCTGCTATCACTAGGTGATTTGCCACTCGTCTCGTGGAGTGGAAAGCCCACTTCGCTTGACGAACTAGAGATAAGCTCATTAGAGCTTACAAAACTGTTCCGTCAAGAAATTGGCGAGTGTCCACCCTCTGTCATAAGTGACGAGGACGAGTTTGGACGACCACAGCGCAACCCAGACGCTAGTGATCTCTTTTGCAAGAGAAAAGACTCTGGCGGTGCTGACACGGCGCCGGAGGTCAAGGAGTCTAAGGAGGCAGCATAACGGAACACGATTTAGCAGCCCAGTCCAGATATCGGACGGCTTTCATTTTTTACCATCTACGGGTTCAAGTTTTGCATAATTGGCATTGGAAGGTTGAAAGACCAGGCGCTATTCCGGGTATGAATTATGTCTTGATACGGAGTGGGAAGTTTCCCAGTTAAAATGCGTTTATGTTAAGAATTGGACGATGAGTCCCGGACCTTGGCGACAACCATCAGGATGATGCATGTCCCTATGATCGATACTGCCGTGAGACTGAATACCTAAACGTGACAGTTTAGCAGATGACTGCTTGAATCATAGGTGTGCAACAAGAAGCTTACTGCATGTGTCTTCCAACCAATTTGTACAATGGCTGCTCGTTTGCTGTACTTGTTGACCGTTCCTACCAAATCATTAACAACCAAGTACATGATTCCTCATTAAGCACTTACGTATGTAATTCGCCATCCCTGCAAAGAGTGTCATGACGGAAAGAGCCCAGAATATCGTGCCAAGCGGCTTTGCCATGCGTAGTTCTAACGGTGAGGCCTCACTCTTGAGATGGAAAGATAGCGTGATGGCTACCGATACGATGGCCATATAAACCGACAGGCGAAGATATGAGAGAAACGCTACACCAAATATGCGTAAGACAATCATTGCCAGTAATGTAGTGTGAGTGCATGTGTACTTCTCTCGTTGGCGCAGTGGTCACGCGCATCACTGCTTTCGTTCTCAACTACCAGCGGGCCAAAGATGGGCCAGTGAAAGAAAGGTCGCTCGTCCTCGCTACACACATCATATGAAATTAGTCCGGATGTTGTGTGAGGCAAACATTATGGTGTCACGTACTCTAGTTCACTGAAATCAACAGGTCGAGCTAAGTTCCGGATGGGCGCGCAACATGCGTGTACAGTGAGGTCTTCATCGTCGATGTTCGCGTCCCGGGAAGTCATCTTTGTAAGATGTGAGTAAACAAGTCACTATAAAGTGAGAGTTCGGTGAAGATAGTTGAAGTATCGGTATGAGAGACAAGGTGAGCATGTGATGGCTGTAGTATGTCAGTCTGGTTGGTTGATCGCTGGATGTCGGGCGTCGGGCGGGTGATGGTGCGATAAACCCGATTGCCGGGGCCACCCTAGACCAGATATCATTAACAACGGCCAAGTCAAGTTGTATATTTGTTTCTCTGTCAAATGCCAACATAATCAGTGTTTCACTGTTTTTCTAGAGGAAATGGTTCATCTCATTTTCTGTACTTAATAGTCGTCTTTTTCGTTCTAATATAGCATCCCATGATATGAAGCATCTTCAACATTATGGTGTACTTCACCCATACGCAGTCACTAGTTGCCAGTAGATGTTCGTTAGAAACCCCATACCTCATGCCATCTCTTTTCATCAGTTCTCAATGGGCCATCCAATCTTCCAAACCTCGCTGGACTCCCCGTGTTAGCCTCAGGAAGACATAACCACTCCCTCACGCAATCCGGCACTTCCTCTTTAACATGAGCAATGCATATCAACGCCTGCTGGTCAGAAAGACCAGGGATTTTGACCTGACCAGACTTTGAGGCGTCACTCTCAACGATCTCTTCGCCGCGGTAAGTTCTAGATTCGCCTTGTTCGAGAAACAGTGTACACTTGTCCCGCACTGCATCATCCATGCCACTGAAGGCCTCATCGAGGACCACAACATCTGGACTCTTGATCATGGAGCGGATAAAAAGGGCAATACGCTGTGCACTGAACGAGAGACCACCAAACATGTAATCATCCGCCCACGAGAGGTTGTCGCGCGACGCTGAAGAATAAGCTGGATGTAGCTCAGGCGCAAACCATCGTAGAGCCGCCTCGACCTTTTCCTTAGCAACGTCGTCTAATTTTGGCTTCGCACGGAACGTTTCAGACCATGCATTCTCGATAGTCTGGCGAATGGTCAGGCTTCGAGGCATATGTTGATGAACCTCGGGGCTAGAGTGTCCGATTCGCGACTGGATATCCCAGAAAGTGAGCGGCCGCTTACCAGAGCCAGGTTCTGGAAGACGAGATCGTCCGAATAACTTGATGGGGAGGGAATAAGATTGAGGGTGATCGGAGCAGAGTAGTGAGACAATCGTCGTCTTGCCTGATCCGTTGGGTCCGAAAACACCCCACCGCTCGCCACGTCGAACCGTCCAAATCAAGCCATCTTTGGAACCATCAGCAGTTTTCTGTGTCCAGTTACCCAGAACAACCTTTCCACGATATTGGACCCTACAGCCGTCCATCTCAACGAGAGGCTCAGCACCAGGATTCCTTGGTTCTAGCTCCTTGAACGATGATTGCTCTGTATGACTTGAACCTTCCGTAGAAGCAGCTGAGGGTAGCACACGGCCAATATCGACAAGCGAGTGCAATGGCAGTTTCTCATCCTCAACAAGACCTCCTTTACGAACACCATGTACGTATATCTTCAGACCTTCAAGGACCTCCTCCTTTGGACCCATTGAACCCACTTGGCAGTCTGTTCTCAGATATACCAAATGAGTAATCCAGTCAGGCAAAGGGTCCTGTGGTCTCGCACTCAGAACGAGACGAGGACTTGCCTTTTCAGCTAGTGAATGTAGCAGAGGACTCAGTCCAGAGACTGTAGGAGGATCCAGTCCCATAAAAGGCTCGTCGAGTAATAGAACTTCTGGCTTCGTCAGAAGTGCACGAGCAATACGTGCTCTTCGACCTTGGCCATTGCTAAGAAACGAGACAGGTAGATCAAGAAGGTTCTCCAACCTCAAATCCTTAATAACTCGGGACAGTAGGTTAGGTGATATGGAAGCATCATCATCGCCTTGTTCCGACTTCATAGGATTAAGCTCTGTGTTTCCTAGAAGAAAGTCCCTGAGAGAAAAGTCTGTAATCTCACGTCTCGACTCATACCGTGCCGACAAGTACGCACTCGTAGCAACACTACTGCCTAAGCCGCCACCAGTTTGCTCTGCATCAAAGCCCACATACTGAATCGCCTTTTGCGGCGTGCATAACCGTTTAGGAACATTCTCAGAAGAAAGGTATGGATAGGATCTTGCAATGGGTGGCTCGCAAAGGAATCTTCCTTTCAAGGCCTGCAGGAATGTAGTTTTTCCCGATAGCGATGGTCCAACGATACACCAGTTCCGAGGCGAGTTTGATGTAGAAGCCAGCTCGAAATTCAAGTCGCTAAACAGTGGTGGATTTGGCCGTGATGATGATGTGGTAGTAGTGTTTGGGTGATGGCGATAGAAGGTGCCATTGGCGATCCGAATGATCGGAGGACAACTTGTAAGAGGTCTCATAATGTCAACTGGTTATTTGTGAGTAAGGAATAAGCCATCATTTACGATGAATAAATAAAAATATATCGTCTTAAAGCGAAGTCGGAATCACTAAGTGAGTGACGGTACCAGGTAATTCTGCGTGGGTCTAAGCATTGGCGGACCTGCAGCTGGCTCCCCGGAGAAAAAGGTACGTACCGTTCACCTAATTGGAAGGAAGTCAACGCAACGCCAGCGCAAGGCTGCCTTGACCTTGACCTTAAGCTGGAGCTGGAGCTTTCATCATCAACCACCAAAGATACAAGTCATCCATCAACGTCGCCCACATTCCCACCACCAAATCGACCGCGAATAGTACATTGATCGTATTCTAGCGACGTGCACCAACTTCCATCTACAAGGACCAACAATCACATCCGCCAATATGGTAAGCAGCATCCGTCCATCCACCACCCACCCACCTTCAATGTCATGAGAGCTAACTCATGCCCTCCCCAGTCTCAAGCAATGCGCATCGTCCCTGGCAACTCCAATGTCCAGTCTTACACTCACATCTCCCACACATCCTCCGCACCATCCGCCCCAGGCATCCACGATACTCTCCGCCATGGTGTCGGCGCATCTCCCTTCGACTCCAAGACCACACCTGCTTCCGCTCACCCTCTTGAAGCTCGACTGAAGAACTGGGAGGCCACTCAAGAGTCTCTCAAGATGGAGACCCTCCGACGAACCTACGGCATGGCCGAGCCCATCCGTCGTGGCATGGAGCTCAAGATCGTCCAGAACGGCGAGTGGCGGCCCATGGCTCTCGGCGGCGGTCTGCCCAGCGTTCACGAGGAAATTCTTAGGGGCCGCGATACTACTATTACCTGGGAGGACGTCTTCAAGGGCGATGAGACAAGGGCCGTGGCTGGATTCCACGACGAGATGGAGAAGAAGCTCAGGATCCAGTAAGGAGCAGTTTATTCACAGTGGAGAGGAGGAAGAGGCTTCAACTGTCGTTCTGTACATCCATGGTTTCCTGCATTTAGACAAGACCAAGAACGTGAAAGACCACCAACAGGCACCCTCATGAAAAGAATCATTAATTGTGATTCATTCTGTTTATACCGCAACGAAAAATAAGTTCTATAGTGCCAGAAATGCGTTAATTGAGGACGCTGCCGGCAACATGCCGATTGAAAAGAAGTTGATAAATCAAGTATAACAAAACCATGATTCAAGCACACGATAATACGCCAATGTAAACTCCATTAACACCGTCTCCGCTCGTCAGAACCATGTTTCGCTTCTGCTGAGCGGTTGCAAAAAGAATAGACCAAGAAATTGATTAAAGAGTGTACGGGCAACGTCCCGCTGCTCACCATCTCGACTTGAAGGCTTTCTGGTTGCTGGGGGTGATTTTCTCTTCAACCTACAGCAACCAGGAGAGGATGAACAAAGTAATAGTGGGTTTCTTCCGGTGAGAACAATAATCGAACTTGATCAGCTCGATAATGGCCAGACCGCTAAGGGCTGTCGCTCGTTACAAGACGACGCAGCAGCCTCCACCTCGGGAACGTTGGCCGTCGCCACTACCTGATGAAAGATTCTTGCTTCCACTCTTAGGCTCCTCCTCATCAAGGTCTTGCGGCCGAATGCTCATGTGCACCACGTTGGGGCTCTCGGTCGAAAGCTGATATTCTGTTTGGCGGTCAGCAAACGAAAACATAATGTCTCAGATTCACGATGTGCCTTACTCTTCAACTGTTCCTTATCGTCTAATAGTTTTCCAAAATGAATCAACCTGATGCTGCTAGGACTGTTGGGCTTGGCTTCCCAATCACTCCTCCATTCTCTCAATATTAATTCCTTGAGGGTGTAAATGCTGATACTAAACGGGTCCGGAAGGCCACCCTCTGTCTGATCTGGAATATCCACGTTCCTCCGGCTCAAGTATTTGGCGTCAATCTTGTACGGATGTCGGCTTCCTGAAGTAAGGAGAAGTGTAATGGTACAAACGGGTCCATCTGAAGAGCCCCCTGAGATCTCGCGAATATCATCTACGGCAGGTCCTATACCCAGACTTGAGTCTTGCTTGGTCGGGGGTGGAGGCGCCGTCTCCTTTTCCTTGCCCTTTGGTGAAGCTGGTGCTGCGGTAGTTGGTTGATCGGTGGTCTCGGATAGTGCTGGTACGTTGGTCGGGGGTGTTGGCTCAGCTGCGCTCGTCTCATCGGCAGCCTCGCGCTCGTGATCGGCAGGCTTCTGCTCGGAGGGCTTGGGAATGTTTTCCATGGCTACAGCATCGTTAGGCTGTTCGAGCCGCGAAGTTTCAACTGGCGCAGCGTTACCACCGCTCATGGTGGAGTCCGCTGGAGCCGACATACTGGATGAAGGGTGACAGAGGCGCGATTATGGATATGATCTAAGGTCACACCACGCAATGGACGCAAGAACGCGACGGTAAATGAAACGTAAACGAGTGATTCTTGGGTGAATAATGCGATTCGGGGGTAGGTTCGCGATCGAAAGTTGAGGATGGCGGATAAAGGATGCGGATGTGGATGTGGATAGCGATGTGGATGAATGTTTGGTCAGTATCCGTGGCGTTGCTAGGTATCGGGAGCAAAAGTGAAAGACGTCAAGTTCACTGGGACGATGGCAGTAAGGATGGATCGCCCAGGCCGGGGGACCGCAAGGCCGGGGGTGGGGCAGTGAATGGCCGGAGTCTTGTCCACTCAGATAAAACGCTCAGACATAAAGCACAGCGCGACAGCAGGGGCAGCACAGCTTGCGGTACGTTGCAGTAACGAATCACTGCAAGTGCTGGGGTTGATTGAAGAGCAGTAAGCAAGTCGTCTACCATAGGTGAGCCAAGCAGACCAAACGGTAAGAAGACTGTCTATCAAGGAACTGAACAGTCAAGCAGTGCAATACAAAGCAACACAAAGCAGCCAAGAAGCCCAGTCGACCAGCGGCTGCAGCTGCAGCGTGGAACCTGGAGTCGCTCAACGCTTTCCCGGACAGGGAACGAGGGGAGAGGGGGGCGCTTGGCTTGACTGGAGTGGCCGGGCCAGGCGGCTCCCTTGGTGTTCAGGTTTGGAAGACAATAAAGTGACAATGACGAGACAGTGAAGGGCAGGGGCCGCGCCGCTTTCTGATAGTTTTGTCGATCAATTCAGCGATGCCGAGTTTCCAGGAACATGGAGATAGTGATGAGAAGACCGTTAAAGAGTGTTTGTTGCCGAGAAATCTTGAGTCAGAGAAAGCAAAAAGCCAAGACAGCTGAACACGGTAAGTTCCAGGTGGGAGGTGACGACACTACCTAGGTAATAAACACAGGTCGCCGTGATCCGTCTACAGGCACTTGGCACTCACACGATCAATGAATTGTAAGGACGAGTCCAGCAGTAAATGAATTGAACGAAATAGTAATCAATAGCAAAGATGAGTCAGAACAGACAACAGACTTGATAGAGATGTGCTGTCGTGAATATGGAAGACAATCATCAGAAGTGCTGACTTGACCAATATCAATCAATCAGTAGAAAGGCCCTGTTTCGAGCCAAGGAAGGTTTGCTCTTGCTGTAAGATCCAAGGATAGTGGGCTAACAAGGTGGCAGAAAACTTGGGACCCGGGCTAATAAGAAAGTCAGACACAAATAAACGACCATCTTGACCTACCCCAACAGACACAAAGCGACTGATTTATTTCGTCGTCCATGATACCTATCAGAATCGATCTGGTACATGCAGGGCCAACGTCGGGGCAGGTGCTTTCCGTTCGGTTAAGTTCGCTGGCAAAACGGAAGGTAACAACGATGGAACTTACAGCGGGTGCCTACTTGGGCAGGTAGCCCACCTGGGTGGAAGCCACTAAAAAACAGAAGGTTGCGGCCCACTGTAGCCGCCGCTGCTGCGCCGCTTGCTTAGCCCCAGGCGCAAAGCAGCGCTATTGAGTTCGCCGCCATCTTTTGTGCCAAAGAGAGATTCTACTTGCACCTTGTTTCGATGGGCATTTTCCGAATTCCATTCTCAGCGAACGTAAGTGAAATACCTACTTATGATGAAGGTATTGAAATGATAAAAGCTCACTCGTTGTGTTTGCTCTTGAATCTCACTTATATGCATATACCATCTTGTCTGGCCCTTGAACTTGATACTAAATCTGTCACCGAGCTTACATGAAATGACATGTCCAATACGAAACAACAATTGTTGATGCACGCTTTGACGAAGACTTCGTGCTCTCAACGTACCTAGGTATCTAGGTATATAGGGTCCTTGACTTGCATGCGTCCTCAAGACCCGTAAACTCGAGGTGGTCCCTGAAGTCAACGAAAGTTCCCTTTATTCGGCAACACATGCAAGATACTCGAAACGGTCGAGAAGCTCGCGTTGTGTATGGTCCGCGTTGAATGGGAAAGCCGACTCGCTCACTTGCATGAATATTCGCCAGCTCATCGAAGGGATAATCAAACACTGCTAAAAGCAAAAATCCTATTCTGGCTGATTCCAGTCTACTATCTAGATACCTACGAGGGCTAATTCGCTAGAGAATCAACCATCAATTCTTCTTGCCTCGCACTTACTCCCCTGTCGTTTCTCTACTCTTTTCACAGACCAGACAGATCCAGACCAAGCAGCCAAGCCTGGATCTAGCTCAACCTGGTATTCTACACTTTGCCCTATAAATCACCCCAGTCAAATGTGACCTCCCGGTAGCTTTGGATAGATACATCTGACATTCAACTCGATGACTCTAATGTGCTTCGCCCCAGCTGGGTATGTTAATTAAGGTTCCCAAGCCAAACCGAATGTAGCTTACGCCGCTCTCCGGGGAACCCCCGCGGGTCCATTGTCTCAAAGTCGAGAATGCTCTTGCGATGGGGAAATGGGGGAGACATTAGTAACAGACAGTTTGGATGCTACATCGACTAGGGTGAGTCTCAATGAGCTAACATACATACAAAACGGCCTCTCCTCAAGTTACTCGTAACTGCCTGGTCTTCAACTATATTTCCCATTACTAGTATATACAGATATCGCTTATAGCATTAACAAATCACCGTTGCTACCACCACCTTGCGTTGGCTGAAGAACGGCTTGAGGAGCATGCGCGCTCACCACGTATCCCGTCGAGTGGCCATTACCTCCTCCAAAGACATCGTCCCCTTGATCTCCATGCATCGGTGTCATCTGCTGCGTTCCAATGCCTGAGAAGTAGGCATCTGCGTCACTGACTGCCTGTGCGATGTTCCCTTGACCATCACCCGACATTGGGTTTCGGTTCCTTGGGTCGATATCCGTCGCTGCTCCAGCGTTACCAAACATGCTGATGCTCTTCTGGCTGTCTCCGGAAACAAGGAGATTTTGCTTCTGCAGGGCCGGAGAGTCTTGGAGTTTGCGTGGTCGTGCGGATCTAAAAACAGTCTGCACTGGCTTCAGATAGACTGTTGCTAGTGTTCCCACGTTCAGACACATCTCCTCTAGTGTAGCCGAGTCGAGTCTCTCCGACTCGGCTGTGATCGCTGGTTTTTCTCCCATGACGATTTGTCTGGCTGCATTCATGTCTGTCGACAAGAGACGCCAGTACATATACGCTCTATCTCGAAGATCAGGGTTGTCGGTCTCCTCTGTCGCCCACTTCAGAACTTTCGGGACCAACTCCTGTCCCTTGGTAGGTCGTTGAATGAAGAGCTTTACCGTGGCAGTGAGCAAAGCAAGCTGGACTTCAACAGGCTCCTCCGCAAATGAGTATAGGAAATCTTCCAACAAAGCATCGCTGTTCTCTATTCGGTCTGCGTACTGACCAATGACCCAAACCATAGCTGCCTTGGCCTCGGGCTCATCCAAAGAATCGAGGTGCTCGCACAAAGTGCTGATGATGGACTCGTATTGGTTGGGGTATTTTCGGAAGATGTTTCGGATAACAACCGTGGCTTCCTGCACAATGTATGTGATCTTGGTAGCCACAAGCTCGAGAAGTAGGTTGATGCACCTTCGTGCCGCTGGTTCAATCTTGATCGCTAGCTTACCAATGGCGCGCACCGCCTTACGCACAAAGTGAACGTCGATTTCAGTAGCATACTCTCGCAGTTCCGTCAACACCTCATCAATATTATCCTCGGTAGCAAGCATGAAGATGAGCTCCAGCTTTGTGACTTTGACGTAAATCGGATCGTTGTATTTGCAGAAAAAGACGCGGATGTCGTTTCGCAGCACTTCTGGTCGTCGCTGAAGAATCAACAAAGCGTTTCGGAGGGCGAGGTATTGTACTTCGGGACCCTTTGCGAGAAGTGTGACAAGGGGTGGCGAGAGCTTTCTGCACAAGGCCGAGATCTGCTTCTGATCGGCAATATAGTTCATCAGATACAGAATCACCCGAATGCAGGTCAACACGACGGACGAATTAGAATGCGACAATCGCGGTGATATCCGCTCCGCCAGGAGTACCGCCTCTCCGGATTCTTGTGGTACATAGGACATGAGAGCCTCTAGAATATATGTCTGACCCCATCTGTTGACACAAGATTAGCGATAGTCTCGCGAAGTCTGTGGCTTGTCTTACTCGGAGCAGTCGGGAAGAATGGCCACCATTTTGGAAGCATTGCTATAGTCAATGGTGAGTTTGATGGCATCGCTGCGCTCCCAGATATCCATTAGACCAGCCAGGGCACTCGCAACAACGGTAGGATTGTCATCCCTTAGAAGTGAGTTCAGCCGATCAATGAGGTCAGAGCTCTCTACCATGTTTCGGTCGTGGTCGTAGAGCTTCGCTACGCAAAATGCAGCCGTTTTTCGCACATAAGGGTCGCCATCTTTCAGCATGTGCTTGACTATTGGTACAGTAGCTTCGACGAATTCTCTAACATGGATATAAGACATTGTCCGAAGAGCCAACGCTCGCACCAAAGGATTGTGATCTTCCATGTCCTATCTTGATGTTAACCACTGCTGCCGCTGACGAGAATGGGGAGAACTCACATGTTGCAAAACGGGGATTGCCTTTACGGCAATCTCAGGCCTCATCCTAGCATAGTTGACCAGAAACAAGAAGCACCTATTGCGAATTAGCAACGAAGCAGATTTCATGAAACCAACTGTCTTACATCTTCTTGATTTCCAGACTCTGGATGCCCATGCACCCGATAATGTCGGGGAATAAGGCCACCATGTCGTTATTGCTCATGGTCATGTTTGCGACAATCTTCTTGAGTGCAATCTTCTTGCCCGCATAATTCTTATCTTTCTTTCCTCCACTGTTTAGCTCGAGACGCAGCTCAGCAACTTTGCCCTGTTTGTTATTTAGTCTCGGGCCATCATAAAACGACTTGGGGGGCATGTATGCAAGGAACATAGCAGACATGGTATCGTATCGTTCGCGTCGCTACGCAGCGGACTATTGATATTGACATTGAGGCGGAAACTCAATTAAAACGCAAAAAACGCCCTTGACAACATCAAAGTCCGCGCAAAAGCAGACGAGGACAACCAATAGAGACCAGAAAGTAGTTTCGGTATAGTGGAAGATCAAGAACTTATAAGACCTTAGGTCCTACGAGGCTGAGACATGATGGAAGAACAGGAAGGCTTACTCGAGCAAACAATTTGGAGTCCCCTCCACTGGCGGCGCTCGACATGGTGTTGTACTTGTATCCCAAATAATGCGACGGAACTGGGTTTCGGTAACCTTGGACGGGATGGCGGCCCTATTCCAGAACAAGCCCCTCACTTCTGAGTTATTCCAAGATTCGTAGCTGTAAAATCGTCTGATACTCCCAACCTAATTGGGCGGGCTGCGTTGCCCAGCGTGGACAGTTGTAGAGGGTGGATGGTGGATGGTAAATGGGAGGGGATGGTCACATGTAGGCCAATGCCTACAGTTGGTACGGTAGGGACAGTTGCAGGTCGTTAGGGATGTGGTGTCTTTTCTCGATCGTTCGTTATCGCTACGGGGCTGCTCTGAGATTCGAAGAAACGAGGAACGCGCTGTATTTCTCGAGAATGGTTTGCGACGTCTGCCGAGGTCGTACTTGGGTCGTTTCGCTTCGTGAACCGGCGTCGTCGGGGAGTGGAAAGGGGATCTTGAGACCCCCGAGTAATGTAAGCCAAAAAGGTGCTGATAAGATAGAGGGTTGCAATTAACCCGAAATTACAGCTGCCACAATTACGCCACATGTCAAAGGCCACAGCACATGTGGACCAGCCAATCATCAACCTAATCCAATCAACCAACGTCAACGTCGCCTCCTCGAGCTGTGTTCGACATCGCATTTGCCTTTGCGCTCAATCAACGATAACTCGAACAATCGCGAATATACAGACTCCGAAGTGATACAACATGGCCACCTCCCACAACTCTCCCCTTTGGGTGTCTCAGCTCGAGCACGCTCCCGCAGCCAAGGCCAAACAGTCTGGCATTCAGGACCCCCCAGGCTTCAGCTCCGGAACAGCCGTCACCAACTCCAAGGTCAGCACAGTCTGATCGCGCGATCAAATAGTCCAGACGACTAATGCGATATACAGAAGAACAAAGATGCCGCCAAAGTCCAGCCACGAAAGCCCCCGACCGTCGAAGAGATGGATACCTTGAAGCTCAAGAAGGCTTGGGAAGTCGCGCTAGCTCCCGTTAAGGGTCTGCCCATGACTGCCATCATGATGTACATGTCGGGCAACTCCCTCCAGATCTTCAGTATCATGATGGTTTTCATGGCTTTCAAGAACCCTCTGATGGGTCTCATGAACACAAATCAGGCATTTGAACGTTTTCAGTCATCTCAGACCCTTTCATCCCAGTTGCTACAGGTCAAGTTTGTGTACATCGTGTGCCAGCTTGTTGCACTTGGCGTAGGAATTTGGAAGATCAATGCCATGGGCTTATTACCGTAAGTATATATACACAACGTCATACATCAACTTGATAGAACTAACAACATATAGAACAACACGATCTGACTGGCTTATGTGGGAGGCGCAGAGAGAACCTTTGGAGCATGCTGTCGCAGCTCTATAAGTGATAACTATTAATACGATAAAATGACTAGATACCTATATGAACTCAAACACTTTTATGGTGCCTTCAATGCTTCTCGCTTGGCTTTTGCGGCTCTCCATCCCATACCTCTTTTATCGACGAGTCTCAGGAGTGGAATCATAGCTAGGTTAAGTAACGCAAGGAATGTGAAGCACCAACCTCTTCCCATTCCCTCGATCATATGATCAATAGCCGCAGTAGATGCAGCTCCAAACATGCAACGTACAAGGTTATTGGCAGCAGTTGCTGTGGCGGGTGCATTGGGGTTCAGATCGACAATCAGAGTGTTGAGAACACTGAAAGAAGTCGGTACAAACATGCCGATGAGGAATACCAGAACAAGTGGGACAGCAACGCTAGTCTCGACTTGCAGAGCCCAGCCGTACCCGATGAGTGTAACAATGCCAGCAAGCAGTATAGGATATATAGCCTGGATTCGTGCTGTTTCGATTGGGAACTTTGCCAGGTCGTTTCCACGTTTTCTGTCGATAGTAAAACCAATCGCCTTCGCAATTCGCCTATAGTTCCAGTCCAATACTCTTCCTTGAGCAACAACAGCAAAGGCACAGCCGAAACCATAGGGCAAATAGCAAAGACCAACCTGAAGGTCATTGTACCCATAAATCTCTTTGAAAAGCGTTGACAAAGTCGCCGCTGTCAGGATGAAAGCCACATAAATGATTGCATTGATGCATAGGATAATGGCCATCTCCTTATCGAAGACGATATACAACGTCTTCAAGGGGTTTGGAAACTTGAGCTTTCGTTTCGGGACATTTTGGTCTGGAACATCCCCTCTATGGCTGTAGATGTCGAGCAGTGTTCTGTTCCATTTCTGCGGCGCTATTGACCCGTTTCCAACGACGTTGCGGCATGTCTCGGGGGCGGAGAGGATGAAAGGGATCATCCAAGTAGCAGAGAAGATGGCGCAAAACCAAAAGATGGCAGGCCATCCCAGGTATTGACTCAATATACCTCCCAGCAAGGGGCCAAGAGCAGGGCCGATATTGATTCCTGCTCCAACAATTCCCATGTATTTTCCTCTCTCGCCTGTTGATGAGATGTCGGCCACAACGGCGTAACCGAGAGCCAGGGTGCCACTGCTGCCAGCGCTTTGGACACACCGTAAGATCAAGAGGGCAACAAAGTTCCGCTGCAGGGCCAACCCGATGTTGGCGCCTATGTAGATAGAAAAGGCGACAATGTAAGCTGGCCGACGTCCTGCCATGTCACCAAAATCACCAAATATGGTAGGGGATAGCCCCTGAAAGATCATATAAGATGTCAAGGTGAGGTTGATAAGTGAAATGGAGATGTTCAGGTCGTCGGCAATTGGGTTCAGCGCAGGGAAATAGATATTGGCAGTCATGGGAGAGACGAAACTAGCGGCAGTGACCAAGGCTAAGATCCATCTTTTGGTGTTTTTAGAGAAAGTGCTGTATGCTGGTCCGCTGGAGACTCTGGTCATGTTCTCAGGGTCACCCATAACTCCTTCGTCAGCTTGAGCCGATATTCCATTGTTCATAGATTCGCCAAGCTTTCCAGGAGTTGTATCTCGAGCTGTTAGGGCGTCAGATAGGCTGCTCTGTACACTGATAGCGTCCAGATCGTGTCTGTGAGAGCCCGAGTGGTGGGGCGAAGGCCGGTTTTCGTCTTTCTCGGCCATCTTTGCTGAGGAAGGATAAAGAGATAACAACAGTCATGACGTGGAAAATAAAAAGAAGCGGCAGTCAAGTCTTTTAATCCTTGATCTACCCGCGGAATCGGAGAACGTTCTCCATAGATCATTATTCCCGACACTTCGAGATTCCTATTTCCGTGAAACCGGCCGAATCTGGACACACGGACCCGACGATCCCCACTTCACACCGAGCCCCGGTCCGGTCCGCAATCGGATTCATATTCGATAGTAACGGTCAGGCCGGGGCGTTGGCAAACTCTGTCTAACTTTGGTCAACCAAGAATGAGAACGTTTAGGGCCTTGATATATACGGCATCATCTCTAGTATTAGATCAACTGCCTCAAGGTCAAAGCCAGAGTGTACGACAAAGTAAACGGCCTGAAGCTGTAAATTATGAGCAGAGATCGTCTCGATGGAAGATTTTACCAAGTGGAGAAACAAGCGGATGCCAATATCTTTGGTTCGTAATTTGCCATTATTAGAAATACAAGAATAAAGAGGTTGCATCATAAACATGGAAGGCAAGAATTTGACTGTTCGGTATTCGACCTCCACAGGATGACTAAGCCATGTGGCTTGTCAATGTGCGTCAGAGCTCAGAGCTGCGATACAGCCATGGTGTCTACAACATTTAATCCTCACATTGAGTATGACCGTTTGCTGAGCAAAGCAAACACTCAAAATTCCAGGGTGATACCACTTACTAAGGTTGATCCTTTTTAGTTTTCAACTTCTCATGCGACGACTCTCCTATCTTAATATCGATTCGCATTGGATACCATGAATATCACAGTCACCTTCAACAAGCTCCTCAGGGAGCGCAATGCGCCGGAAACGAAAAAGCGTGTCAGCCTGGATACTATAGATGGTTTCCTGAAAGAGGCGTATCGGATCGTTAGTGCTTTATATCCACTGCGACGCGCTCTTCAAGCTAATCAGCTTCCGTAGAATTCGCATATCACCAGCCTTCATCGAGAACTCCAAGATGTTAGACAAGCCTACCTCTCGACCGCGCAACCACGAAAGACGAATAGCCGAGCCGTACAAGGTCAAACTCGTGTGCTCTCCGATCGAGACAGAGAAGAAGTCGATGCCAATGCGAAACAGATGATTCGAGAACTGAATGCTGGCATTCGGGCTCTTGACGAGGCCGAGCAGTTACGGCGAGAAACAGAAACAGCTATGATTCGGAAGAAATATGTTGGAGGTCTAGGCGCTCTGGGTTCATGGGCTTCTGGTGGCATGGTTAGTAGCAAAACAAAGGAGCACGAGGAAGCAGATGCCAAAGCCCGAGATGTAGGCATCCACCGGGATGGCATTCTCTGGTTCTTACGGCAACGACTAGAATCATGCTGCCGGACGCAACAGGATATGATGGAAGCACGCCTGATGCGCGAGATGGAAAAGAGCCGCAGCATGCTTTCAAGAGCTGGTATCGCTGGAGACTTTGCGGAATTTCATCCTTCTGCCCGAAGGCTCTCGCAAACAACCCCTGCAGGGCAGATCCCTATGTCCGACGACGGGCAGTTCCCGAGCCAGGGTCTGACAGAAGAGCAGATCCAGATGTTTGAGGAAGGGAACCAAGATATGATGAAGCATTTCGAGAGTAGCTTGGACAAAGTCAGGTACGTATCTATGCATCTTTCGATGTCAATTCACACACCCTTGTTGTGTTGTTTGTGCACTAGAGCTCCAAGCGCAACTGCCACCCCATGGGGAAATAGACTGTCTTGCAGAAATTGTGAGCTGACCCTTGTTTCACAGGACTGCTGAGAAGTCATTACTAGAAATATCCGAGCTACAATCGCTGCTTGTAAACAATCTCGCAACACAATCAGCTCATATCGAACAGCTAGTGTCAGATTCATTTTCGACAACAGAAAATGTTGGTGGTGGTAATAAGGAACTCAAAAAGGCAACGCAACGAGCCAGTCCAGCCAAGTATACTTTCTTCGCAGCAGGTGGACTTTGCGCGTTCCTTGTCGTTTGGGATCTTATATTCTAAGGCAATGACAAGAGGATGGTGTAGTTTTATAGCGTAACGGCCGTGTAGGTCGATCGATTAGACAAGGCAATGCAAGAACCTCCAATCCAAGAGTAAAAGGGGCTAGCAAAGGGCATCTATGGCTAGGTACTCTGAGAACTTAGTTCGCGTGCCACAACGTCTAATAGGCAGGGTAGTGAGAGGAGGAAAGGCAGAGGAACAAGGTGAAAGGTTCTGTATCAGTGTTCGTTGTAATCTGAAATGGACGAACAAGAAGTAGCGGTGATCTTGGTCTCTGGAAAAGTGACCACTGTAAACCCGTGCTCTGCTGACAACTCAGCATAGAAGATGCGCCCATTTTCCTAGACTATACACCAAGTACTATCTCACACTGAAAACTTCGATAGTGACATCTCATATGCATGGTTGTTCAGCCTTGGGCTGTACCGTCAGGGCGGATCAGGTTAAACATTCGATGCTACAAAGACATACGATGTTAGACTACTCAACGCCCAGTTATACAGACGGATGAAACGGGCCCAGAGCTGGACCCTCAGATTTGAGATTGGGATGTAGATTCAAAGGGAGATGAGTAGTATTGCATCCATGGAATACGATCCATCTTGTCATGCGACAAATCAAATCCATAGTGTTACGTCTTCTCAGCGGGCGAATTCGGAGGTGGGCCAGCTATTATTACTCAACCGTGCATTCTGAGGCCCCGTGATGTTTGTCTAAGATTTTTTTAGTTCCCCGTGACGGGGCTAAAGACACGCTGCATGTATCCTACAACAGGGGCGTACGGATACAGGGGAAGTGAATCGAAAGGGTCTGGAAGAATTGGTTTGGGTTCTTTTTTTTCTGGGGAATGGGGCAAGTATCGTCAGGATTGGATCTATTGGAGTCACGATAGGGAGGGGAGGGGGGTTTGGGGAAGAACTAGAGAGAATTCGAAACCTATGTAGGTAGATTAGAAAGAGACTGGATCTAAAAAGTTACGTTACGGTACATGGTACCTGAATGGGCAGTTATTAAAGATATTTGTGGCATGATATGAGATGTAGATCAGATTCAAAAACCCAACTGATCAGAGGGACCACACATCACATCATAACTGGTGTCTGTTCTCAGTTTCAAAAGTTGATTCGCCATGGAATTGGACATGGGATCAATTGCTTGAACCGACGAAACACTACGTCAGCTCGCCCGTCTTGGATCCATGCCAAGGTAAAGCATAAGAACTTGAAATTCTGTTACCAAAAGGTACATACCTCGGTGAAAGGTGAAAATGACCACCCAGCGCCTACCATAGCCGGTCAGCGCGTGACGTTGGATCAAGCAAGGAGCCGAGGTGTACCAAGGTGGGCAATGGATAATGAGAGTTTGACATTGACGTGATAGCCCAGATGGAGCTTCACAAGCTTTTTTCACAAGCTCGCGGGCCATTTTCGGTAATGGGTCAGACATAAAAGATAAAGAATTGTCGCAAACTCGATAGAGGGAAATGTAGCAACTGTAAATACCTTGTCTTTAAACTGACGTCTTTATCTTTAACGGTTTCGCCATTATCTATAACCAGTATCTATCTGCGTGCACGAACTCTCTGCCAACTGCTCGCTTCGTTTTGCGCCAACAAGTTCGATTATCACAAGGCAGTATCGTTGCCTTAGTATTGTCAAGATCACTCACTATCCGCATCTACACTACAAGAGCTCTACTTGGAGACTATAGGGCTTTGTTCAACTATTCGCATTATAGGATTGTCAGATATCATAAGAACAACAGCGATTACTGCAAGGTAAGTTTTGAATATTCTCAAAATAAAACGCAAGAGGAAGTTTCCTCTATGCTGCTGCCCTTGGTCCGTTGGGCCTGTCCCTGTTGGGTTGATTCGAGCTCGAGTCTCAGTCAACAAGCAGTACCTGCACCCCCTCGAACACAAGTACAAGCACAAGCACAAGCACAAGCAAGTCCTGTGTTGTCCCATGCAACGATGGCATCAACAAGCACAAGCTGAGAGGGAAAGCCCACCGCTCAACTCAATGAGGTGAGGTGAGCCCACCTACACCCAGGTAGCCCAGGCACCTTCCACCTCTATTCTCCAGGTCTGTTTGGCCCCGGGCGGGCGCCCTTTCCCCCGAGAGCTCCAGTGGTCCGGAAGAACGGCGCCTGATTTGCCCGCGTGCATCGAATGCTAGGGACATGGCCAATTGCATCAGGCCAGAATATGGTTTACGCAACATATGGCCCTTGGAGTGGATATTCATGGATCTTTACTTGCAATGAATCCAGCCGGACCATGTTCCGAGTCTCTTTGACCTCTGGAGATAAGGAACAGAATATAGCACGGAAAAAGACCGTTGGGCTCTGGGGAAAGAAAGTGCCTTGCAGGCTTGCCTCTCTCTTACACGGGCTATTATCCATTCCCAGACCAGAAACAAAAAATGAGGCGGCTTTGCGACAAACAATTCGCTGCGCATTCCCACCTTTCTATTATTATCTTAAAACAGGCTTTTCACTGTTTCCTCCATGTCAATCAAACATGACTTGCGGCGGACCGTAACTTACTGATCAAAGTTGCTGTTAGGTACCTTTTCTGTTTACCCCAAAGACGCACACTCCCGCAGGGGTTCAGGCCGATAGGTTGAAAGGAAGTCTCGAGTCTCAAGTCTCTCACCTCAGTTCACCTTACCTCACCCGCAAAACTCAACTTCCGCAACAAGATACACGCCCCCTAGTTCCACTAAAGCCAGGCCATCGGACCGCTCCAAGACCCCAAAGCCCCCCCTCTCTTCCTCTTCCTAACCCCCCTAATCGACAATCCCTCAGGGCCGCAGCCCACTATGACACAGTCATTGAACACCCCCCGTCAGGACCAGAGTCAGACTCGGTCTCTAAGCATCTCAAGCTCAAGCTCGACTGATAAAACGCCGCCGATTCCTTCTTCGTCTTCCTCCATTTCTCGTCTCAACTCCATCGTCCATCACATCTCGCCCAAAATGGTTTCTACTACAAATTTCCCTGCCGAAGTCGTGCCCCAGGCACCCGAAGATCCTCTCTTTGGTCTTGCACGAGAGTACAAGGCCGACGACAGCTCCAACAAGATTGATCTTGTAAGCCCAGACCTTTATCTATTTTTTGTCGTGAAGAGTTGCTAACCTCTGGTTTCTTGTTAGGGTATCGGCGCATACAGAGACGAGAATGCAAAGCCCTGGGTGTTGCCCGTCGTCAAGAAGGTATGAATCTTGCGCCAACCAATCTTACACACTATTGTCTACTTCCACTTCATGATATTGCTCTCTCATTTACCCAACACGTTCCCCTGCCATATACACACATTATACTTCTAGACGTTGTCCTGCATGTGTGATGATTCCTCTGCGGACTCGGCCTGGTTCAAGCCTTTTCCGTTCTGCGAATTTTGTGTCATGGGATCATCTCTTCCCAATGCGCCATCTGGATCCTTCTTACGCAAATCTGCGTCACAGCTTGCCCCAACCCATCCGCCCCGCCGCCACGACTTTGGCCATGCCGTTCGTCCTGGAATTTGAGCTAACCCCACGTCTGTCATAGGCTGATGAGATCCTCCGAAACGACCCTGAGCTCAACCACGAGTACGCCCCAATCGCGGGTATTGCCAGCTTCACATCCAAGGCTGCCGAGCTAGTCTTTGGCCCCGATTCCTCTGCCATCCAAGACAAGCGCTCAACAACACTACAGACAATCTCTGGTACAGGTGCCGTGCACTTGGGAGCTCTTTTCCTTTCCAAGTTCTACAAGGGCAACCAGACTGTCTATCTCTCAAATCCCACATGGGCGAACCACCACCAGATCTTCAAGAATGTTGGCATGTCGATCGACACATACCCATACTTCCACAAGGAGACTAAGGGTCTCGACTTCGAAGGATTCAAGAAGACTCTGCAATCCGCTCCCGAGGGTTCCGTCTTTGTGCTTCATGCATGCGCGCACAACCCTACCGGTGTCGACCCTACGCAAGACCAGTGGACTGAGATTGCTTCTCTCATGAAGGAGAAGAACCACTTCCCCTTCTTCGACACCGCCTACCAAGGATTTGCCTCTGGCGATCTTGTCAAGGATGCATGGGCCATCCGCTACTTTGTTGACCAGGGCTTCGAGCTTGTTGTTGCTCAGAGTTTCGCCAAGAACTTTGGTCTCTACGGAGAGCGTGCCGGTTGCTTCCATGCCGTCACATCTCCCGCCCCTGAGGCTTCAAACACAATCACTCGCATTGGCTCTCAATTGGCTATCCTCCAGCGATCGGAGATTTCCAACCCTCCTCTGTACGGTGCCCGTATCGTCAGCACTGTTCTCAACGATCGCGACCTCTTCGCTGAGTGGGAGGAGAACCTGCGCACCATGTCTGGCCGCATCATCAGCATGCGCGACGTCCTCCGAGCCAAGCTCGAAGAGCTCGAGACCCCTGGTACCTGGAACCACATCACTGACCAGATCGGCATGTTCAGCTTTACTGGTTTGAGCGAGAAGCAAGTACTTCAGCTTCGAGAAGAATTCCACGTCTACATGACCAAGAACGGACGTATCAGCATGGCTGGTCTCAATGATAACAACGTTGAGTACTTTGCCAAGGCCGTTGACAAGGTTGTTCGTGACGCTGCTTAGATAGACTTTTGAATGGCTGGGATTGTGTACGAAATCATGAAAGTGGTCAATTACCTACAAGACCCTGGAAAGAATCGGCGTTTGGAAATGTTTATTATTACTACACCTATCATGACTGGGTCTCTGCAAAAAGCATTGAACGATCCTTGTTTTAGCATGCTGTTGACAGCTTCTAATATACCTTGACTGCATTTGCTACATACAATTTTTTTTAACTGTCGTGTTTTGTTTGGTGGTCTTGTGTGAGGACAATGTAGTGAAACAGAAGGTACCTATGGATTATTCTGGAGATTCAAATGTGCAGAGCAACAGCAAGGGTGTACTCTTGGCATACGCCAGAGCTTTTACCCGCAGACACAGCAAGGTACCTGTACAGCAGGATGAACACCTTGAGGCCCACGATCCAAGACTACGATTGGTCCGCCTCTCACCTTGGACTACCTTGGGCTGACAGGAGGTTCCTGCTTCATTAGGTAAAAGTACAATTCTTGCTGTAGAGGTAACCAAAAGCGGAAGAAGAGGCTGGGTGGGACTTTATCGACAAATATTCGGGGAAATTTCGCGGTCTCGGGAGAGTTTCTTGTTCAACTTGTCTACTGCTGCTGTGAACTGCTACCGCGGTTTCGACGTTGCTATCGCCGGCGCGGTATCAAGATTCCGATTTACCGTGAAGGCGGGGTCTGGCCTCGGTCTTGGTCCTGCCACGCACTCCCCTGGCTGTTGTCTAACTCCTATCTGGGGAAAAGAACGAAGCAGTCATCGTTCTTTTTCCCTCTCTCCCTTTTTCTGGAGCAAGCCCACCTCCGCAATTTTTATTTACCTATTTTTCCCCGCATGGGAGCCGCTCGCTTGTCTGGGGACAAGGGGGGGCGTGTACACAAGAATCTTGTTCTACGATACCTTCAAAAGGTACAAAAGAGATACGACATGGTGGACTCCGGCGTAAAGGGAAGTTTTTTTCTTTCTTTTACGGTGGATACAGAAATAGTAGCGAGGTCTAGTGACTGGCAAAAAACGGTGGGTTTGACGTTATAAACTTGCTCCTTGCTTACTATCTGCTGTTTTGCCGTACAGTTTAGTTATCGTTATGTCATTTGCCAGGCACCTTTACCAGACAGGATCCATACCCTGTCCCGACAAAGTCCGACTATCATGAATTTAATTACTTTGAATTGAATACTTGCAACAATGGGAAGGACAAGAAAAAAACTGTTTAGTATTTCCTTGGGCTATTACACAATGGCGTATCCACCGTGGCGGGTCGGTGAGAGGTACTTTGAGGAAACTTGGGCGAGACTTCTCCGATGCCGGGGGGATGGACTCCAGTCTGGAGAAATCGAACGACACTATGGGGTAATGAGAAGGGATAGCGGAATCTGGAGAATGGGCGTTGGTTTCGTAATTGAGACTGTACTTTACGAATGTTTCTCAAGCATTATGTGGAGTGGTCATGGAGTAGGTAGTAGCATACGACAGACAGAGAGAGCACATGACTGACTGTTATTTTTCATCTGGCCATAGCTTGTTGCTAACAAGGGCTGGGTGAGACTATCCAGCTGATTAGCTCTGATCTATATTTACCAGAGATATGATCGCTTGTGATCTGGCGCGGCAAGATAAGGAAGATGGAGCTTTGGTCGAGTACTAGGACAGGTCTTGAAGACGATTCGACAGTGACAGTACTCCCCAAGACCGCTTCAGTCATGTAGAAAGATAAGGAATACTTGCTTGGCTCAGTATTACTCTATGAGAGATAAACTAACTTGTAGTCTTTTGAAAGATTGCATCGTTCTTATTTCAGTTAGCTGAACAGATAATCTCAAGTTAGGAAAAAGACCAACACAGCAGCCATTGTGAAACTCCTACCAGGTATTGTACCAACAGACTGAGCCTATAGCTAATTCTAAACGGGTTGCATCTACTATTTATGTTCGCTATATCTAGGAGTGATTATTTGATGCTATACTGATGATCTATTCGCCCTCATGTTTACAGAGTATGATCGTTTCGTCTTGGTATATTGTTGGGTTTGGTGAAACTCATCATGAGAGCTCATAATCACACTTACAGTGGCATACAACAGATAAATGATACATTTAACCCCCAAATTGATAGTAATTCTCTCAAATTATCCATTTAACTCATTCATCTATGAATTGTCAAGATCATTTGCTTCGCCTTCCTATTATGTGAGTTTATTAAACCTCACTGACACATTTTAGCTCAGCGCAACTGCCTAAGAAGGTCAACCCCACCAACTTCAACCACCATCCAGGTGCACCAACACACCTCATCTCACCATCAATGCACCATCAGCCATGGGGAGAAAACTGCCGTGGAAGACTTCACCGGCCCAATCAAGCCCTGACAATAAATCATCTCTAAAATATGAAAGTCCGCGCCAGACAGTATCAAAACCTATCATCGACAGCCCTCCAGCATCCAGAAAGAAACCGCGTCATGATCGCGTTGTCGAATCAGAAGGTATGGTATCTCATGCTTATGACAACCTCACATATACTCATTCTGTTATAGATAGCGCGCGCAGTCCGTCAACTTCACCTCCCCCTGAGCCACCGCCAGAAAGGTCCGTCTCACTTCTCCCATACAAACTAGATTACTAGCTAACTAAACCCCTAGATTCATGAGACCAGGTCTCGATCACGATGATCGCTATCGCATGGTCGAGGACGAGTTTCTCAACATGGCTCACCAATTCACCGTACATCTCCATCGCGCAGAGTACGACCGCTTAAAGAACCTGGCTAAGCATCAGAACGCGGATACTATTCGCGAGATAGAGCGCCCCATCGTTGGCCCGCCTACTCTCCTTGCGCGGCAACGTCAGGAGAGCGCGCGTCGTGTATCCAAACAGCGCAAGCTTCTCGCCGACTCTTCCAACGAGAAAGACACGCCCTCTGCAGGTTCGAGCTTGCAGGGTCTCATGGAAAGTCCAAGGAAGGAGCACAAGTGGATATCAGCAGGTCTGGCTGATGCAGCCAAAACGAGAGCTTCTGCTGGGTTCGATTCACAAAAGATCACTCCAGTGCGGATGAGACAGATCACGAAACCTGGGTCAGGGAATAAGAGGCAACTTCCTCTGGCAGATGACGATGAGACGGACGACGGAGATGATTTGGACCTCGGTACACCTTCACGCGAGCCTGTGACGAAAGCAGCACGCTCAGCCCACACTTCGACTCCAGCTGTATCGCGCTCAGCACCACGACCGGCGTTTAGTACACCCCGAACGAGCACGACTATGAACAAGACCTCACGATCAGGTTCCAGCATCAGACGGCCAACGACAGTACCAGGAGATAGCATGCGTGGTACAGTTAAACGTAACGATATTCACGAAGATATGGACGACGATGACATTTTTGGAATCACGAAACGAATGTCTGATCGCCGTAAATCGAGAGGGTTAGGCCGCAGAACAGAAGACAAAACGCCCGCCAAACACTCACTCGACGAGATTCCCTCATTCATATAGGTACACTTTCACAAGGATTCTTAATCTCATAATTAACACATGCATTCTTTTGGAAATCAAATCAGTGCTTTTATTCGTGAGTCCTAATCTTCCATTGGCCGGTCCTGCACTGTAAGCTCATCAAAGTCGTCCAGTAACTCCTCCATGTCAACATGAGGAGCCTCATCATCTTCCTCGGTTTCAGCGACGCTCATCTCTTCCTCAGCCCGCCTCTGGGCCTTGTACAGGGCAAGCGTAGCACGGAGCTCCTCGTCTTCCTCGACATCTCTCAAGAACTGCTCGTACTCTTGATCCATACGTTCTTGGTCTGCCTTCTTGGGAAGAAGCTCGCCCTCGTCCTTGTTCATGCGCTTGAGCTGCCAGTTCCTCTTGCGGTTCTTTCTACGGCCGGGGTAGTGCTTCTTGATTAGTATCACGTCGGGAATTGTTGATGAATATGTGTTAGAGTTCTCAATCGCCTCGTATTCGGTGTTGTTGAAGACGGTGCCAGCCAGGAGGTAACCCATAGCGGAGTCACCAGGCTGGAGAAGTCGGCCCATATGAGTCCTTGTGAAGTACGTTCGGTCGTTGACACCGAGGTCAGAAGCTCGGGCAACTGTGGCTTCGGCAAGCATCCACTTGCCCTTCTGTGTTCCTGTGGTCTCAATGTCCATGACAACGAACTCAACGAGCTCACGGGTATCGGTCAGAGACAAGAAGGGGGCTCGCCAATAGATTGGCGCACTGATATCACAAGTCTGGAGGGTCTGGGGATCCAACAGGTAGACGGAAGTACCGATCTTGTGACAGAGGAGGAGAGGAGAGATGTTGCCAGACTGCTTGGCCATCTTGATGGGCAAAGCAACCAAGTCGTCCTTACATATAGGCACCAACTCGGCCGAGTATGTGAACTTGAATGACGCCTTAGAAGTGTGGACATCTTGAGAAATCAGCTCCTGGGAGGCCTTGGTCTTGACAGGTACCACGGAGTTGAGGAAGTCGATAAACTTCTCGGCCTGGTTCCTTTGTGAGAAGAAAAAGTCGATACCATCCTTGGCTTCTCTGATGTTGAGGGTATCCTTGTGGGCGCCGTGCTTCATAATGAGTTGTTCGAGGAACAGGAATGTTCGCTTGTGGAGAACCTTTTGGCGGACCTGGACAGCAGCTCGCCAAACGTTGGCAGTGTACGACTTGGCACACTCAGGGCACTGTTGGTACGCCACAACATAGATGACCTCGAAAGTCTGCTGGAGCAGCATGCCATCCTGGACTTCATCTTGGATGGTGATCTTGACCCTGATTCTTCGCGAGTGAGGCTCGGTCCAAATGAAACTAGCGTCGACAATACGGACTTTGTTTAGACCTCGGAGTTTCTTGAGGCACAGGGCCAACAGTTCGCGGGATTCGGGAGAGGCGACAATCCAGCTGGTGGGGGGCATGAGCCATCGGTCGCAGTCTCGGCAGAAGTTGAGGGTCGCCTCTCGCTGGACGCCCTGGGAGATGTCGACAGTGAGCTTGATGCAGTCATAACAGAGAGCTCCGGATGATGCGGTTCCGTCGATCGGGGCACCACAGTTGCAACAGAGAATGCTGAAAAAAGATATAGATTAGCATTTGCGCCCAAGACAACGAGTGCGGGGTGTTTTCAGGAAGATCAAGACTCACGTTGCTGCACCCGTCTGCGAAGTGGCAGGGGCTATAGAGATAGGCTGGTCATCCAAATCCATCGACATGCTGGGCAACGATGTCTTGTGTGAATTTGATGGTGTTGTTTTGGGTTGAAATTGGACGATGCTCAGTGACTCTTTGGGAAACCAAGTAATAGTGGGAGAAATTGTAACGCCGCTGGTTGATAAGCAGCTTATCGGGCAGAATCTTTTTTGGCAGGCGCGGGGCAAATTTTGGAAAATGCAAGTGCTGCAGTCATAAAGTTCAGGGTCCACCTCACTTGGCTCGAATGAGATCTGATCATGCAGATCATTGGATGGGCCATCATGTTTTATATGGATATTTTATTCTATTCCCCGACAAATCCAAGGTTTTTTGACGAAATCAGGCATTAGGCCTATAGACAATAAGGTAAAAATGACAAAACTGTGTGGCTTATACGAAATTAGAAAATCTTGCTCAGTACTCTCGTCACCTCGGCTGGCTGATCTTCGCCATCCATCTTCTTCTTCGCGAGAGGAACTTGCTTGAACGAGCGCTTGACCTGTCGCACCGACTCGTCCTCCTGACCCTCTGTATGGGTCTCTGCCTTCCTCTTCTTGGCCTTGGCCTTGACCGCCATGCCGTCCAGCATCTTTGCCTTCTCCACGTTCCTGACAAACTCCTTGTTCTCCTTTGTCGACTTGCTGATTTCGGCTCTCATGCGGCTGGAGCGCTCTGCGTTCTCGGCGGCAATTTGCTCTGTGAGGTTGTGCCACTTGAAGCCCTTGAGGTATAGTAGGTTCCATAAATCATCGTGGTAGTAACTGCCCTTCTTGCCGCCAATGGTGCGCGCGTTGAGAAGATCGCAGACGGCCTTTGCATCCTTCTTCTTGGTAAACTCGACCCAACCCTCGGTATAGGAGCGCTTCTTATTGCCACCGGCGCGAACGCGGCGGGCGTGCGAGGCTGGGTCTTCGGGGGCGAGGAAGATGCGGTTGATGGTGCCGTAGGGTTCGAGGAGAGATCGCAACTTGGCTGGCTTCATGAAAGGAGGTATACGAGAGAGATAGACGACGCCTGACTTCTTGATAGCGGCTTCGGATGCGACGAGGTTCTTCTTTGTCAGGGTCCTTGTAACGTCGGGCAGCTCTGTTGATGTTGTGTCTTTTGATTTGCGCTTTGGCTTTTCGGGCTGGTCTTCCTTCTTGTCTTCCTTTCCTGTCTTCTTTGAGTCCTTCTCGATCGCCTCATCTTCATCGTTGCTTCCATCGCCATCAATATCGCTTCCTAGGTCGTCTTCGTCGTCGGACTCGACTTTCCGTCGCTTGGCACCGCGGCCACCCTTTTGCATATCATCTTCTTCGGAATTGTAGCCGACATCGCTATCCGCATCACTGTCGGCGATTTCTAGGAAATCGTTCTTGGTTTCGGGCGCCATATCGAGTAATGTTTGCGATTGTATGGCAGCTATTAGGATTGGTGTCTCCCTATGCGAGGCTGGAGAAGCAAGTGTTAAAAAAAAGTAGTTCACTGATAAGATAAGGCTTTTCGCGATCTCTTGCTCAGACAGTCAAACTGCAGGGGTCGGTTGAGCTATGTCTCGAATTGGAGATCTGATCATGTGACTTGGAGGGGTAGCCATCGACGTCACTGATAAGAAGTGGTTTTGGGGGAGATCAGTCTAGAGTTTCATGACAATAATAGTAGATGCTACCTTTGCATGTTGGAAATGTGATATTGATCCCTGGATGAATGCAATCAACTACTTATCGGAAACTAGTCTCGAATTATCATATATTGTCTTGATCAATGATGATGAATATAGTTCAAAGATGTGTAACAAAGCGGGTTTAATCTTACATTTGCCCTCAACTAGGTATCTGTCTCATAACTAGTAGGTACATACCCTTGAGTGAAGAACCATAAATTGAATCTAGTCGGTAACTGGCTCATTTCTAATCAATCTCATGACTGCTTATCTACTCTATCCTATCAATCTCAAATGATTTACTACCTATCATGTCGTATCATACCATAGCGGGGTTTGCATTCATGAGACCGCCGAGGTCGGTAGTTCAAATGTGCTGGACCTAGGATTAATCAACGTGGGGCAACACCGCGAGCCGCGAGCCGCCAACCGCCGTCATGGGAGATGTTACCTTGACTGAGATAGGTTTACTCATGACCTCCAACTCATATACTCCACTTCCAACATCCAAAGTGGCCAACTACAAAGATATACACTAACTTGGCCAACTCTACTCTTTCCTTTCATTCATCTCACTCTTATCACACATAAACGTCAATATGTCTGTCGAAACAATCACCACAATCTCCCCAAACACAAACGAGGCCATCCTCACCAGGAATGGCGCTTCTGCTGCTGACCTTGAGTCTCTTCCCAAGGTCGCCACTGAGGCTTTCCAGAGCTACCGCAAGACAACGTTGAAGGAGCGTCAAGCCATTGTCCGCAAGTTTCTCGATGGTCTCTTGGCCAAGAAGGATGAGCTTGGCGAGGAGTTGACCGTGCAGATGGGTCGCCCTATTTCCTACACACCTGGCGAAGTCGCCACAGCTGTTAAGCGTGGTGAATACCTCCTCAAGATTAGTGACGAGGCCCTTAAGGACACCGACGGTGAGGCCGAGAAGGGTTTCAAGCGCTTCATCCGAAAGGTCCCTGTTGGACCTGTTCTCATCATCTTTGCGTGGAACGTAAGTGCTGGCCTCGCCTTGTTGCATCGCCAGTCCATTCGCTGACTCTGTGTTACTAGTACCCTTACCTCATCCTGGTCAACTCTCTTATTCCCGCTCTTCTCGCAGGATGCAGTGTAATCCTCAAGCCCTCACCTCAGACCCCCACTATCGTTGAGCGTGTCACCGATCTTCTGAAGGAGGCCGGCTTGCCCGAGGGCGTTTGCCAGTACTTCCACTGCGGTTCTCCCACAGTCATGGAGACCATTGTGCGCGATCCCAAGATCGAATTGGTTTGTTTCACCGGCTCTGTGGCTGGAGGTCTTGCTGTGCAACAAGCTGCATCCGACCGCATTGTAAATGTCGGTCTGGAGTTGGGTGGCAAGGACCCTGCCTACGTCCGATCAGATGTCGATATCGACTGGGCTGCTGCAGAGATTGTTGATGGTGCTATTTTTAACTCTGGCCAGAGCTGCTGCTCTCTTGAGCGTGTGTATGTCGACGAGAAGATTCACGATCAGTTTGTCGAGGCTGTACAAAAAGTGCTCAAGAGCTACAAGCTCGGAGATCCATTCAACAAGGAGACTCAGATTGGACCTGTCGTCTCAAAGCGATCAAAGCAGGCAGCCGAGGAACATATCAAGGACGCCGTTGACAACGGTGCCAAGGACGCGACTCCCGAAAACGAGACTTTCAGCAACCCTCCCCCCAAGGGTAACTTTGTGAAACCCACCCTTCTCACAGGCGTCAACCACAGCATGCGGGTCATGACTGAGGAGTCATTTGCCCCAATTAGTAAGTTTCTCAACAACATCTTACTAGTATCTCTGCTGACCATGATACAGTCCCTGTTATGAAGGTTAAGGATGACAGCGAAGCCATCAAGTACATGAACGACAGCGAGTTTGGTTTGACAGCCAGTATCTGGACCAAGGACACAGACAAGGGATACGAGCTGGCCGAGCAGGTGGAAGCAGGCACTGTTTTTGTCAACCGATGCGATTATCCGGCACCGGTACGTTCTTTTTTTTGCTTTTGCCCAAGCACAAAGGGACTCTGCCCTTGTGTAATGAGTGATGTTTTACTGACTGATGACAATAGGATCTGGCATGGACTGGCTGGAAGAACTCTGGCAAGGGACAGACACTTAGCAAATTTGGTTTTGACCAGTTTGTTAAGCTCAAGAGCTACCACCTTAAGGACTACCCCAACTAGAGAAGGGGGTTTTGGTTGATGGTTAAAGAATTGAATTGTTAGTCGGACACGGTTAGGATGTTTGGCAACAATGACTCTGAATAATGAGACGACGTCCGTGTTGGGATGAATCAAAATAAACTGCAAGCAAATATGATATTGTTTCCTACTGATGATGCACACATCGTTTATCTTAGCCGACTGGGCTGGGCTGTCTCTTGGAAGCGATTCCCCTGGCGAGAAGGAGAGGCAGGGAGTGAGACGAGACGTTTTCGATAACGGGCGAGCAAGACAGTGATGGTTTACTGTCAACTGCATTCGGTAATTTATGGCAGAGTCGAACAATCTGCGACAACCAGTCACACTTGAACTTGCATGTGCAAGGAGAGGTGACGACATCTAGACTCAGTCGATAGGTAGAGTAGAACACATACATCAACGCAGTAGTTAGGTAGAAGCTGACTGACTAGTGAGGGTACTATGCATTCAATTGATGATATTAGCGTGAGTTTTGTTCTTCCTCCCTTTGTTAGTAGTGAGTTAGTAGGTTGCGTGTTCTGTAGGTAGCACAAGAAATTGACCGCCCGGAGACGCCACCGCTTCTTCCTGGAAGGGCATTGCATATGTTGATATTGAAGGTACCCTTGTACATGGATGCAATCTCATTTAATAACCATGGGGCCAATAAATCCCACACAAAGGAGTCACGTCAGTTCGACCGTGCCCTCATTAATCGTTAGTACCGATAGATTAGTTTGCGAGCTAGTTTGCAATGGTACGAATATAGAACCATCAGCCACGTTGGGTCCTCCTTGCGGTCCCTTCTCTTTCACTGGTGACCCATTCTGGGTCGCACCAACATCGCACCTACTAAGCGGTCACCTTGAGCTGAGACACTAGCTCAGTCGGTACCCCGAAGCGCTGGAATTCCAGTGTGCTGGGGCGGCATTCCAGAACAAAATACAGTGATGGTAGGTCTAGTCTGCCCTGCACGCGGAGGGATGATGCCCGCTTTCAATACCTTAGTAGACACAGCATTTGCATTTGCATGTGCATGTGTACCGCACCTGCTGCACCTGCACTTGCATCCACATCCAAAGGAAGGTCTTTTGATTCACTCCTTCTTTCTTTGTCTGTTACCTCGTATCTTATATTAATTGGCTTTTGGCTTTTTTCTTCTTCTTTTCTCACTAAACCAGTCTCCATCTTTTTTCTTCTTATTAGCTTACGTTGCTTGCCTGGTACTGCTTGAGTGCTTGTGCTTGTGCGTGCTTACTTGCTTGCTTTGCATACTACGTGCATTCCTGTCCTTCCTCTTGACATCTGACTAAACTCCACTACTTCTCAACTCTGCTTCCACTAACTTACACGGCCATCTTCGACCTCTTCGCTGTTCATTCCAATCCAACCTGGTACCTGAATCTAGTGAGACTTCAAGTCTAGATTAAACAGCCTGAACCTCTCTTTGTATCAAAGACATACCAGAAGTCAAACTCCACCAACCACTCACATTCACTACCATCTTTCAAAAGGCCGCGTGCCTGATTTCCCTTCTTTGTTCCTGTCAGACTAGAGAAAACGAGGCTTCAGCTACTGCTTGAGCACTGACAATTTACTGTCTATTACATCCATCCTGTGCTTTATTCTTCATTTCCGCCTTCTTCTCTCTTTTACAAAATTCCAATCATCCGCCTCTTTTACGCTTCTTCTCTCACTCCTTCTCCTTCTTTTCTTCTTCAGTCAGCCTCTTTCCCAACCATTCTCAGCTCAGCTCTGGAACACCCAGCCCTGGTTTGGCTTTCTCGTTATTTTTACTTCGCCTTCTTGATCTTCTCTTCAAGAGATATATAAATCTCCACCAGGAAGACTCAATGAGCTCCACATCATTTTACGCTTCCGAGAGACGAGATCCTCGGTGTTCTGTCCTTCCTTTCAATCGTCTTCGATCTTCAACCCGATCTTCAACCATGCATATCTCGGACGACTTCAACATGCTCCGTGAGCGTGTTCAGACTATCATCCGCCAGCGAAGTCGCAAGGAGAAGCGCAGCTTGGATATTGTAAGCCCAACGCGATCCAGTGTACTTTCTTAGTGTTGCCGAACTAACAATCTACTTGTAGTCTGCACCTTTCAACTTTGAAAAGAACCCAGTCAACCTTCCAGGCGTTTCAGAGGAACAGTAAGTCGACTCCCATACAACATAGCATCTTGAACAGCAAAGCTGACCCTTCTAGACTATCCATGCTTCGAGAACAAGCTGCCGCCAGTCGAATTGGCATCGCAGACCATCATGGTCCGGGTCCCATCGCTCCTCGCTCGCCCTGCTCGACATCAAGCCTATTCTCCCATCCAGTACGGCCAGCTATGAAATCGGTTCCCACATGTGACTCGGTCTCCTCCACCGACAGTCTTCACTAAACGAACGTCGACATGATAATCAACCTTGCATTGCTTTATTTGTTTTTCACACATGGCCATTTAGAAATTTGTCAGACGGGGCGTCCCAACATAGAAAGGAAACACATCACTTGTTTGTTTGAGTAACACGGTTAACGGAAGGCTGCAATAATACTATTGTACGATACACATGTAATGAAATCAAAAGGGAAACACGGTTCACATGGATGGAAAAGAGAATAGGCATCTACGGGACCACGGGAAAGGGAACATCAACGGAATATCATCATACTCGGCGTATAATCTAATTTGAATTAATTAATTTCCTCACTTTCACCTCCTCAAAGACTCACCCATGATGGATGACATGACTTGTACTCACTGCAATGTTTCTCACGCGCGTTGCTCAGGAATGTAAACGAAACAAAACGTCGTTGGTGGGGAGAGCGCCATAACATGGCATGACATGTCTCATTTCATTCACATGTTTAAGACATGCATGCGTTCTCGCTTGGCTTCTCTTTGATCAGATCAAACCAAATCAGACCCAACCAGCGTACACGTCCAGGCTCTCGGAGCGAACACCCTCCATCTCCCCTTTAACAGCAAGGAGCTTAACCTTGGTGCCCTTCTCCGCTGCCCACTTCTCCAAGAACACCTCTACTCGCTGCTTCGTCTCCTCATCATCCTTCATCAAGAGAGCCAGGGCGTCGTAACCGCCTGCACCAGGGACCACACCGCCGTAGACTCCTTCGACGGTGCTGAGGGCGTCGAGGAGCTCTGTCTGGCTTTCGGGCTCAATGGGAACATCGCTTGCACTGCCCATCTCTCTAATCTTTTCTCGCACAGCGTTGATCTTCTCGGGCAGCTGCGCAACATCGCCGGCGTTAAGAGTGGCAATCAATTGCTCGTTACGGCTCTGCAGCTCATCCCAAAGGGTCTTGGAGTCTTCGGGGTTTGAGGCCTTCCACGCGAGTACCTTCTTGACCATACCGACGGTTTTGCTTCCACAGTCGACATCACACATACGCAGAACAACACCCTTGGGCATGGTGACAGCATCCTTGAGAACCTCCACATCCCACTCAGACTCGCCATCAACGAGCTTCACCAATCCATCAGCGAAGCCAGCCGCACCAGGCTCGGGGATTTTGTTCAGCGTGGCTGGAGAGAAACGTCTGTACCGGCAGGATCCATAAACAGCCGTCGCAACATCGAAGCCCGAGCCAACCTTGCCTTGGGCAGCACAGTGAGCAGCCTGGGCCAAGTTATGCAATGTCCTCTTTCCCTTGTCGGAATCAATGCTAAAGAGATCCTCGGGTAGATAATGAACAAGGAGCGAAGCGGTTAGTGAGGTGACGAGGGCAGCAGACGAGCCAAGACCAGTCTTGTTAGCATTGCTCAGAGTCACAGGGAACTTGGCAAAGCGGCCCGAGCGAGTCTTGTCAGACTCCGAGTGAGAGTAGTAATCATTATCTGCGAGGATGATGAGGCGAGCAGATGCCAAGCTGTGACTGGGACGATGCCCAGCGACACGGTCGATGTAGGTGAGAGCATAGCTAAGAGTCGTCTCGACGAAGGGGTTGGGGTTGATCTGAGCTCCGCTACTGAAGAGTGAGTATATAAAAGTGAGTACAACGCTTTGAAGATGAAGGTTTGTGTTGAAAGGTTGATGATTGGCCTGGGCCGGATGATACATGTTGATCGACCAACCTATCACGGACTCGGAGCTGTCTGGACAACTAGCCATCCAACTTATCTTCTCCCGGTGATACAATATTCGTATATCCAGATATTTCATGATTGTATGTGAGAAAAACCACTTACACTTGCAATTGAGTCACTTTGATACCGCCGCCCTCACCAGCAAGGTGATATCCATACCGCCATTGCGCATCAAGGAACTGAGGGCTATCAACCACGATCTCGGTGAGCTGCACACCAGCAGTCGTATGGATATCTGCTGCGATGATATTGATGCGAGCATTGAGACCGAAAACAAAGGCCGTGTACTCCTGGTCCAAGACGAGGTACCCGCCAGCGAGGAAGACCTTGCCGGGAGCTGAGACGGCGACGGTGGGGTGTTTGAGGCTCATTTTGAGTGAGTGATATGTATATGTACGACGGCAAACAAGTGAGATGGGGATGAAGGATGAAGTTGATATAAGGCACAGACGGAATATGATCCTTCCCTATGAGTCGAACTTCTTATCTAGAACTGGTTGTAATGCAATGCAATACCGAATCGAGAAGAATCGTCAAGCTCCAGCGGGGCCTCATTTCTAGAGTGCACAGTGCATGCGAGTACGATTACGACAGAAAGCACACTGTAATATATACGAGGCATATAAACAAATCGCCCAATGATATTCACTTCAGGTTTCAATAGAGTTTCGACCAATTCGATTTAAGCCTCGAGAGTAGTCGGTCAACAGGCCGTATCAACGATTTAAACGCAATGCCATGTACTCGTCATCTCTTACAGGGGTCAGAAAGTCCCAACTCCATACCTCAACCTAAGATAGATAGGTAGGTAATAAACCACAACTCCGCTTCCATCAACAAACAAATTCACAAGACATTTGAGAGTAGAGACATATATAGTTAATGGCAAAATCGCCATTTCTTCAATGGTGTATTGTATTGATGATACAAGCAGCAGGACCCTGCTATGCTTTCCTTTGACTTGGCCAAGTATTTCCTGGCCCTAATCTTTTCCTCCCAGCTGATATATAACACGCCCGGCCCCTTCTATGCTGCTAACACGAAATGTCATGATATGTCATGACACGACATGTAAATGATTTCCCTTTCTTGGAGTGGTGATGATCTATCGAGGGAACGTCCGGCCCCAAACTCAAATCATTCAGAGACAAACGCTCCACGTAAAATCCCTTTTTTGATTCCCAAACGCCGTCCCCATTCAAGGGATCGAGAGCAACCATGGCCCCTCGAATATGACATTAATTCATCAAAAATGCCCCCCATTATAAAGACAACCAGCCCAGCCCAATTCAACCCAGCCCAATTCAACCCAGCCCAAACCAAACCATCCAAACCCCACCTTCTAAACAGAACAACAGGGTATCAAGCAAAGTACGCCGACATAAAAAAAAAACATTACCATATCCACATACACAATTCCACATCAGATAGCTCGTCTACTCAGCAATTTCTTGCTGACCTCCTCCGAGGAGCTCAAGAACCTTGTTGACAACAGCACTGGGATAGCCGCGGGTGAGCATCTCACCGACAACACCCTTAGCCTGCTCACGCTGCTCCACAGCCAGGAACGCACGAGTCATAGCCTCATATGTGCTGGGCTCACGCTTCTCCCGACCAACAGCATCGTAGATGCCCTGAGCCTTCTCGATCTTCTTCTCAGCGGCCCAGCCGTGAATCAAAGTGTTGGCGATGTAAGGAGTCAGCTCTACACCCTTGCTTCGCATGTGCGCAAGTACAGGCTCGGAAGCAGCAACTTGGTGGTTGGCTACCATAGCCTCAAAGAGCGCTTGGTAAAGGCTGGCGCTGATGGGGACGAGAGACTCCTTGACGACGGAATCGAACATCTTCATAGCACCTTCCATGTCATGCAGAACACATCCCCTAGCGTGGATAAGAGAAGCGTAGTGAACGGGTTCGACACGCTGGCCAGAGGCACGGATCATGCCGAGGATCTCCTCAGCGGCCTCCATATCAACCGGATCCAGAGTGGCGTGAGTGTCGACAAGGAGCTTATAAGTGTGTGCTGTGGGAGCGATACCCTTAGCCTTCATGCGCTCGTAATAAGCCAGAACCTTCGACTTGTCGCGTTTGGTAGTCAGGAAGAACTGCATCATACTGTTATAGGGAGCGGGGCGAGCCTTATAGTTGGGCATGGCCTCCATCTCATCAAACAATGTCTCAGCAAACTTCTCATCACTGACACGGCACAGGGCGTTGACAATAGTACCGTAGGTTACGGACGTGGGCTTGATTCCGAGGTTTCTCATCTCACCAAAGTAGAAGAGGCAGTCATCAATGCGGCGCGCCTTTCCAAGCTTACCAATGAGAGCATTGTATAAGAATGAGCTGGGCTCAACACCCTCAGCCTTGGCACGGTGGAAGATGCGGACAGCCTCAGATGCTTCATCGAAAGTCTTGGTTGAATCCTTCAGAGTGGTGATGTAGAGACCGAAAGTGTTCGCAGAGGGGCTAGCGCCAATTTCCAACAACTCTTGGTGGAATTGCTCAGCACGTCCACGGTTGCCCACAGTAAGACAGGCGCCGACCATGGCATCGAGAATACTAGACCATCCGTAACGCACAACAGCATACTGAGGCATGATGGGCATGTCGGTGCGGGCCATGGCGAGGATGTCATAGCACAGGTCGACCTTACCATCACGAGCAGCAGCGGAGATGAGCTTAGCGTAGGTAATGTAACGAGGATGTCGGCCGGCACGTCGCATGTTTCGGAAGCGGTTGAGGGCCTCGCTGAGACGAGGTCCCTTGCGGCCATGGCTACCCTCAAGATCATCAGCAATAAGGGAGGAACCCTTAAAATCGGTGTTGTGCGCGTAGGGATCGTAGGTATCCTCGAAGCTGGGAACGGCGGGAGTTGATAAGTAGGAGGCGGCGGCGACGGGCTGCTGTGTGAAGTCGAGAACTTGAGGAGCTAGTTGACGTGGGTCAACAATGCCTCGAGTCTCCATGTATCGAGAGATGAACTCGGCGCCCTCATCGATCTCTTCAACAAGATGGGACTGGGCTTCGGACAGAGATGCTCGAATTCGCTGGAACATCATCTCTGACTGAGCCATACCCTCTGCAACCTGTCCAGAGCCGATCAAAGCAACAGCATACATGGCTGTGGGCTCGATAAAAGCAGCGGTAACCTGGATCTCAGGGCTGTTCAAGGTTTGCCAGTACTTTGAAGCGCCAATGATATCACCGTCACGAACGCTCATAGCGAGGAGAGCAGTGGTTGGAGTCACCAAGTCATCGGCATATGAGGGCATACCATTGTAAGCGGCGACGGCAGTTTCCTTGTCATCCTTATCAGCAGCGATGGTGGCAATCTCGCTCATAGCCTTAGCACGAGATTCAGCCTCGACAGATTGGGCCCAGTGAAAAGCTTCCTGGTAAATTCCACGGGTGATGAAGCCCTTGACGAAACCGGTTGTGACGAGAGCGTCCTTGATGTCGGCAGCGCGGACACCATACTCGTCAACAATCTTTTTGAAAAACTTCATGGCACCCTCAATCTTGTCAGTAACCACATAAGCGTTGATGACTGCAGCGTAAACCTCTGCGTCAAGTCGGTCATTGAGGGTGGTCTGGCCATCATCGTGAGCGATTGCCAGGTTTCGGTATTCGTTGTAGCATTCGACAGCACTGATCAGATCTCCGGATGAGGCGAAAGCAGTGATCATGGTGGGGAACACGGCGGCAAACGGAACGGTTTGGCTGGCCTCCATGTGCTCGAAGAGACGGAGCATGTCAGCGACACGTCCATCCTTGGCACAAGCGGTGATCAACTGATGGTAAGTCTCTGCAGTATACTCGGCAACATCAGTGTCAACCGATGTGTCGAACAGCTTGATGGCGTAATCAAGACGTTCATCCTCACAGAGAATAGCATGCTCAAATTCGTGGGACGCAAGCATGAACTTGCCAGGCTCGTCCATGCCACCGAACCGCACCCTCTTGTCTTCCAAAGCAGCCTTCAACTCAGCAACTTCGAGGCATCGAGAGGCCAAAAGACCGACAAGAATGTTAAAAGTGTCAGCATCTGGCGAAACTTTCCTCCGGAGCATATCAGCATAAACATCGAGAGCCTTGGAAACAATCTCTGTCTTCTTCATGGGGATATGGATGGCAGCCAGTAAGAGAGCATTGTAGGCACCGGCAATTGGTTGCACGCCAGTAGCCAGCATCGCCTCAAAGACCGCAGGAATCTCAACATAGCGGCCATTTTTGGCAAGCTTGTGAAGATGGCCGGCATAAGATAGCGATTGGGGGTCAACAGACGGGGTGGCGCTTCGGGCGACACTTGCCGGAGTTTGTGGCCTGGAAACTACTGGGGATCGTGACTTCAAGCCAAGGGATGAGATCGGTCGTCCTTCAGCGACGGCATTTTCAGCCGCCTCCTGCAGACTTCGCACCTCAAGTTCGCGCTCGAGGGCAGCATCAATGTGCGCAAGAGCTGCCTGATCCTCAATTGACAAGTTCGACTTGACCTCGGCATCCTCGATCAGAGCCTGCTCAATAACCTCCTGAGCAGCGGCCTGGTCCTTGGTAAGAATGGATGCCGCCGTAGGCTTCCACTCAATGCTCTTCTGGAAGTCGAACTGGGTCCATTCGGAGTCGACTTCACCAGTGGCCTGCTGGTGTTGCAAGGCCTCGAAATACGCGTCTAAACCTCCATGATTCTGGCCGGGGCGGTGCTCTACGGACGGTAGGCCCGAAGATGCTGTGCGCTCGCTGTGGAAGGCTGAGTGAAGTTGGAGGTTAGAGAAGCGATTGAGTCGGTTGGTCTTTCGTCGTACAAAGACAGGTCGGTTCTGTGAGTTGAGGACGTGAGGGTGAGTAGCGGCAACAAAGGATTGCGCGTAACCGTGTGTTGTAATAGACTTTGCGAATGTTGATCCTTGACGGACGAAATTCGAGTAGAGGGAGGAGTATATAGTGGGCATTTAGAAATCACCCAGAGGGGAGGGGAGGAGACTAGAAATCCTCTGTCAGTAACATGAATAATTGGAACAAAAATTATCAGTGCAATCAAGTGCCGGCGAGGGAATGCCTGAGGATCGCCAAAGCTGGAGTGAAGTCGAATGATTGCGAGATCTTGTCGAACCATGCGATCCGGGGAGGCGTGGAGGCAAGGAAAGTGGTGTGTAGTGGACCAAAAAATAAACGAGTGGCACTTACATTAGAAAAGAGGTGATGATATCAATTGCAGGTTCATTTGACAGCAAGTACGCCGTCAAATAAACGCGCTGACCAGATTAATAGATAAATGGTTGGGGGAGGATGAAGAGAGAAGAAAGATCGAGAGAATCGAAGGAGAAAAAATTATGACAACCGTTTGTCCGGGGTTGGCAGATTTGTCCTCGGGTGTTAGTGTTAGTGAATTGAGATGGATGATGAATATTCGACACGGACCCAGGCCTTAGGGTCGGGGGAGTGGCTTCCTTTTTTGCTCTTTGCCTGAGGTGCAGTGGATACCTTGGCAGGTACCTTCTGTACCTACTATAAATTTTCCCTCTGCAAACCTACGGTATTTCTCGCTACAGAGCACGTCAAGAGGCCGCTTTGTGTGGGGAAGCCCTCGCTGAGCCCTCAAGATGGAGCATGCTTAGACTGCTAAACTACCTGGTCGTTATCGCTTGCTACAAAGTCCCAACATCATCGATGATGGCTGCGCGTTCGTGGTGGCCTTGCCGGGACGCGGAGTTCGGGTCATGATTTTAGTTGGTTACGGCGGACAACTGATGGAGGCCCCGCAGTGGCCCTTCTGTGGGTGTCGACAGGGGTCTAGGTGTTCTCTTCCAGCGTATGGGTGCCTGGGAGACTAGTCTACTGTAGGTGAGGTGCGGGAGGTTCTGGAATGACTCAAGACCTTGTGCCTGTGAGTACCGTAGAGTTATTTCCATTCAGCTCCGTATCTGGTCCCGTCTTTCTTCTTTCTTGCTTTGTTACTCGTTCAAGGTTCCCTAGAATGCCCGGAGCCCGATTACGATGTACGCAGTATGTAATAGTAGAAGCTTCCAGTTCCGTTTTCCAGGTGAACCTCAGGTGAAGAAGAATGGATGCATCTTTACTCTAACTGCCTCTAGATATCTTGCGGGGGGGTCTAATGGATGCATGTGGCAACGATTCAAACCGCTTAGTCTATTACACGCGCATTCACACCGATCATTGATGCTGCAAAAGATACAGTAGCGAGCAGATTCTGAAAATCCCACTGCTTGCTCGCATAAAGCCCTGACTGTACAGCACGTACAGTAGGTACCCATTGCAACCATTCATGAACAGAACCCCAGACAATCTGGGCTGGCTTGAGTCTTGTTCACCAATCAGCTTTCACGGAATTCTGGGAACTGCGACTTGTCCGGGATATGAAAGTTTTTTCCTTCCTTGCTTTTTGTAGGTTATTTTCATGATGTTATATTTAATTGGGTTTCTCGTTGCAGGATCGCCAGAATCTGTATGTATGTGACCAAGACTTGTGAGACATGCTGCACACAATCAGATATTGTTGAATCTATGCATTTTCTAAAAGGTTTTTTGTGAATCTGCAAATTTGACGCACACGACCCTTGGTCTGACCGCGAGTAATGGTTTGTTTAAGCGAACGGCGGAACCGTTTTATGGTCCATATGCAGACATTTACTTTACGTATCGATCCATCGATCCATCGATCCATTCATGATGTTTCCGTTGTCAACACAACAGACCCTCAGGGTCAGGGCCAAGGGTCCTCAAGCAGTTATCGAGTAAACTAAACTAGGACTGCTAGAGCCATCCACGTCCAACTCTCTGGACTCTGATGGTGGCCACAGCGATAACAAACCGGTGTTTTGTCTAGCCCTCCCTGTCCTAGACTTCCTTAGATGATGGTTTATTGAGCTTCCATTGGACAAAATATCTTGGTTGTCTCCCTTAGTGCGAGGGTTGAGGAAGAATCCGGGACTTCAAGTCCAGCCTGTCGGGTGGCTGCCAGGTGTCCCGCCAGCCCTTTCAGAGAAAAGAGGACACCTTGACCTTGATAACTTCAGTTGTCGTTTACTGAGTTCAACTTTTTTCGACTTTTGTATTTTCTCTGTCTTTTATGAAGGCTGGGACCATGTTGGTATACTTCAAGACACCATCAAGGCCCATTTAATTACTAATGGATAATAAAAAGTCGCTGATATCTTGTCAAATACCACTATGGGCCTCGAATCATCACATCGTTGACGCCTATCAACTGTCATGGCATTTCGGTGTCAATACAAGGTGTGGCAAACCATTTTAAAATTTACCATGATGTGTGTGAAAAGCAATATTGTCAGCTGCTTAAAATTCCATTGCCAAGTGTAGAACAGCCCCCAAAAGTCTTACACCGGGCGGCTTCACCTCCGGGGCAATTAGTGCAACTCCGCCCTCCGTCAGCTCCTCTATTTGCCCTAGCTGCAAAGTAAAAAACAACAAGGCTTGTTCATGATACAGTAAACACTGCAGCCATCGTTGTGGCGACGTCGACAAAGTACTGTGCTGTACCGCATCGTACCGTACAGAGTATTGTAGGCAGGGTTACAGGGCTGCAAATGCGATTTTGCTCCGTCACATGGATTTCCCATCAACGAAAAAGCCCCGTTTTGAGCGGATGTTGCGGATCAGTATGGGTTTCGGTTCCTACCTAGGTAGCTGATGATGACAATTCTGATCCCTGACCTGTCACTCTCTCGCTAGAGGTAAATAGCCGAGCCAGATCGGGTGTAAAACACAAGTCCGGCATTTTCGCTTCTTTAACTCCATCAATTCCGTCTAAAGATTGTTGATTTTGGAGAATTGGAGATTGACGGTCCAAAGCAAACGGTTATCACTTGTCATATGTGACAGTATCCGGACTGGAATTGATCAATCTCCGACGCTACTATGTACTCGGACAAAAGTTACGAGTTGCTTATGCCTAAGCTCTTCCATAACCCGGGTCTATCAGGTCTGTAGTCATACTCAGCCTGTTTGCCATGTCCCAAGTTGTACACAAGCCCTCTGACGTAGCATCAATTTACTGAAAGATTACTCTCGTTGATTTAGATTGCATTGAGTCACCTGAAGGACCGTTGCGTTGCTCTGCATTTGCATGGCATCCCTTTGCTTACGCGGTTTCAGCTTCGCGATTCTACGGAATCATGAACATGTTCCCGTGCTCTCTTGTTCAACTTTCGGCGTCATTTGGTATCGATCTATTTCCTCTTGAGGAATCTCGGGCGATTTCGATACACAATTGACGATAACAACATCGAGTCTCGTATCACTTGACACTCCAAAGTCCGGGTTTTTTCGAACACTATTATCTTGACTATCTTGGGCTGTCCAAGTACCCCTCAAGTAGTGCTCACGAGACTATTTTCAGTTTCATTATGATGATCGCACTTCCGATTCGCGAAAAGCCTCCATCATGGTCCATCTGTACATCATGGCAAGAGTTGTAGATCCCTCGAGGTCTAGACCGCGGTCGCGGCGTGTTATCGATAGGGACGATTAGATAACGATTCTCCACTTAATATTTTTTTCTTCGTTGTAGCTATTGAGAATATCGCAAGCCCCACGTATAACCTCTGTAAACCAACATCGACAACACCGCAACGATGGCCGATGATGGAATGCTTCTAAACTTTGATCTAGGGTCTGGCCCTGTCAAGCCCCAGGTCAAGTTTAAGGGTGGACGCTGGCGCGATAGGAAGCAGGCTGAGAAGTCAGCAAGGATAGCCTCCGGAAAACAGTCTCAGCCAAAGTCTTCTACAGATGGACCCGACGATGGAAGATCCTCAAAACGTCAAAGGACAGACGATGGAGACTTTGACGATGACTTTGATTACAAGTCAGCCAACCGACTTGGTTCGCGACCAAGGCATTTCGACAACGACGGCCATGGAGGAGCATCAGGCCAAAGAAACCACCAATCGGACGGCAAGTCAAAACAAGTTATCTCGCGTCTCTTCTCATTCAATCCCGCTCAAAAGACGGAGGTGGAAGAGAAGCAGGAAGAATGGACTGCTCCAGAAGCGACCAATGCGCCACTGTCAGATGTCGCCAATTTCGGAACCTTGACAATATCTGCTCGACTTGTTGACGAACTCGGCAAGATGGGCCTCGAACGACCCACGGCTATCCAGAATCAAGTCATCCCTCACATGCTGACGAGCGGCTCCGACGCGTTTGTCCAGGCCGAAACTGGTTCCGGAAAGACATTGGCTTACCTTTTGCCTATCCTACATCGCGTTCTACTTCTAAGTGTGAAGGGAGGTGCCCAGATCCATCGAGACTCTGGCGCTTTCGCAATCATTGTTGCACCTACTCGTGAACTTGCCAAGCAGGTCCACACAGTTCTCGAAAAGCTCATTCGACCGTTCCCATGGCTTGTCTCGACAGCGATCACCGGAGGAGAGTCCAAGAAGGCAGAGAAGGCCCGCATACGAAAGGGCGTCAATTTCTTGGTCGCCACCCCCGGACGACTTGCTGATCATATCGACAACACCAAGGCGCTTAACCTCAGCATCGTCCGATGGCTGATTCTCGATGAAGGTGATCGACTTATGGACTTGGGTTTCGAGGATGACTTGAAGAAGGTTATCACTGCACTCAAGGCAGTCGACGTATCGGACACACTACCCGACGGAACACCGCTCAAGGCCCTACCCGAACGAAGAGTTACAGTACTATGCTCGGCCACTATGAAGATGAACGTGCAGAAGCTAGGAGAAATGAGTTTGGCGGATGCGACATTCTTGGCGGCAAAGAAGGAGGATATGGAACTCGACGTGCAAAAGAGCGAGATGAAGGCACCTGCACAGCTTCACCAGTACTATTCCGTGGTTCCCGCCAAGCTACGACTCGTTACTTTGATCTCGTATCTCAAGTCCACATTCTCGCGGCGCGGAAAGACCATGAAAGCTATCATATTTATCTCTTGCGCCGACTCTGTCGATTTTCACTACGAGCTGTTACGAGACCCCAACACCACCGAAGCACCTGTGGCGGCTTCCAAAGAGGCAGAATCAGTCTCGAAGACAGTGTCAAAGGCGGCTTACATTACTTCACCGGCGAGCCCCGAGGTTGTTCTTCATAGGATGCATGGATCTCTATCGCAGCCTATCCGTACAGCTACTCTTAAATCGTTCTCAGCTTGCAAGTCACCATCTCTTCTTATCACAACCGATGTTTCCTCTCGAGGTCTGGATATTCCTTCAGTCGATCTGGTTATCGAGTATGACCCTGCGTTCAGCTTCGCCGATCATATCCATCGTGTCGGTCGAACTGCTCGTGCTGGTAAGCCGGGTGACGCTCTGCTATTTCTCCTCCCCGGAACTGAAGAAGGCTATATCGAGTTGATGAAGGCGTCAACACCGCCAACACCACAATCCTACGATTCAATCCTGCAGAAGGGAATGATGACCAAGCTCGAATTCCCAGTTGAGACGACTGCGAAACCGGAAGATGGACATTCTTTCCACGACAAGGCGGAATCTCTTCAGTTGCACATCGAACAGCGCCTACTCGAAGACACTAAGCGACTAGAGCTTGCTCGAAACGGTTTTAAGTCCCACATCAGAGCATATGCTACACATACCAAGGAGGAAAGAAAGCACTTTGACATTTCAGAACTGCACCTGGGACACACGGCCAAGAGCTACGGTTTGAGAGAAGCGCCTGGCGGCATCGGACAGGGTGTGGAGAGAAAGACCAAGAAGCGAACGAATAAGGGTGTCGAGAAGGACCCGGAGCAGGCTGCGGGAGACGAGAGGCAAAACCAGAACATAATCAGGAAGAAGAGTATGATGTTGATGAACTCGGCAGCGGACGAGTTCAATATTGGTTAGATACCAGGTATAGCGACATTCCTTGCTTGGGCTTGAATTTTAGATCTACATTAAAAGCCGGGCATGATGATCATGCCCACGTTGATTCTTCAACTTCACTTCCACGCGTTCCCCCTCCTGCCTACTGTGCATACATGCTGCCGTGCTTCGAACGTCATGGGTTGTGCCAAGATCTTGAAATCATGACGATGTAAGTCGGCATCTCCTCACGCAGGAATCTCAGAGTGCGAATCAAGTGCTGCAAAACGATGCTGTGATGCTATCGCCGACCAGTCACAGCCTCACAGACTGACAGTTAACGGACGAGTGCGCCACATCTGGCAGGTGTGTGGTTTCTTTCAAGGGTCTTGTAGGTCCAAGATCCAGGCGCATGACATCAAAAGCTCACCACAAGCGATGTCTGTAGATGCCTGCTAGAGTAGTCCTGCTACCCTATAATATTTCTCGAAAGGACCACCTCTGCATATCTCAAACACTAGGATGCGTAATTATGTGTCGAGGAACGTCATTTTAGAGATTCGGGAGGGGGGGATGTCAGAGTTGTGTGGCTGGTGCCTTGAGGGCGGCCCAATGAATATGACGGATTCGCAAGTTTTTGACGTCATGTGGTGATGTAACTTGGCTGGCGATTTGCGTGCATTAGATATTCAAAAGATTCCAGGAGGATGAGAAACAAACATTTAAGAGAAGACCCTTTCCACTGAATTTAACTGTCTCATTCCTCAGTCTGCAAGATCTCAAGCCTCATTACAAGCTTCAAAACAAAACAAATACAAATAACCACCAACCTATCACCACCACCAACCGCCATCATGAACAACAACAAGAGCGCCGCTGGCAATGTCGGCGACACAGTCGGAGGAGCCGCCAACTTCCTCACCAGCACCTTGGGCAACACCGTCGGTGGCCTCGGTCGCACAGTCGGCAACGTTACTGGGGCCGCGACTCGCGGAGTTGGTGATACCGTCACTGCGGCAACTGGCAGCACTGGACAGCCCATCGGCGATGCTGTTGGTAACATCGGCACTGGAGTCCAGGGCGGACTTGACAGCATCTCCAAGGGCGTCGAGGACGCCGGACAGTGGAAGAAGCGATAAATTATGATCAACGAAAAACAACACCAACCAAGACGATACCACGATAATTGGGGAGGATTGACAGAATAATGTAATGCTGAGAATAGCACCTGAAGTGTATCAATAATCAATACAATAACACGATTACCTGTTACTCTGTGTAGTCACACTCATCTTGCGTGATCATAGATAGCCACGTCCTGCGTTTATTGCACCAGCACATTTCTGTTCGGAGTGCTACCGAATTTCGACTGGGACCTCGATATTGAGCATTTACAGAGACAGTGCAGAGTGCGTCTTTACCCATGCAAACTAGTGCTGACGATGTTCTGGACGTCAATACTGCATACAATCACACACACGACCTGGCCTTTGCACAGGACCCTTACCACATAATCACGTCTGTTACAAGCATCCTTCTTCATGACCCGGCATCAGGCCAGGCGCATAATGAAAGAGAGGTTCAAATCAAAAATTCCGCCCCCTATGGCCCCGAAGGACAATAGAGCAAGGAAACGACTCCGCGATGTGCAATGCAGGCCTTCCATGCTGAGGAAGCCAATTCATGAGCTGGCTTCCTCGGAACAAGGTAAGTATGAAGAAGAAAAGAAAAAGAAGAGGAAAGGTTTGCGGGAAGCCGAGGTTATATAATGAAATCCGGTGGTGGTCCGTGCGCGAGTGATTGCGAAAGCGGCGCGCGCTGGCAGAATTCGGTCATCCACGAAAACACGTGACTCCGTGAAGCCGCTCGGGAGCAGCAAGCTCCGAGATGGGAAGGCCTGGTCACTCGGCCGTAAGTGGAGAGCCTCATCTTGTTTGAGTTTAACTAATGTGTGCATACAGAGTACTTGGCGATAACTTCAAGTTGAATCCCACCTTTATATCGGCCGAGGTGGGATATTCAGTTATCACCCCCAACAAAATGCCTTGGCTCTAGCTCTGTGACTGTCTGCCAACAAGTGGCAGCACTTAGCTAACAGTTACTAACATCTGACAAACATGTCAGTCATGGCGCAGACATACGTATGTCCCATCGACGATGCTGACAAGTGTGAAGTTTAATTCTTACAGCTTCCACTTTGAGATCTGTGTCCGGAAGCAAACAATTTCTCGAAATCATGGACAACATGAATATCTGAGTTGGTTGTAGGGTAAGATGCATCGCTTAGATCTTGCATGGAAAAGCTGTCATTAAGGACCTCTATGTTGAAACATATAATGATATAACAATAGAGTTGATATAGTTATGGTCTAGGTCGGGAAATTGTTGGATATCTCACCGACTTTGACGATATCAAGCGTTGCGATGTTTGGACCTGAGTGTGGAGATGGAGAGCCGACATCTTCTCCGTAGTCTTGGGTCACATCAGCAGTGGTGGAGTTCACGTTTAGCATTAGAACAACTGCCATGCTTTGACCAGAGGTACATACTATGTAGATCACGCTGATCAGAGTTTATTGTTTACTCTATGGATGCAGTAGGTACCCAACTGTCGGATCCTTGTTTATTTGCAAGTATCGTCAACATTTGCTAGCACACAACTGGCCCAATAGCTGGCTGAGTAGTTGTAAGGGCGGTTACTGGTAAGCGCCAATCGTCATGTTTACTACAGTGGGCAAGGAGACTCCTTCTAAATCGTTCTAGACCGGAGGCCTCATGTTTGTCAATAACAACAACGTCCCATAACTGTCATAATGCATTGCAGTATACCAGTGGCCTGCCATGCGCGCCAAGACCAAAATCCGGGGTACTAGTCTCGGTAATGAAACTTTTAGACCCTGCACTAACATTATTGGGTCGGATACAGATAGAAACGCGATAATATGGCTGTTAATCAAGCCAAGGAGTTTCAATTCGACTGACACGTTTTCGGCTGCGGTGCAAGTTATCTCCTGTTTCGAATCTCCTAGCAAGATCCAAGAAAAGATTCGAGTGTCAGGTACCAGACAGAGTACTGTATGAGGTTGTCCTATGACAATTCCCATCGAGGCGCCAGGCCTAGCGTCTCCCGGACGCAACGGCAGTGGCGTCCAGGCTATCATTTTACGAAACGATATAGCGTTCATGGCTTATGGCACGCCCGCTTATACGGCATCGAATTGCCGTCGTTAAAGAAAACAACGCCAGTTCAATCAACTGTCCAGGTCACTGAGCGGCATGGAGGAGTTGGGCGGTGCTACACGAAGAGTCTCGGGTTCGTTTAACGTCTCGTTTTATCTAGCGCCGTCTATCCGAAAGCCAAAACATCTCAAGTCGGAGTATCAAACCATCCGAACTGGTAGATTTGATACATATGCCGGGTGGCTGAGGCTGTAAGCGGCCGACACGACCCTGTGCCTCACCCTTGTTTGAGGCTAGTAAGAAAGTTTCCAACAGTCGCATATTTACGGTTACAGGTGACAGGGGGTCCAGGGTCAAGTTTGCTTCAAGTCTGTAAGTGTGAATTGGAACAAGTATAAAGAGGAAGGGGAAACACTCGTTTTTCAAGATAGCATCAAACATCACACACTCTCATCTCATCTCATTTCAAGTCTACAAAGATACAAACAATTCAACTCTCAACTCCACCACCCTCACCACAAACACAAACAAAACCACCAAAATGCACGCCTCTCCCATCACTCTTCTCGCCCTTTCTGCCAGCCTCGTCTCTGCTGCTAAGCACGTCGTCAAGGTTGGAGATGGAGGTCTGAAATTCGATCCCGCCGAGACCACAGCAAAGACTGGCGACACTGTCGAATTCCACTTCTACAAGGGAACCCACAACGTCGCCCAGAGTGGCTTCGCCAAGCCTTGTGAGCCCATCAACAGCACCGCCTTCTTCAGCGGTACCTGGGATGTCAAGCAGGGCATGAGCGATAAGGTCTTCACCATCAACGTCACCTCCGAGGACCCCATCTGGTACTACTGCGCTGTTCAGGGTCACTGCCAGGGTGGTATGGTTGGTGCTATCAACGCTCCGTAAGTTCACGCTTCTTCTACACACAAAAATAAGGTTACACATACTAACAAGATAAACAGTACCAGCGGACAACGAAGCTTCTCCAACTACGCCAAGGCTGCCGAGGACTCCGAGGACAGCGTTGCTCCCCGATCTACGGGTGGTGGTGAGATTGCTACTGCCACCGGCACAATGGCCTCCGGTACTTCCGAGGCCACTGGCACCAGCACTGAGACCGGTGCTGCTTCAACAGAGTCCTCAGGCGCAAACGCTGGTCTTGAGGCCAGAGGAGAGATCCGCTGGGGTCTGATGACTGCCGGTATGGCCATGGCTGGTGTCTTCGGTGGATTGATGCTGTAGATTTTCTCTACGCCAGTCAATTGTGTTTTATGATTCATGCCCTGGTTGGCATTTTATTAAGTCAAAGCTAGCTAGACTAGCCACTGGACTTTGTATGAGCTTATAGACGACCTCCTATGGGAGAGATGATAATAAAGATACCACTTCAATTACATGATGTCCCGAATTAAGAACTGATGACTAGTGAATGCGATTTCCTTTCTAATTTCAACAGTAGCATGGCATTGTAGATAGCCATGCTCAACATAGTATTGCCTATATCAATAGCCAATTCGGTAACATCTATCTCTCCATAGTATTTAGCCATTCAAACGTGTTTAACAACTCAAACTTGAATCCAAGAGATTGAGGAAAGCTTGGACCTAAAAGCTCGAAGTTCGCATCGTTTGTAGGCGAAGTGTTCAAGTGCTCATCGAGCACACGCTGGATGATGGTCTCGCAATCACTGCATACCACTCTATTTGGCGAGTCTGGCCCAACCCAATTCAGAAAAGCAACAAGCATGCTGAGCTGCTGCACAATACTTGACCGTGAAAGCGCAGGGTTTAGAGGGTGAACACCAAAGAAAGTTGGCCGAAGCAACTCTTGACACAGAATGCCACCACCAGGGGCAGCATATGCAACCAACTGTTCAAAGTTAGACACGCAATCGATGATAAAGGCTATAAGTACTTACCACCCATTCAAAATTTCGCCTCATGGGGGCAAATCTATTCTTGTGTACCCAAAGTACAACTGTGACTTTGACTAAATCAAAACTCGTTGTCAGCAAAGAGCCATCGTCAATCGCCCCATGCTGGAGCAACAGCCGCTCGACCACAAAGATGTCTCTTTTATGACTTAGATAAATTAATATTCTCAAGTAAAGAACATTAATATCGAGGTCCGGATCATCAAGGTTTTGGTAATCAAAAATCAAATGCGATGGCATCTTGAAAAACAACTGGTTTACCTGAGCCTTGATATCCCTGTTTCATTTTAGCAAACATGTATAAGCCCAGTAGCCGATTAACTTACTCAAGATATTCAAGCGTAACGTGAGTGTCATTGCCAAGTGCAATCTCTATTACTTCGTCCATGAGATAGGACTTCAAGAACCGAGCTCGTATATAGCCGCTGGCGTGGATCTCGCCCTTAGTATTCCAGCCCCGTTCATCCAAAGCCTTGAACTCTTCTGTCATCGATTCTTTCGACATCATACAGCTATCAGAAAAGTCCAAGGGGGCTTGGGATGAGCAATAGCGGCGGCTAAGGAGTGGCGGCCTGCCAGTAAATGAGACCATGGATTTGTCGTTGGCAAAGATGTAACAGTAAAGAAAACGCCTGTTCTCGACACAGAATGAAATCTTTTCAGGCTTTCCTTGAGACTTGGATGCTTCTGGAGCGTGACGACCAAGAAAGAGTAGCATCGAAACACAGAGGCTGTGAGCGTTCCAGTACACAGGGCTGGCATCGCCATAAACTAGAGTCGCAAGAGCAGCATGTCGACGACAGAGATCGAGCAACATGTCGTTTCCAGCTGTAAAGTGACGTGATATTTCGATGATATAGTGCAAATGCTCGTGTGAAACAATAGAAGATTCCTTCCCCTCTACCCACTTGAGCTGGCGGCACTTTAATGTTGACAAAGCATCCGAGAGGCCCTCAACATGTGCCCATAACAGACCTATTGATTCCCATCGAATGTTTGGTCCACAAAACTGAGCTATCCAGTCATCGAAATTGTCAAAGGTATCTTGTACTGGTCGAGTAGTATTACGGCACAAAACATCAATAACTTTCTCATCGAACGACTCGCTCCCTTCGAATCGTTGGAAAAGCTGCCGTAAAGAAGTAATGATTCTTGATACAGCAGCATGAGACCACGATGTTGTGGATTCGAGGCCCGATTCGCCGTGGAATACCATGTGTGCCTCTGGCCGTCCTGGGAGGTACTGCAGAACGACAAGACACATTTGCTGTGTTGGCAAAGGTAGTCTTCGTAAGCATATATCCTCGTTTTTGGGACTTGATACATCAGTGCCAAAGGAGTCTAGACTTGCCGCCGGAACAGATAGACTCTCGCGGGCTCCTTGAAAGGCAGAATTGTAACTTGTGAACCCAAGATACCCGGGACTAAAAGCGTAATCTCGTATCATGGGCGTGGCAGGCTGAGAGTTTCTTGATTCTGATACTGACGGACTCAGTAGCCCTGCTTGAGTCGTTCTCCTGACTACAGTCCGCGGTGCTGATAATGTGTAAACACAAGTGTCTCCCCTCTTCTGACATCTCACACAGTTGGGACGTCTGTGATCACATGCAACTTTACGCGACCGACATTGATTGCAGGCCTCTGGTCTCCCATTCGGTCGACGAGTCGATCTTCTACACGCATCACTCATGATAATTCGACGAGTAGTGTAACGGTGACGATTCTTTGTATGGCAACAATGAGAAACAAAGGTCGTATTCACCGGATCGAGAGGCAAGTTGAATAGACAAAATTGGTCAAAAAAGATGACCAAATGCAAAATGTTGCAAAATCATGGGTTACAGTAAGTTGTAGAGTTATGAATGAGAGGTGCTGGAACAACGGGCTCGGCTTCGGCTTCGGTCTCGGCTTACCATAAACACCGACTTGTAATATGTACCAAGGTAAATGAATAACCACAGAAAAGAACTACCTATGCAAACATCTGATGATTCCGGGAAGAAATATTGTAGATATTTAATAACTACAATATTTCTTCATGATTTCTTTTCCGCCATGAGGAACAAGGCAGAGCTTCTATTTTCAAAAATGTCAGTTGAGAGAAAGGAGTGTCTTCACAAAACAAAGATATAATGACAATATCGTGTTTTAACCAACGAAAAGTGCATAGTTAAGTTAAAAAGAAGTGAATATGTTGAACAACAATTGTATATCGAGGTTGATTCATTGACGATGCCTTCGTAGGAGATTCTCTTCAATAGTCGTTGTGGCCAAGAATAGCCTTTACGAGGATCGGTCCATACCCAGGTAGACAGAGGATGTATTGTATCTTTTGAGGAGAATGAAACAGTAGGATAATATAATGGTTTGAATCAGTAATTCTTCCATGATACCTACTATAGGTAGGTATGTAAGTTGGCAAGTAAGGCGTATCAGCACGATAGTCACATGCCAATAGAGGCGAGTCATAGTGCACAATATTTAGTTTTCCAAATCACTGAGTCGTGGGAGCTGACCGACCATTAAGCTTTAGGGTGAAATGATGAATAACCATATCACTAAAGTACGTCTTATACTTTCAGTACTAAGCCATGAAAGTTTCCTCATGTCCAAAGAACGAGGGTAAAGGTTTTATGATGAACTAAAGGCACCTGCTAAGGGTCGTAGTCACTGAACCTTGCATGCCTAGCGCCCCATAGTTGCAGGTGGGCGGGGCAATTTTCAGCCATCCATTATAGAACCAGAAAATTTATCGCATTCCATTTTTGGAAGTCTTCACATCTCAAAACATTTGCGACAATGGGTAAAAAGAGCTTCAGGGTACGGCATAACGTCTTCAAAACGCACCAATTGTGGTTTACTGACATTGATGGCTTCAGGGCAAAGGCAAAAGAGGCGGCGGCGGCGGTGGCCGCGGCGGTGCGCGAGACGGAGGCGGCTGGAGAGACTATCCTGCGATCCCCAAGGAGAACGAGAAGCTCCAGCGCTTCTACGATTCTCTCCTCCAACTGCCCGAGGAGGAAAAGAACGCTTACTGGGAGGCACTGAGACGTGAGCTGCCTAACAGCTTCAGGTTCTGTGGCTCCAAGGGGTATGTTTGCAACCGCGTTGACGCGAAAACAGAGTCCGTTGCTAACTTTTGCGCCCAGACACGCTGTCACTGTCAAGAACCTTCTCCAGACTAGATACATTCCCGAGATCGTCAAGATCGAGCACCAGGATGGCCGACCCGTCGAGCCTCCTCAGCCCGTGCCCTGGTACCCCGACGACCTGGCTTGGTGGATGACTACCCCCAAGAACGTCATTCGCAAGTTCCCCCCCTTCGCCAAATTCCAGAAGTTCCTGGTCTCCGAGACCAGCGTTGGAAACATTAGCCGACAGGAGGTTGTCAGTATGATTCCCCCTCTGCTGATGGACCTCCGCCCCGGTATGACCGTCCTTGACATGTGCGCTGCTCCTGGAAGCAAGGCCGCGCAACTTCTTGAGATGATCCACCAGGGTGAGGAGGCCCGCGTGCGCAAGGTTCTCCGATCTTACGCTCAGGAGGATGGCCTGAACCTGGGTGCTGAGACCAAGGAGGAGATGGAGGCCGATCTCGAAGCCGACCCCAGCGACGCCGGACGAGCTACTGGTATGCTCGTCGCCAACGACTCCGATTACAAGCGCGGACACATGCTTGTCCATCAGCTCAAGCGACTTTCTTCCCCGAACCTCCTCGTTACGAACCACGATGCCACCCAGTTCCCCTCCATCAGACTTCCCGCCAAGGACAACAAGAAGCCTACCTACCTCAAGTTTGACCGCATTCTTGCTGATGTTCCTTGCTCTGGTGATGGAACTCTGCGAAAGAACCCCGCCATCTGGAAAGACTGGCAGCCTGGCAGCGCCCTTGGCCTGCATCTGACACAGATTAGAATCTTGGTCCGCGCTCTGCAGCTACTCAAGGTTGGTGGCCGAGTCGTTTTCTCCACCTGCAGTATGAACCCTGTCGAGAACGAGTCCGTCGTCGTCTCTGCTATCGAGCGATGTGGTGGTCCCGCAAACGTCGAGATTGTCGACTGCAGCAACGAGCTCCCCAACCTCAAGAGAGCCCCCGGAATGAAGGACTGGAAGATTATGGACAAGAGCGCCAGAGTCTGGAGCTCCTGGAAGGAGGTCGAGGACTTCGCCAAGGAGAACGCCGAAGGTGTCATCCCCGGACGAGTTGTTGAGACCATGTTCCCCAGACTTGAGGGTGCTGACTGCGCTGACCTGCCTCTTGAGCGTTGCATGCGGGTCTACCCTCACATGCAAGATACTGGTGGTTTCTTCATTACAGTTCTCGAGAAGAAGTCCGAGTTCAAGGCCAAGAACGAGAATGAGGGCAAGGAGGCTAAGCAGCCTGCCAAGACAGAAACTCCCGCTGAGGCCACTCCTGCTGAGGCCGCTCCCAGCGAGCAGGTTGTCGAGGACGCTGAGAAGAAGACCGAGGCTGAGGCTGCACCCGTCGTTGCCGAGACAAGCCAAGAGGATGTTGTTATGGATGACGCCTCTTCAAACGGCAACAAACGCCCTCTAGAATCCGAGGAAGCTCAAGATCAACCCGCCAAGAAGGTTAAGACTGATTCTACTGAGCCCTCGGCCGCCGCAACTCCTGTTGCTCAAGTGAGCCAGGAAGGCAGCAAGCCTCGCCGAAACGGCCCCATCGAGGAGGCATTCAAGTACCTCGACATCTCTCACCCCACTGTCCAGAACATCAAGGAGTTCTACCACATCTCCAAGCGATTCCCCGACGACCGATACATGGTACGAAATGAGATGGGTGAGCCTGCCAAGGCTATCTACTACACTAGCGCTCTCCTTCGCGATATCCTCATCGAGAACGAGGGCCGTGGCATCAAGTTCATCCACGGTGGTGTCCGTATGTACATGAAGCAGGATGCTCCCTCTGCAGATGTCTGCAGATGGCGTATCCAGGCTGAGGGTATGCCCATCCTCCAGGGTTACGTCGGCGAGCCTCGTGTTGTGCACCTCCACAACAAGGAGACATTCCGCAAGCTCCTCATCGAGATGTTCCCTCGTATCAACGACGGAAAGTACGAGCGCTTCGACGAGATTGGCGAGCGTGTTCGCGATATGGGCATGGGCTGTGCTGTCCTGCGCATTGAGCCTGATGGCTCAGACCCTGACTTTAAGGAGCGCATGGCTCTGCCTCTATGGAAGAGCATCCACTCGCTCAACCTTATGCTTCCTAAGGAGGACCGATCTGCCATGCTGCTACGTATCTTCAACGATACATCTCCTCTCATCAACATTGTTGCACAAAAGAACCAGCAAAAGGCTGCCGAGGGTGCCGAGGAGGTCAAGGAGGAGGTTGATGTTGCCGATTTGCCCTCACCCGAGGAGACTCCTGATGTAGAGATTGTATCTGAGTCTGTTGTAGAGCCTGCCAAGGAGGCAGAGAGTGAGGAGAAAATGGAGGCTTAAAAGATGTCCCGATATGTACAACTGCTTGATGTTCGGTGTTATTTAGTTTGAACCATGATAAGGATGAAATGCCGATATAAAGGATAATACAATTATGTGTTAAAATCTTAGCAATCACCCTTCTTTGTTGAGTGCTATGCTTTGATTCCATGCTTCTCGCGTTATTTGGTAATGCTTTATGTAGATATCATGCTATTGTTACAATTTTGGCTTCTGATCATAAATATGTCAACGCCATCCCTACTCATCTAATAATCCTACAGTCCAGTGTACAATTCTATCCACGCCCTGGCCGTTGATTGCGCTCACAGGAATGACGGCGCAATCCTTGATCCAGGCATCCTCGACACCGCTTGGGTGTGACCTCTCACCTTTTGTGATGCCATCGAGATATTGCTTGAGCTCCTTGAAGTTTTCCTGCGTCTCCGGCAAGTCCGCCTTGGTTGCGACAACGAACCAGGGCTTTCCGGCAATTTGTAGTGATTGCTTTTGTTTTGAGTTTTGGTCGGGTTCATGTACAGGAGAGTAGTTCATGGGGCCGCCTAGGTCTGCTGTGACATCCCAATCGATGTTTGAGTCAATTGCCCGATCAGCCTCTTCCTCATCACGCATTTGGGCATACAGTCCAACCTCGCGCCAGAGTGAGTCGAGGGCCTTCACTGCATCGCCGGCAGACAAGTCGATAACGAAAGCGAGGACGCCAGCACGCTCGACGTGTCGTAGGAAAGCAATACCCAGACCGCGGTCAAGATGCGCCCCTTCAATCAAACCAGGAATGTCAGCGATGGTGAAGCGAGTGCGCGGCTCAGTCTCGACCTCTTCTGGCAGACCAAGCTGAGCAGGGTAGCGCCGATAGCTCTTGATGGTAGGGCGGCCAGAGTACTTGTCGAGAACAACGGTGCCGATATTAGGTTGAAGGGTTGTAAAAGCCCAGTTACCCACTCGAGTACGGCTGTTTGTGATGGCACGAAGCAGAGTACTCTTTCCAGCATTGGGAAGGCCGACGAGGCCAACATCAGCGAGAAGCTTGAGCTCCAGCTCAATCTTCATAGTGACAGCATCATCGCCTTTGGTAGCGAACATTGGGCGAGGATGTGCCCGTGAGGTAAAGTGAGGGTTGCCCAAACCCCCAATACCGCCGGTTGCAAGGAGAATAGGCGTAGGAGTAGGACGAGATAGGTCAAGACTGATTGTAGGAGGCGGTTGTTTGAGTAGTCGAGTACGCTTGGGCAACTTGGGGAAAACAGTATTTTTGACGTCGGTCTTGGATAGCCCAGGATATAGAAGCCACTTGCGACGCTCAGGGTCCTGGTCCTCCTCTTCCTCTTCCTCTTCCTCTTCCTCCTCCTCTTCCTCCTCATGAGTCTCTTCTTCATGTTCCCGCTTCTGCTTTCGTTCCAGAGCTGCTTGATTCTCTTCACGCCTCTTCTGCTTCTGTTGAGCTCGCCATAACTTCATGTCCAGCTCGTCGTCGGCAACTGGATCCTCACGCTCTAATTCACGGACGACTGTCCCCACAGGTACAGTTATTATGATGTCGTCTCCTCTTGTTCCACCTTTTGCGCTTCCCTGGCCATGCTTCCCGCGACCAGCACGGACAAAACGCTTTCGAGATAGCTTGTGCAGCGAAGTTTCGCCGTGCGCTGCTTGTATGTAGACATTGCCGCCGTGGCCACCGTCGCCGCCATTGGGGGGACCCTCAGCTAGATAAGCTTCGCGCAAGAAGGAAATACAGCCGTTTCCACCGCGTCCAGCGTAAAGAGTCAGGAAAGCTTTGTCGGAGAAGCTTGACGAAGCGTAATCGTCAGGAGCGGGGTTCAATCGTGACTCTGGAAGATCGTTTACGGTGGAGTTATATCGACGTCGTAGAGCTGATGCGCCTGGGAAAGTGTGTCTTTTTAGGAATACCGAGGGGTACAGAAAAGGGAGAAAAGTTGACGATACGGTTGGGCACCGTGGAGCCATGATGAGAGAATTGAGCGACACTCTATCGCTGAGTTGACATTGAAGTGTTGAGGGCAGTAGTGAATATATCCATGATGTCTAGCTCCGAAATTTGTTAAGCCTCTCATGCCGATAAGATAAGAGATGTAAGTGAGAGTCAAGATTTCTGTTCCAGAGCAATTCGCGAAATACTGTAATCGAGAATATTCTTAAATACAATTCATTCAATAAGATGAATTTGGTGATTTTGGCAAATGAGAAGTGATACGTCCGACTGCTGAGAATATACGTAGCATAGGTATCGTACAAGTCCTCGCAGGTACACTGATTTGAGAAAAGCGGCGGCGAAACAATTAACAAAATCTCCAAACTGTCTTATGGAGATAAATGATGGATCAATAATATCATACAAGCCTAGCTACTAAGTACCTGCACGCTTGCTTCCACCTAAGAACTGGCTATCATCACTGATTAATCCCCTGCGAATAATACTGTTCAGAGAGAGCCTCCGTCTGTAAGCTACCTACTGCCCACAGTTGGAGAGATTGCCTACCAGGTGCTATAAACAACTTGTTATAGTCCTACAGCCTCAATCTCTTATCATGATGGGAGATGGTTCTCATATATGCCCCAAAAGGGAAAGAGTACTTCAGTACCTCTAAGAGAACGATGGCAACTGCCCTCCAGGCTGCCTCCCATCCATGCCTCAGGTCTCTGCTAGGACTACAACAGAACAAGGCAGTGCTGTGCAACAAGGCAACCTCATTCTTTCTCCTACAACTTCATCTTTGTCGCGATGCTTTTGATTTAGTACAAACAAATCCAAGATTTCTTTTCTCGTGCGGTTTCATTCCTTTCTCGTCCAGCACATGGCAGCATATCGCAGCTGATCGCCACAATGCGACGCATTATGCTCACCGAACTTGGGCGGCGTTGTACAGCACTGACAGTACAGGTACAACAGCCATAAAAACAGACGCAACCATGGCTCTAATTTGAGGCGTCTGCCGGACACTTTATTCGACCCGCTGAGCCCATGCATTCTATGGAGAAACGACAATACAGCCGCCCAGAAACATATCTGCCAGCTGCTCTCCTTCGACACAATACTTCTTCCCCAGCCCGTTCGTCTCGCCTCGTTTCGATCCGATCCATGGGATCATGCAGCTCACCCGGAGTGGCCCATCGCTGGCGTTGGTTGCTATTCGACAAGAATTGGGCTAGCCCCAGCTTCCCGAACTTAACAAGAGACGCTTGCGGTTACCAAAAATGCGGTGAACAGGCGTTGCAACAGTGAATAAAGCAACAACAGAGCCTCTTGTGCTTCCCTCGTCAGCCTTTTCAGTGCCTTGCCCCTCTACCGCATTGTTTTTGCCTCGTTGCTCACTGCCGGGGCTCGCTCCATGATCGATCGTCCTTGCGCTCCATTTGTTCGATCCTTGGTACAGATAGTAAGACGCTTTTTGGTTGAGCTCTTCCAACCGAACTGGCTACTACCTATTTGTCACGCCCGACATCTTTGGCATTCTTACAAGTTCGCCCGTCGAATCTTCTCTATTCGCCCCAGCAAGACGATATCTTACGTCAATTCAATATTTGAAGGGGACTGCTACTTCGTCTCGATCAACTTCTTGCCTTGAATCCTCTTCATCAACGTTCCACTCACCCCTCCATCTTTTGTGGTACTACTGTCTGTCAACACCACCCTTCCTGTCTCTAGCACATGAGCCGCACAATCGCCCAACGACGGTTCGTGGCCATCAACCCCTCCCTTGTACCAGTTCGAAGCCATTGGGCCAGCCTGCATACGATCCGTGGTCCCGCATTCGAGCCACGACTGTAGACGTGGTCCGCCTGTCCTCATTCGATCTCTCTCCACATCGCTTCCTTCCCCACGCGACTTCTTTCATCTCGCTCGCTCTCTGGCTCTTCAGTTTCTCCCTCGGCCTCCATTCCCAGCTCGAGCCCCGAGAGCTACTGCTACTTGCATTGCAGGACACATACGGCTCCAGCGAAACAGGTGCTTGCTCTTCTTCCCTGAGCTGGTGTTCGACAGGCAAACCAGACCACTTTCCAACCCGGTGTCGTTATCTCTTACCGCCACGGTCTTCAGTCGACTTTGACACGGCTCGTGCCTTTAAGTCACAGTAGGTCCATTTTGACTTTCTTTCTGACATTTTTACCCTTACATCTGCCACCTTTGCCTGCCTATCCATTATTTAATCCTGACATTGCTGGCTTTCTTCCCTACACACGTACATCCCTATGAGGATCGTCTGCGGGGTTGGAGGGGGATCTCACGTCGATGTCATGAGTTGACCGTAGATGAATATTGTTTACCTGCCCTTCTATCGCACCACGGCTGCCACTCCACCTTTGTGTAATCCAATTCGCCTGATACCTCAGCTAAGATGTTTTCCAGGAAATACTCATATCCTGGCAAGGCTGTCATCAGGATGGATCCTGACTGTGCTATATGCCATGCCCCGGCCAACATGGCATGTGAGTGTGAGGCCAAGGGCCTCGACGTTGCTGTCAAACAAGCCGAGGACCGCATGATGCGGTCGATATATACTGAAATACGGTACATAGCTCTTGCTCCTCGCTCCGCACCGAAGTTGCTCTGACCGTACGGCTTTATAGTTCCTGGGTTCGAGGTCATGCGCAAGACTACATACTTGAATACTTCCGCCTCCTCACCGATCAACGCAAGACTGCCCACGCTGCGCATATGGATCGAATCACTGCTCATGCTTATCACTATTATCATGCCCCGCCTCATCCGACGCAAGTTGCCGAAGCGCAAGCCTCATTGAAACGCGGCATTGACGAAGATTGGCAGGCGAGCGTACAGCGTTACCCCGAAGTACTTGAATATTTCTTTGGACTGGTTGAGCTTACACTGCCGGCGGAGGATGAGCCGGCCGTTAAAGAGCCGCCACTAGGATCGCTATCAAATCTACGAAAAGTAAATCGCCGAAACAGTAATAACCCTCCCGGCGCCGCTGGCGCAGTTGTACCCCCAGGATACCGCGGCGACCCAGGTCCGATGCACCAGGAGCCACCACCAATGCCTATGCCTCGAGCCGATCGTCGAACTCCCGGTCCTGGAATGAGACGACCCAACTTTGGAGCACCACCGCCAATGCCTGGTGGTTACAACTATCCTCCTCCTCCTCCTCCATACTAAACCTTTGTAAATGGGTCAATACGATAACGCTGGGCATTCATAGGTGCTGAGGATACTAAAAAAATTCATATTACGATTACGAACATCACGACCATTGCATAAACAGGGCGTGGAGTATTACCGGCATGGCGGAACAAGACAGCATCATTATTGGCGGGGTTGAAGGTTGGGCTGACGATGTCTTTTGTATCCGAGTACAAACCTTTCCCACCTTGCATTTTTGTTTTGGAGTATCAGGGGTTTACAAAGTTGGGCATTGTTGTTTGTGTATCTGAAATTACAAAATACCACGCCATTAAAGGCAAAATCAAGAACGACGCACAGCAACTCTCTTCCGTTTAACGTGTGAGATGGTGAGCAAAATTTAACATCATCTGCCCAAAACTGATTGCAGGACATTATTGAAATGAGGGGCAAACATCCAAGACATCTGCGACTATGGCGATAGGCCAGAGAACGCAGACTAATGCCGGTGCTTATAACACATCATCTGCTGCAGTAAGACAAGATAGTCTGTATGTATGCAAAGCGTGCGTCTTAGACGGTCACTAATGCCAGACACGCGAGTAATAAAGCAAAACATATAGAAGGCAGTGAAGTAAAAGGCCGAAGACGCACAAGCAGTGTGCCCGATGTGTGCCCAACTCGAACCTCCATCATACAAGCTTCCGTACAAGCTTAGATCCTCATGACCTCACTAATCTATGCATCCATGAGCGGCAATAAGCAAAGTTAATTGACCCAACCCAGGGCCAAGATCTACAAGGGGCCCGATAACCGAGAATCATGTCACGCCACTAGGAAAAACCAATGCAACGAATGTCACCACTGAATTAAACCAACTTTTTATCATTTTCCTTGCGCATGGCTACACTAAGAAGTAGCGCTTAATTACAAAATAGCACGACAAAGCGCCTTTTAGATTCGAACATGGTGGTGAAAAAAGTGTGAGAAAAGTTGAAACTCGCGCAATAAAGTTGGTGGGCCAAACAACTTTTTGAATGACAATTGATATCAGTTCAACAGTTGATTCAACACGTCGAGTAAGAGCGCCAGAGAGAGTTTTGGTAGATGGTGGATGGGGTGAGAGAGTGAGAGAGCGCATTTATGAGTGTTCGTTAGGGCCCAGCGTCGACGGCATGGGAGTTTGCCGACGAGCAATCAGAGTTGAGTCGAGGTTGATATTTACGACTCCTGCTTGTCAGCAATAGAAGTCTCCTTCAAGTCAGAGGTAGCCTGTTCAACCTTATCGCCGTTGGCCTCAGCGGCCTCCAGCTCAGCGATCTCCTTCTTGGCCTTCTCGATGTTCTATAACAATAGTTAGCACGATGGTTCCACCCAAGGTTCTCGGAAGCAAACTTACGCGTTGGGTCTGGGCCTCTTGGTCGTTCTTCCAGAAGTCAAGCTTGGCGCGAACCTTCTCAGCAACAGTGGGAATATCGGCGGCGCTCATAGGGGGGTCAATGCCCATGGCAGCACAGTCCTCGACGACGGCAGGGGGGACGCTGAACTTGTTGGATGAGGGACCAGCACCGGCCTTCTTGCCTTTCTTGCCCTTCTTGACAGCAGGGGCATACTCCTCCTCACGGTCCTCCTTGCGAAGGAGCTTGGTACCCTTAAGGCCAGACTCATCGACGCTTCGCTGGGCCTGAGCACCGAGACCAGTATCGGCCATGAGAGGACCCTTCTCGACCTTGTGGTTAGGGTCGAGGAACTGAAGGAGGCTGTTGGCACGGCGGATCTCATCCAGGTAGGCAGGGTCACTGGCATCACCCAGGCGGCGCTCAGCCTCGGCCTTCTTGCGCTCCTGGTGGTAGCGCTCTTGCTCCGCCCTTTGCTTCTCACGGCGAGCCTCACGAGCCTCACGATCGTAGGCCTGGAAAGCCTTCTTCTGGCCGTAGTAGTCATCCTTCAGCTTGCGGATAGCAGTGTACTTCTCCTGCTGCTCGGCTTGCAGCTTTGTTCGCTCGTCACGAAGGCTGGAGATACCCTTGTAGGCCTCATCCTGCTCAGCCTTGATGGTGTCAATCTCGGCCTGGATCTTGTTGTACTGATCAGAAAGGGCACGCTGCTCGGGATCGTCCATGCTATCCTTGATCTCCTTGATCTTGGCGCGGAGGTCATCGATCTGCTTTTGAGAATCCTCGAACTGGCCGAAGTTCTTGCGCATCTTACGGAGGCTAGAGATGTCTGAAAGGGCCTTCTTCTCATCGACGAGCTTCATGGTACCGGAGTTGACCTGCTTGTCAAGAGTAGCAATCTGGCGGTCGACATCCTCGAGGCTCTTGTAGGGGACCTTGGCCTTTGCTGTCTTCTGCTCGGCAATTCGGCTTCGGACTTGCTCATCCAGGCGCTTGATTTGGTCGAGCTTTCCAGTGCGGGCGTTCTTTCCGCCAGCCTGCTTCTGTCGAATCTCGTTGGCCTGGGCGATGAGCTCTTGTCGTCGCTGCTGGGTAGGGTTGGGCTGATCCTTGTTCTTGTTGGGCATGGCAATATCAATCTTAGCCTTCACAGCGGCCTGTAAACGAGTTATAGTTAGCCAATGCGTTGCAACCCCTTATAGCTCAGCTTCACCTGAGGCCACAGATGTGGGACCCGTGTCGATAGCCGAGCCATATCGCACAGAGCAGGAGAGGGATTGATGTCGTACCAAACGATCCATTGAAGCCTTGTGCTCCTTCTCGGCCTTTGCGAGCTCCTTCTTGAAGAGCTCCTCGTCAGGCTTAGTAGGACGGACATGAGCCTGCTTGTTTTCCGCCGCAGGGGCAGGAGAAGTTGCGGTTTCGGCCATTGTGGTGAGGGAGAGGTGGTAGGACAGCGACAGAGCAGACGAGGGATTAGGAACCAAGAGCGAGACAGCTCGAGGAAGAGTAGAGGTGAGGATAAGGACGACACGTGGAGATCAAGTGGGAAGGGTTAAAGAAAAAGAGGAGAGAAAAAAAGAAACGGTCCAACTATAGAGGACTAAAAAAAACCACAAGGTAGTAGGTACGCTGTACAGTAGGTTTGTAGCTGCCAGCTTGCAGTAATTCCACAACCTTCCCCTACTAAAGTTCTGGACCCGTGTCTCTCCTGCTCTGATTTGCGACCCGTTAACTTGCCCATTGGGGCAGGCCCGTGCACCTTTGACTGAGCTGTCTCTATCTCAATTGTCGGTAGGTTGCTATTTCTTGGGTGCCCCTCCCTTGGACTCGGGCCCGTCCTTCCCCTAGCGCTCGCTGGAAAAGGGAGCGAGACCGCTGAGCTTGAAGGGTCCTGGCGCCGCCTCTAGATGTCCACCTAAGCACTGGTGCCAGGGGTACCTTCCCGCCCCACCTTGATCAACCTCAAAAGGTCCGTCGTGGCTAGAAGAGCTTCATGTGGCCGTGCATGTGGCAGTGCTAGTCACATGATTTGTTCACGCTCTGACCCGCTCAAAGAAGTGTGGACTTTTGCGGCGACGATGCAAGGCTGAAAGGAAGAAACATTTTTGAGACGCCTGCGATCGCAATCATTCTTTCTTGCCTGTATCAGCTTCACCACCAACACCACGACTCGAATCGCCCTTTTAACTTATAATCGCCATGGATATCGATCACGTTCCCACAGACGCCAAGTCAAAGGAGGTTGTCCGACTTTGGCGGGCATGGAGGACTGTCCATGAGATGGTCGCGGACCGAGTACGTCTGTCTTAAAAGTCTTATTGTAGATTACAAGTGGAATCGCGCAATACGTCTAGTCGCGCAGCTTTGCGACGCAATAACGGTTCATCAACTGACTTTGTTGCAAAGGAATATGAGCTCGCCGAGGAGGAAGTCAAGATCTCTCTCGACCGCTTCCGCGACGAATACTGCAACCCCGACGGCTCTATCAAGTAAGGACACCTACATGTTGCTCCAACCGAAGGCAATGCGAAACTAACAGCATCAACTACAGCCGCAACAAACTCTCATTCTCGGCGCGTCCTAGCACAGCCATGATCCGCAAGTTCACTGCTCCCGCGACAGCAGCTAACCCCGATCCTGTTGCCGACTGTGGCCCTATCTGGATCGAGTTCCTTGCCGACAAGACTTTCGGCGTGAACCAGATTCGAGCATTCGCCTCATACGTGATCTCAAACAACTACAAGACCGGCATCATGATAACTCACGTCCCTCTTTCTCCCGCCGCCCGCCGATCGCTTGCCAGCGTCGAATCACTTGCTAAAATCGAGTGTTTCCTCGAGGACGATTTGCTTGTCAACATCACCCATCACGAGCTTGTTCCCAAGCATGTTCTCCTTTCCCGTGAGGAGAAGATTGCTCTTCTCAAGCGCTACCGTCTTAAGGAGACCCAGCTCCCTCGTATTTTGCAGAAGGACCCTGTCGCCCGTTACCTAGGCCTCAAGCGAGGTCACGTTGTCAAGATCATCCGAAACAGTGAAACAGCTGGTCGATATGCCAGTTACCGATTGTGTGTATAGATAATTTGTCGGAAAGGCTGCATTGAGATTGGATTAGTCAAGGGACAGAAAGGGCTTCTGGTACGAGGACGAGGGCGTCAAACTGCAAATGAAATTCTAAAAAGCTGGCGTTTCAGGGGTTCTATCTAAATTGCGCTGCGCTGTAGCAAAGCCAACCAAGGAATACAAGCATTTATATGAAGGCTTCCTACCCCTTGTGCTTGTTTACTCGTGTGTTGAGTGACCGCTTAGCGTACAGACCTCGTGGAATATCAGCTTGTCTGGAATACTATAGGTGACGCCAGCAGGTAACTGCATGTTTGAAAATTTTATAATATTACCTATACTAATGCCACTGGATGGAGGCTTATATGCTACTTTGATCTGTGCGCTTTGAAGAACAATGTTTGAAAATTCATACCAATGCCATTAAACGTTAACTTGGCTTTCGCCGGGTATATCTAACCAATATCCATGCCATCCTGGCGAAAACAATGGCCCATATTGAGCCTGCAAATCGTAAAGCACATTAGTGTTTGTACTTGAATCCCATATCTCCGGCCTCAATACGGCCCCCAAATACCCAAACAATCCTTCCCACGCGTTACTCCTGTCCTGCCAAATATAAGTAACCCGAAATGCCGATTGTAAAAACGCCCATGGCTGTGGAAATATCTATGAGTCCATGATCCAATAGATTCGATGATGAAAATGTGACTGTCGCCGCAAGGGAAACAAGGAGTACGTGCCAATGGCAATCGACACTCTAATTCAAGAGCCCGCCAGGATCTCTTAGCTCTGTCCCTGACTGCACATGACTGCCTTGTCGTGACTCTTGTCGGGATTGCGGTATCGGCTGGAGTTCGGTGCCTCCATACTTAGGCTTGGATCGGCTTTGCCTAGTGTTCGCAGGCCCAAAAAGACCACCGATATCCTGAAGTAATGCAGTTGAGCCTCGACGGAATCCGCCCGAACTGGCCGGCAATGAAGGCACAGGAGGTGTGTAGGATTTTGCTGAGTCCTCTTTAGACGAGTCGTGGCTGTTTGCTCGCACACTGCCGGAACTTTCTGGTGGGACATCGAGTAAGCCACCCACGTCGAAGAAAGACACTCTTCTTGGTGCCGGACTGTTCTCGCTCTTCGACCGAGAGAGTGGGTCATGTTGTATCAAAGAATCGTCGCTATGCTCTGCGTTACTGCGTTGTCTTTGTGGGAATTGCCAGCGCTCGAGATCCTGATCGAGCTTCCGGATAAGAGGCGCAGGGGTATATTGTAGAGCGCCATTCTCACTAGAATTGTCGGGCTGATCCTGTAGTTCCGGGTCGACAGTCATGCCAACATCCCGCACAAGGTCTTCATCACTCCCCCAGTGTCGATGCAAGGTTGGGCGGCGAAGATTGAGAGAAGGATCGAGGGACTCGGCGACGGATGATCGGCGAAATTTTTGCTTTTTGATACCCCGGTCTCGCATGAAAGATCCCAATACTAGCGAGTTAGCCGCCGCCGTCGCAAACAGAAGCTCAACCGAGGCCAGAAGAGACCGATATTGCTGACGTCCATTCTCCTCGATGATGTGCGGTACACGGTAGAGAGTCACTCCCACAACAGATAGACTGAGAGAAAAGAGAAGGACAAGCTGTATCTTTCTCTTGATCGTCATTCCGCTCGTCACGATGATTGGAATGGGAAAGATGACGAGTAATAAGTCGGTGATGACGTTACAGACCGCCATGGTCAGAAGTTGCACATAACCTTGGCGACACTGACCACCAGGGTCGGGCAAAACTTGCCAATAATGACTGAAAGGGCGACATTCGACAAAGTCGCTAATGACAACGGCGAGGAAGGTAGCTGCAAGGATGATGCGGATAATATAGAGAGATGTCTGCCATGTTCGTTCCCATGTGGCTCGGGTCAATCGGTGGAGAAACTCTAGAACCGCAAACTTGAGTATCCATAGGCTATTAAAGTTAGCACATGACGTTTGTGATTTGGCGCACCACGTGTAGGATTGCTTGAGAGAGATGAAAAGCATCACATACGTTGCAGCGTAGAAAATTCGACTGGCTAGCACAAGGCCACTGCCAATCGACTTCTGACGTAGTTGTTGGTCAGTAAGCTCAACGCCGTCGAATTGAGCATTGTTGGTTCCGTAAATGAGTATGTAATGAACGCATGCCATACGAGCATACAAAGGTATCAAGGCAAGAGCAGCCACACGATCCTCAGGGAATAGTCGTTCTGTACGGATGAAGCGACCAGCAAGTCGCAGGAGGATAATGAGAGTACAAAACGACGTTGCCCACCAACAAACGAGCAGAGTGGGCTTGTCGTACTTGAATTCGCGAAGGGTTGGAGGTTCCGAATAGAGAGCCATGTCTGCGCTCCAGTCCGCGCCCGTCGTCCTCCGCAGAGGGCCCGACGAGCGAGGTAACGATTGAGCGTAAGGGCTAAAGCTGGGTCGAAATTTACGGCTGGAATGGTGTTGGTGGTAGATGCCGTGACGTTGGACCCGCAGTCGATCTTGAAATACTTCGATTATTCAACTCAACATAAGGCCGCCGGATGTGGCACTTGACTATTGGTGATAAAGGCTCAGCAAGAGATGAATGCATGAAAGTCGTGGATTCGGTGATTCAGGTAACAGGTTGGTAGTTTAGCTTGTGTGAGCGGAAGTTGGCGACGGATTGAACCGCGTCGACAGGAGTGATAACGAAATCAGTTAGAGCAGTCGCTACTTTCAAAAATCGCAGTTGTTAAAATGCGAATTTAGAGCCGAGTCCGATGCGCGTAATATGTCAGTGATGCCAGTGCGCGGGAAGATGTATTGATGTACTGCCTCGCATTTGGTCGAAGAGAAAGGCAACAAACCAAGACTGGGCGGGAAGTGAACCTGGAAATAGAATAGAAGCGAGGACAGGGCAGAGGAGGAAGTATTAAGTCAAGATAAGAGGAAGAGTGGAGGCGGACAAGGTGCGGCAGGTCCCAAGGCCCAACATCTAATGTTGCGGAGGCGAGAGTGTGGGCGAATCGACTCGTCCCGGTCGACCATCCGGAAGGCACAGCAAGTTACAGTAGCGTTGACGGTTGAGCAGAGAGCAGAGCACTCTCACTCTCTCACACTCATACACACTCACACAAGGTTGTGGCCTCCCAAGGCCCGTAGCCCCGTCATCTGTCGCCCTGTGCGCCTTAGTCGTGGAGGGAGGGGGTGTTGGCCACAGACTGTGGAGCCCCAGGATGAAATGGGCCAGCCATCCAAAGTGTCGGTCCAGCCCCAGCGCCAGTGGATCAAAAGCCAAGGGACTGATGAGCATTAGGGCCCTTAATGCAGGTTCGTGAAAGCTAGCCCGGTTGGTATTCAGAGGGTTTGAGGTTCATGTAGCTGGCCAGATTAGTACTCAAGACAACGATTATGGCGAACAGGGTTCACCGAGAGTTCCAAATAATGGAATCCAGAGGTTATTGGACTGTGATAATACCGTCAAGGAAGTGAACAGGATGATCGGCCATCATGGATGACGAACATTGCACCAAGGATATCGATTCTTGGCGTCCACATTGAGCCAGCGGCGGACTGGACTGTGGTCTAGCCAAGACACGGAAGGAAGACGACAACCAGAAAACAAATAGTCTGACTTAGTAGCCCATTGGTAACCATACTGTGTCAACGTAGACAATCTGGCAGCAAATGATAGTTGATTGCTGGAGATCCAAAATCAATTAATGACTTCCATCCCATCAAGCTGACTAACAAATCATAGTTCGAGGTAAGAATGAATGCCTTGCTTGGCGTCAAGCGATGCCGAACTGGGGAGATGACCTCTTTCTGGATATTCGTGTTTCTTGGGCTGCTATCGCAGGGGGTATGAAGATGCCGAACTCGCTAGATACGTCTCTGTCGACGAACCTGTTTGACCAGATACAGTTCAACACCATACCAAGTATCGAAAAGCTCATTGCACCATCGCTGCGATAGAAGCATTTTCTTTCTTCTCTATTCGGGAAAGAAACAACCCTTGAAGCAACTCAGGCCGCAAGTACCAGGCGGAGCTAGCAAATCAGCCGCCAGGCTTGGTACCACTGAACCCTAGTTGTCCAAGCTAGTCATGCGAATATTCATGCTCACCCTTCGCTATGGCACGATAATTGAAGACACTATCAATCGCACATGTTTCACAGCGCTGTGGCTTCCTCATGTAGTTCCGTTGTCGGTCACTGAGCCGGAGCCATTCCGACGGATTGGAATTGGACTTGTCGGCATGCCTGACTGGATGTGACGGTCTAGGTTTATCAGTGGCTTCACGTGCTATGTACGGAACTGCCCGATAGGTGGAAGAGTGCTGAAATGGTGTTCCGATATTGTGGTTTTGTGGCTGGGCGCTATGCCGTGTTGCTTGTGATCTTATCGTAACGTACGCGCACCTTTGGCTTTGGTTGAACCACCCATCCATCTGCTTGTCAACCGCAGGTCGTTTGACCATGAGTTATTGCTCTTTTTCTGCCATGAAATCTGTGATGGTAATTGATGAAAATGCAGATCTGATGGTTTGTGATGAAAATTAGGAGCTGCCCGATATGGATATTCCATGCCCCCCAGGTTTGAAGAAGAGGCAAAACAAGGGTCCAAGAGCAAGCGGCCAAGCAACCCACCTACCAATTAGAGCAGCCAAGGATCTGTCACATCACGCGACAACGTGGTTGTCAGACTCGATAAGAGAACCGCGAAGCCCCCACGCTCTTCTGACCATTGTCTTGGAATTGATATATTGAGATGTTTTGATCGTACTGCGACGAGCAGTTTGAAATTGTTAGTGAATTAGAGAGATAACTTCATGATGTCGAAAATCACCAATGAGAACATGACCGTGCACATTAGAGTTTTGTTAGATGGTGCCTGCCATGTTTGCAACGGATGGAGGTTCCCCACTTGCCCGCCTATGACCTGCAACTGCAACTGCAACTACAACCCATTGTGCATTGCTGCTTCCTCATCTCGTGAACCAACAGTCTGGTCCGTAGGTATCTAAGCCGGCTAACGGGGCAAGAGGTAGTTACTGGCCGAGGTAATCAACCTCGAATGCTTCCCCTCATATCCGTACCCAAGCAGGTAGCTGATAATTCCCATGCAAAAATAAGCCTCGCAAAAAATAGAAACTGAACCATGGTCAATAATTGATTACATGTAATAACCCACACCAATGATACCCACAAATCATGGCTTCCTTATCTGCAAAACTCCACATCTCACGATACATGCATCAGCCTTATCTCTTGTTCCTTGGCCGATGCACTTTGTTACACACTACTTGACACTTACCCAGTACGCATTTTCCTGCAGCATCTTCTTCATTAGTTCAGGTCCAATTTGATATCAATGTCTGCACCGGCGGAGCAACAAGTTAGTTCATCGAGATGGTATATTGAAATCTCCACACTGCTTCCCCTAGCAAGCCAAAACGGTTAATGACATGAGGGGCTAATTTCATACAGCTTTCGCCCCTGGATATTAGACAAACGTGTTAATTCCCAAACGCAGCGTATCGATCAGCAGCTGCCAGAAGGATCATCCCCTGGCCGACTCGTTGATTACACGTGTTGTCTTATGAAAACTACACTGTCAGCCTCAGGAGTGATATCAGACGTGGGTTTGTGTTACCATGAGTGTATCTACTGTGCCTCCCACATCTAATTTCGATTCGCCTATCGTTGAAGCATAAGGAGCACTTCGTCCACTTCCAATCTCTCTCTGTCTCTGGAACGCCGATAAGACTAACTCGTAGCCATGCATATCTGAGACCATTGCACAACTTGCTGTATGTCAAACCACGTTTACAACGACTGCCCGGGAACATCTAGTGCGCCCACTAGAAGGTCAGGAGAAACATGGCGTAAACCTACGATGAAATATTGCAAACAAACCAACATCAGGTAAACTTTGGCGAGTCGTTCATCCATTCTACCGGGCCTTGTCAGAGATGGAAACAGTTTCGTGGCTTCTGTTGTCTCAAGCCACCATGCCACATGCCACCTACAGCCGCACAGCGCCATGCATAGTCTCGCAACCATGCTCATTTCACGAATCATCGTGAAGTGGTATTCTTTAGAGGCTTGATTGTGAAGGGTCACTATTTTCTTCACCTTCCTCTCTCGGATATCAAGGTTCGCTAGCTTTGCCGCCTGTCTAATCTGATATCACAATAGTTGTTGGGTGTATGGCACTACGTAGTGAAGGCTGTACATTGACATTGCCAACCTGTCATCGCGGGTCGATCAGGGACCAAACTCCGAGCCGAACAGCCACTACTGCATTGCCGCGCGCGCATCACACCTTCTCGAACATTCAGCTGCCACGTTGGGACACGCTTCTGATAACCCTGAACTAACACAGCCCTAGCTCCTCGACTGCAGTTTTGATCTGTGACTTTCCTGCTTGACCCCAGTCTACACCTGTCAACTTATCTGCAGCCTCCTTTTGTTCCCCAAGCACACCCCAGAGCCCATCTACCACCATAGTCCTAACCTTGGGCCAGGGGTGGTGCAACAAAGCTCCAAGCCGCTTTCTAGCTTCCTGGGCTCCTGGCTCGGCACCTCCTTGGCCAAGCATCGATGCAACGCCGGTGTAGACTTTGATGCATGCCTCCAGCTTGCGCACGTTACCTGTCTTGTATCCCGCCTTCTGGGTCTGCAAGCACAGACTGCGGAGATCGACAGTACTCTTTTGGAAGAGTTGCACGTGGAAAAGGAATGCAACGACCTCTAGAGTCGGCACGACAATTCTATCTTGACCCTGTCGCGTTTTCAGGTTCTGCAACAAAGAGTGGCAGACGAGATCTAGGTTATCGTTGTTGGCTTCGCAAAAGCCACAGAGCGCCGCTCGACTCGCAATGATCAAGTCTTCGTTACCTGTGTCTGCTGATCCGACGAAACCAGCCATAAGTTCCGCCATCCATTGGTCCGTGTCTTCCTTTGCTATTTTGTGAAGCAGTGGCCGGAGACCTGCCCCAGTATGCAAGCTCAGCAGACTGTGGAAGTAGGTTTTTGAAGAAAACGTGAGTTCGAGGAATGTTTTTGTGTAGCTAAAACAGTCAGTATTCGGTAAAGCAACCGCCGAAGGTGTTATCACACGTACCTTTTTTCCAAGGTCAGGGCCACGGCAGCTTGGGCTTCAGGACGGACGCGATCGAGTTTTTCGGCAGAAAGACGAAGAGTACTGAAGAAGAGCGCCTTCACAGATGCTTCTACCCAGTCACTCTCAACTGCAACCTCATCCAGTTGATCCCATAGTACCCTAACAGCTCGGAGAGCCTGCACACGGACATGTGATCCAATATCTCCACGGGCATTCGTAGTATAATCGTTCAGCCCTTCAGCAATCAGCTGTAAAAATGTTAGGGGCTTCTTGTGTAGAATACTGCTGCGTGTTAGACTCTGCAAAATAGCCACTCGAGTATCAATCTCGGTATCCCATGCCCATCGCTCCAAGAGTGCTTGGCAGGCTATATCCTCAAATGAGTCTACCAGCGGCTGCGCAATTGTAAGTGCTGAAAAGTAGCCATTGCCGTGCACAGCAGTTCGGCTTGTAGGTCGACGCGCAACAGTCTCCGCCCATTCGCTTATGAGCGCTTTTCTCTCGGTTGGTGAACAGAATAGCAGTAGAACCAGTGACGCGGAAGCAGTCGGCTCGATAGTCTCTTGCTCACTACGATTCAGCCATGTGGGAACAATGGCTCGCAGTGCCGAAACCAACCGCACTACTGTTGCACTTTGATCTTTGTTACAAGAATCGAGCTCAGGTACTAGACTTGTATATTCAGCCGTGTTGTCGGGTTGGACAAGCTCTTGCCCAGGTCGAAGCGCTAGCTGAGGCCTTGCGCCGAGAACAACAGTCTGCAAGACAGGCAAAGCTGAAACGACAAGACGGCTCGCTGCTTCAGCTAGTAGCTCTGGTTTCCGATAGGCAGTCGATTGTAAATTCTCCAACAAACCCGACACAGTCGAGAGTATCTCATCAGTCAAAGCCGAGTTATCCTGTTTTGTGTCTTTTTGGAGTAGAGCAGGGAACTTGTCGAGGACAGCTGCGAAACACAACAACAGGCCATGTCTCTCCTCAACTTGACGCGGCTGAAGCGACTTGAGACGCTCAGTTAGCAGTTGGACGGTAGTTTTGAACCTAACAAGCGAATTGCCTGTCTTGAGATCTGAAAGCTCGTAGGTAAGAACACCGAAAGCGGCACCTGTCACACGTCTTGAGCCTGCATCAAGGTCACCGATACCCCTCCAGCCTAGGAGAGTATTAATGATAGCTTCGCCGTACTGGCTCGCTAGTCTGGTCGCATTAACGGCTACCTCCTCGATCGCTCGAGAGCGTCGCGCGACAGAGTGGTAGTCGACCGTCTGCACTACCCAAATACCTTGTTCAACGGTGTCGGGATGCCGTCCGATAAGTTCCTGCAAAGCTGCGGATGCACCGCGCCTGATATTTCCAGCAGAGTCCAGTGAAGCAGTTACAACAAGCTCTGTCCCCAGGACCTGGATAATGGAACTCGTCTCTGGATGAGCCTTTGCTGCAAAGACAGAGTGCGTGGGAACTGCTAGGAGTTCTTCGCTCGTATATCGGCGTGCCAAAGCCCAGATACCGAAACAGGCAGCGTCACGCACGTTGGTGCCAACGCTCCCTCCAGCCATACTCCTTTGCTCGAATGACAAGCCCAAGAGTAGGGCATGAACAATATCGGACAGCTGCTCAGTTGGCGGAGATCGCCGATACAATAGATGCGAGAGTGTAAGCATTAGGCCATGCCACTCGAGGTTATTCACGGCAGACAAATCTCTGACTGGTTTACCCCCAGCGGGTTTCGTCCAGAGAACATTTCGGTTCAGTGATTCAAGCACAACTTCGACAACTTGCGAGGCCATATCGGGGTCTAGTTTCAGTGTGATGATGCTCAGAGACTTGCTGGCAGCCAGACGTACAGGCGTATCATTATCGGATACAGATTCGAGCAAGTATCCAATAGCGGTCTCGGTAAGTTCGGTACTGGCTGCGTCCGGGGGCTGGCGAAGACGCAACACGATCACGGATCGGATAACCTTGAGGATCATTTTTCTGGCAAGAGCAAAGGAGATGATGGTCTTTGATAATTCATCCTCGCCAACGGAAATTGAGTGAATGGCATAGAAAATGGTGGCAAGGTAAGGGTTCATATCTGACGTGTCTGATGATGCTCGCAAGACACCAGCAAGGAAGGACAAAACACCAAGGCAAAAGTATGTCGTTTGAAGAGGCTGGTCCTTGCGCGGACGAAGCGATGTTAGAGACCAGTCGATGAGGCTCTTGAGCACACCGAGTTGTTGCATGTCACGTCGAATCGCCATTCTCACCAAGAGAGCCTTCGCGGCATCTCTTTCTTTCCCAGGAGTACTTAGATACTTGATAGCAAGTGGGATCATGCGAACAGTAATAGCAGGGAGGTTCTCAGGCCAAACCATGCCCGGAATATCCGGTGCGGTGACATCTTGTAGATCGATGGATGATATGGTAGAGAGGTCAAAGGGAGCAAGTAGGAGATGCGAGAGCCATAGAAGGACGACATAGCGCTCCTCCCACGACCATTTTCCAAGAGTAACATCATCAGTAGAGGCTTGTTCGGACTCTTCGATGGCAATAAGCAGCAACTCTAGATACTTGGCTTCGACGTTGAGAAAGCGCACGATGACTTTTTCGCCACGGATCTTGCAAAAAGTGTACAAGATCTTGCATATGGCAAACTCGACAGAGACCAAGAGTTTAGAACGAGATGAAAGTGTCTTCCCACGGTGGCGAGTCTGTAGATGCTTTAGAAACACCTCAGCTAGGAGGGGAATCCATTTTGGGAGGTACGGATCCAGCAGCTGAGGGAGTTCTTGAAATTGGTCCAGGATCTAACCAGAGCGTTAGTTACGTTGGTACAGATGAGTATCGTGGATTCACTTACAGAGTTGGTCAGCCGGAAGATCTCCTTTGCGCGCACCCTTGAGCGGACTACTGTGCCTCCATGACCATCAGGCTTCCAGAGGAAATGGGGCAGAGAGCGGTCAAAGTCCTCTAGAAGATCTGCCGAGATCTTCTGCAGTTTGATGTCGACATCTGCTTCTGGGGCGTCCATACCATTCACGTTTGCAACAACCAGGAATGTAAATTAGTAGCTGAGCAGAATTCTGGTCGTATGTTTGGTTGGTGTTTGATTAATGCGTCAGGTTCAACATATTGTGAGAGGCCAAGATTGTGAGGTAAGCGGGTCCGGACTTTGGCAGATGCGACTTCATATGGATAGAGCCAATGGGAGTCTGTTTCGTTTTCTGTAACTGTTGAAACTTGAGGAAGAAAACTCTTACAATATCTCAGACGATGTTTATTATAAGTTTCCAGGCTGAACAACTACCTGACAGGTATGTTTCATGTATTCAAACAATCAACGTCACCAGACCCTTGTACAGTATTTTAGTCTTGCTGGGTCGCCTAACACTGTACAGCGTTGAGAACAAATGACGAAACAAACAAATATCCAATAAGGTAAATAGGAATCACATGTGAGTAATATTGTTGTTTTGTCTTGTTGTGTATTGCATTGTATTGTATCGTCGTATTGTAAAGACCGATTAAGATAAAAGTCTATCTATCAGTGCCTCGAGTCTCTATCTCGGGTTGGTTTGAGTTGGCTAAGTTCCAGCTGTAATACCTTCAAAATATCCTCCAAATCCTGTAAGGGGGTATCAACCATTAACAAATAAAAATGAGAGTCGTAGACCCTTTCCCGTCTAATGTTCGCTCGTAAGCCGTGTCCATCTAATCCCAGAAATGAAAAATCATCTAAAACAAAGCTCGCTATTAAAAACCAATCCATAGTTTTTTTACCCATCCAAGACGCCTGGTCGTTGTTGACTGTTTCCCCCTTTTAAAATCCAATAAAACATCTAAGAGACAGCAATAGCTGCCACGATAGCATCCAAAGCACTGCTGTGCGAGGGACCAGTGGCACGGACATATGGCCCGGCCCAAGCGACCCCCAGCAAGTTGTCGTCGTTGCGGCCGTTCCTCCAGATCGAGATGGCGTTCTTGGTGATGAAGCGACGGTACAAGGCTTTGGGTGAGATAGTGTGCAGGTATCGCAGGTTTCTGACAAAGATACCCTTGAACTGCTGTCCATCAACGCCACAGTGGCCGTCCTTGTGTTCACAGTCGTCGACCTCGATGAGGATGCCGTCGGAGTTGGAGAGGTGCTCGATAGCTGCGTGTGCAATCTTGTGAGCCTTTTTGGTGTAGTTGTCGTCGCCGGTTGCAAGTGCAAGCTCGACAAGGCCGCCCAAGACAACACCTTGGTTGTAGGACCAGGTTTGCAGGCCGTTGTTCTTGCAGTCGTCGGTAAGTCCGTCGTTGATCAGCCCATCCTTGTTGATCATGCCACTGTCCTGGAACCAGTTCCATTGCTTCTTGGCGATCTCGAGGTATGTGCCGTTGTTGGGGACGCGTCGTGCCAGAGAAGCAGCCGTCATCAGGTAGAGTTCGTTGGCGATGGCGTTCACGTAACCAGAACCTTCTTCGCCTTCCTTCTTCCACCGGATGCCACCACATTTCGTTCCAGTGCCGGTTTGCATGTCGTTGAAGATGTCGATGGCAGCCTCGAGGTACTGCTGGTCTCCGGTAGCGTCTGATGCTCTGATCCATGCCAGGGCCCACCACCCTTCGTCGTCGTAGAACTCGTTGAGAAAGTTATCAAAGCCACGCTTTCCGAGAAAAGAGCGCTTCATCATGCAGCCTGAGTCTGAGTCTAGACAGTAAGAGGAGGAGACGACACCGTCTGTCATTGTCTTCATGGTGTGAACGGTTGTCTTCTGAGCGTTTGTGTATGTTGTAGCGAGAATGCCTCCAATATTCAACTTATTGGCCTCTTCAAGTTCTAGAGTTACGAAATCAGAGAGAGTGGTTACCACCTGATGCCTATTATTAGTTTCATATATCGAATTGCTTTCAGAGGCTCGCAACATACATTCGCACTGGACCACCAGGCATTGTCCCATGTACCGGTAGCTGCGTTGTAGAATTCTTCGTTCATGGCTTGGATGGCGGTAACAGCCTTTTCGGTATATGTAGAAACGCTGCGAGCTTCGGGTCGAACTGAACTGACGAATGCAGAACTGGCGACTGTCGACCCCCGGGTAAAGAGTCCAGCCCAATTGATATACATTTTGAGATAGTGAAAGTAAAAGTGAGAGTGAGTGAGAGTTGAAGTGAAAGGCGAGCGATGGGAAAGTGAGATAGAGAACTGAAAGGTTAGGAAAACAAGTTTCAAGGAGTCGTCATTAAGAATAGAGCGACAGAGATCAGAGATAGAAGGAATGATGAGAGTAAGTATCAAACTTAAATAAACCGTCAAGGTTGTAATGAATCAGAGAAGCAATAGATCGGAAAGAAAAGGTATGACAATGACAGGATGAAGGAGATGAATATACAAACAATGCAACACAATACAAGCAAGCAAGAGCAAGCAAGAGGAAGAAAGGAAGTCAAAACTTTTTGCTCCAGAGATATATGTGGATGCCTCTTTGGCTAAATCCACACCGAGAACAAGCCCGGTCGCATTGAATAGAGTGTTTCCTCTTGGTTTTTGGTTCTTGGCTCATGGTCCATGACCGCAACCAAGACCACGCACGACCCAGAATAGCGAAGACATGGTATCTAGGGCTAGGGGTACACCAGCGCAAGCATGATACCTTCCGGAGACCCAGCCAAGATTTGCTGGAGCATGTGGGTTTGATAGGGACGAGAACTTGATTGGTGAGAGGGCGGCTCAAAGTCGAGATGCGACTGGCGCTAGGTCGATCTTCCATAAGTTGTGATGGGGCGCTTGGTGTTTCAAGTCAAGTCAGGACCCAGAACGACGGGAGAGAACCTGAAAACTGCCGGCCTAACCCCTGACGCTACACAGCCTTTAGCGTATCATAGGCCAGCGCTGTGGAGGCATGGTCCTCTGTAGTCTCAGGGTACGGTCGCCCGCCCTTGTATCTTGCCTGCTTGCACGTGCTTGACCTGACTTGACCTGACACTGGTTCACCTCATTATAAGGTAATTTTACCTGAACCGCAACAGTGAATCACGCAAATAAACAACAACATCTCCAGATCTATAGTACAGAACAGATCTTTTCTCCATCATATCGTGACGAGTTTAACTCAGTTAAACAAACTAATCTATACACCCTTGCAGACCGATAGTTTATTTTCCTTCTTGTTAAACCCAGCTATGTACTATTTCTGTTATCTTGTCTTGTCTTGCTGTGCTGTCATGGCCAAGGAGCCAGGATCTGGTGTTTCATCAGATGAGTGCAATGTTATGCGTCTTTTTCCGTCACTCCGACCAAGAACAATGTGTCTACAGAGTACAACTCATCACAATGCTACGTCAATACTTGACCGTAAAATATACGTGCACAAATATTGCAGATCTTGACCTCCTTACCGCCCACTCCTCAGGACCGTCTCATCCCATCTTTCTTCATACATGCATCTTGTTTGACAGCCCTAAAGTGGCTTTACGGGCATTGCTGGTGCTCCTGACTTGTATCGCATCTGCACAACACCGGGTTCATCTTCTTCAATGCTTTGTACTGCATCTTTGTCTCGGAATATATCCATACTACGCTATAGTCGCTCAACCTGGACTCTGTTGGCGCTTCTTCCATCATCGACGCCTTTGACCTAAACCCGTGCACAAAACCACACAACCCGGAAGCACGGTGTCACTTGTGCCCCAATCGGAACAAGGTAAGCTTGTTAAGATAAACGCCTTCATCGGGTCCGTGTTTGTCGGAGGTTAAGTGCAAAGTTACTATGTATAAATCCCAATTCAGCTGGCCACTTCCCAACTGAGACTGACCCTTGCTCTGTGCTCAGACTCTGTAAAAAGCACCGCCAAAGACGGGCAACTTATCACTGGTTGGGTAGCATCTGGAAAAAATAATTACCGTACAGTATGTACGGTGAGTGACAGCGGCAACTATCGCATTGTTCAATGTCACTCTACAGAGCCTTTGACCGGGGATTGCCTTGTCGATCAATGAAGAAGATCTTGTGCAAAGCCCACGATCAGCATGGCGCATTGTTGTAAAGGGCATTGATTGACTGGTACACGACAGGGCTTCCACTGTTTCATTCCACCGATCAACCGAAAACTGGACGAAGAAATGAGAAATTTGCAGTCATTTCTCCAAAAGAAAGAGAGGCCTTTCTTGTTGTAATTCGCGACCAACCAACAAGCCAAGAACGACGGCCACGTTCCGTATTGAGTGCGGCAGAAGGTGATTTACGTTAGCGTCTAACGTGTTTTAATGGGTCACTTCTCCTTTCTTCTCATTCTTTTCGAGTCTAAATGGTCTAGCGAAATATCCTAGAGTTGAAACAAACCATCTATGGATCTGGTGGATAAGGCAGATGTCGCTCAGACACGCACGCACGGCAAGTCAGGTCAAAGGCAAGTGGTACCTGCGTAGCTTTTTGGTCTGGTCTGGTGGAGCTGGACTCTGGACTGCAGCTGCCCTGGAGATCTTTGAGGTGCAGGTGCAGGTGGCGTCCATCTAGTCTGGGAATGGCAAGTGCGAACTACCTAATTCTAGAGCCTCAAACCTCCGTTACATTCGACTTCAACGCCATCTACGTCTTCCGATTCAACAGTCTCGATCAAAGACATCAATCGCCAGATTTAGTCTCTGTAACATCGTTACATCCGCTCTGTTCAACTTTGGCCCGCAAATAAATGCCAACATTCGTCTTGGCGGGCGGCTGAGTAACAGGGCGGATATCGTGGCGCTTAATTGATCACTTTGACCTATTGCATAGCAACGTCGCTAACGAGACCCTCGTTCATTGGCTTTCAATGGTCAACGAGCTTTAAAGCATCATCGAAATAGACGCATCAAATCGAACCCAGCGGCTCCGGTATGATATCAGAGTAACCTCGTTCGATGATCAAGATACTTCTGGGCAATAACCTCTCTCACATATTTAGCGATGATATATTGAACGCCAAGTCGGTACAAACATCAAGCATTCATGATACTTGCTTGGCGGCGTCAATCAACTTGGCTCAGGACCCAGCTCAGACTTCAGTTACTCGGTTCTCAAGGCCGTCCAACATACAACAGTCGTCACGATCGGAAGTAAAGACACGGCTGATCAGCAAGATATCATTGTATAATGCCACTTTCAAAGACTAAACAAAAAAGGGCAAAATAAACAAAAGAAAATACAAGACAAAAGAAGAGATAGTATCTCTGGGTATATTTCCCATACGCCGTCTGACGCCATGCCATATCACCGATGTATCCAGAGTCGTCATACATCATTACTTCACACAACCAAACTCTATCCTTCCCCTAATCTTGTCCGTTTGTCCCGACTGACGTTGGGAGCATCGGGATCTCATTGCTGCCGATCGATCCAGAAATGCTTCCGGGTCTTCCAGCGCGGCTTTGTTTGCGAGACGTGAACCGAGACAAGACAGATAAAGACTTGTTCCGCTCGTTACTCACTATACTCGCCCTGTCCGACCCGGCTTTGCCAAAGTCGCGTATCGTTGCTACATCAATAAACGCCTGGGGGAATATTCCTGTCTTGCCCTTGGCATTTGTGCCTGACCAACACCAAAACTCTTGATAAGGCCCTGTTCACGGTTAGATCCGAAGAATCTTGTACCATGTTGTATGGTATCTCTTGGATAAACTTACAGCCAATGTTGGTGATAATTTCGTCTTTCTCGAACTTTAGCCAGTCACCTTTCACCTTGTCCTTGTGGTTAAACTTCCACTTTGCAGTAGCTTGCACCGGGCTAGTTCCGTCTATCTTGACTTGTTCGGGTGGTGGTGGATCCAGTCTTAGAATCTCAGTTGGAATACTGGCTTGGATGCCATCGTGAAATCCCATCGCCCACTCGCCCAAGTACTTTGGCGGCCAAGAAAGGCCTACGATTCTAGCGTTCAATACGAGGTCATGTGCAGGAGTTCTGTCATAGAGCAATCGTTGACCGTACATGCGGCGAGCCGCTTCTTTGGTGGTTGCCGTTGGGAGATGGGACGTGTTGGAAGCTTGCTCGAAATGTGGGTGAATTTCAGCAGGCGACTTGAAATGAAGGTCATAGTCGTTCTTGTAGTTGGCAGGAATCTCGCTCCCTTCGATCAACGTGAAACCTTGCACAGCCGGAAGAGGTCGAGGATGGCGAGCCAAGTGTGCAAACAAGGCCTTCTGGCTGGTAAAGACTGTTGCGTCGCTCGCATGAATAGTCTTGCCTTGGTTTACACAAAATACACAACCATACATGACGTCGTCAGACCGTCGCGTTGGCAAATGCGACTTTTGAAGGAAGCGCAGTCTATATCCAATCCCATTCTTGATGAAGTTGCCGCGTTCTGTAGCAATGTCAGCATGCCACGATAAACCTATGGTTGTGGCGTATGCCTGAACCTACCTGCTTTATTGACGTCCAAGTCAATTTCGTTAAAATCGAGTTCGAATTGGCACTTGATACATTTCGCAATTGTTGCAACAGACGCGAATCCCTACATCGGTCAGTCAACGAGGAGTCAGAAGTAGAAAACAGAAGCTACATACTGGTTTCACGGTCTTTCGGACACCAGCTCCCCCGTTAAGTATTTCTTTTGCGCCGTCACAAAAGCCTTTGTGGACGTAAAATGAGCTCTGAGGGCTAAGCTTACAGTCAACAGCAAAGGGATTCGGTGGGTGTTGAGGTGTCACAACCTCAGCTTCCACGGGAATGGGGAAATTGTCTACTTCCGGTACCATAACGGGCCGTACTGGCTCAAGCATACCCTGATAGTTATTCATCGGAAGATGCTTGACTGAAAGGCGATGCGTTTCGGCAGTGCCCAGAGTCGGACTGCCGTCAGCGACTGAGAATGACGATTCTCGATTATCTGTAAGAGGGGTAGTTGCTCCATCGACTCGGCTCGAATCAAAGACAGACCCGGGATTCGTTTCAACCGATTCAGGACGAGATTGGGGAAGCGAATGTGACCGGGGAGGTACTGTTCTCGGTACAGGAGAAAGCTGCGACACGTAGCCAGCGCTGGATCGTTCTGATACAACATCTTCGGGTATAGGTGTAGATAAGATAGAGTTGTGGCTTGAATAACGTCCACGAGGGAACACGCTATATGTCCGTTCGTATGTTGTCGATTCTGTCCCCGAGCTTGCCTGAGAGTCGTTGCTATACTGAGATGATCGATCTGCGGCTGTCTTGAGTGGGCGCGGACGCAGCTCGCTGCCTTGATCTGGGCTCAAAGGTGGCGAGGTTGGTTCAATGGGTGACTCGATTTGAGCCACAGGCTGTCTTCTTTCGAAGGAAAAGTCATCTGGGAAATGGTTGTCACGGGTCACTGGCGAAGGCTTGACGTTGAAGTCCCATGGATTGCCGGATGGTGGTCGTGGAGGTGGTTCGATGGGTGTAAGTGCAGACTGCGGCGTATGGCTAGCTCCTGGAGATTCAGCATACAGGCCTTCGTCTGGTCCTGATCTAGACTGCATCATGCGCCGCAACTCAGCAGTGGCCGCCTCTACCGTTGGAGGGCCATTGCTAGAGCGGCTTTCAGAAGCGACTGAAGAAGAACTTCTTGGCATGTCTTTTGTCAAGTCGGAAAAGGCATATATGGGTGGGATCGGAGGAGCGTCTGGGGACATGGGTCTGGATTGTGGCCCCGACATTCGAGTCATGATGGAGCGACTATCATGGTCAATCGGAACCTCGAGCTTGAGGCGCATGAGGATATCGTATATCTTGGGAGCGGCTTTACGTGACAAGGCCTGCAATTCCGTAAACTTCTCAGCGTCGAAATCGTCCAGTTCTATAAAATCATCGAATTCCCATAGCAGGTCGTTTAACTCGGTTCGAAAAGAAGCGATCTCATCTGTGTGAGCAACTTCAGTTAACAACAGCTCAGCAATGGCAGCGGCGAGCGACCAGCTTCTAGTCATGGAGAAATAAAGCAGAAACATACCATTTTCCTTCAGAGTGTCTAAGAAATTAGAGCCGTACTCGTCCAGATGCTTTCGACATAACGGCTCAATTTTCTTGAGCGCACGCTCGCCTTCCTTGGTCAGGCTTTGTGATGCCTTGAGCATTGTCTTATCGTCGCCCGCATTTTCTATCGCCTCCCGGCCCTTCTCAACGATATCCCGAAAGGGCCCAATGACGAGGTCGACAACATCATCCATGATCAGCTTTTCAATTCCGAGGCTGTTGCGCAGCCGAATGAGCGCTCAAATCAGGATTCTATGGTGGGATGTAATTGCTAAAGGGAGAATGGTATTGGCGTGTAAGTCAATGAGGGACTCAGACTGGGGGCTAAAATGAGGAGGGGGGGATCATCACACAACAGAGCAGAATTGGGTAAGAAAGCCACGAAGACTCTTGGTGACCAACTTTTGTATGAAAAAAGAAGAGAAAATGAAAGAAGCCAACAAGGGGATCTTGTATCTTTACTACGACAAGGCCTGGCCTGGCTGCAGTACGGTGCGGTGCAGTACAGTAGCCGGGCACTCACCAAGGCACACTAGCACATGAGCTGAAAGCTGGAATCTACAGCGGTGCAGTAGTCCTAGGCGGCTTAGCCTGGCCCAACACTAGCCTCTCTATGTCCTTTGTTGCCTATACCTGGCGAGGTTGTCATGCAGCATGTGAGCGCCTGTAGTACACGATTGGCTGACCGGGAGCCGGGCGCCGGTGAGGATCAAGATATCCATGGCGCCATCTTGGAAACTCAAGGACCGCCCGAGACTTGAGAGGCTCTCAAGTCTGGGTTCTCGAACGAGTTTATTCTCCAGCGGATTGGGTTCGAGAGGTGCTAACTCGCAGTGATAGGTAGTAGGTGACTTGGTTTAGCTAGCGCAAGTTTACCAAACAAGGGTCGAATCCTTTCAACTTGATAAAAAGGCGGAGGTACTCCACTTACCGCTGCCCACGTTGACGGATATGTGCAACGGGATTGGGGGGCTTCCTCTCAAGTGTCATTGCCTCGTGCAGCAGATTAGACTTCTTCTCTTTCTTAAAGTGGACGATTAATCAAAGACCTCGGTCGATGCTCTCGGAAAGGAACATGACAAGCAGGGGAATTAAGGACTAGTCAGGGGAGAAGGTTTTGACCGAAGGCTCATTTGGGTCGGAACTCGTGAAAATTGAATGATTGAAGTGGTTCATATGTACACAGTACTTGTGAGGTTCTAACAGCTACGACGGATTAGTCCTGATTTGCGAACGAGCGCATAGAGTCACCGAGTCCCATACAGCTGCGGTAAGTCAAGTTACACAAGAATGATTTAACCGAGACAGCACGGCCTGGTCTTTTCTTTTCTTTTTAATTTATTGATCAAGTCTACATATCGTGTAGACTGGGTCTATCACAATCCACCAGAAACACCACGATGTGGATCGCGACAATCATGGGGTAACCTGGCAGCCTGGGTCACGCACTTTGCAGATCAAAATACAACATGACAGCGCTGATCATCCGGGGCTTCATTTGAGTCCCAAGGCTTTGGGTTAGTTAGGTTCTAACGCAGAGCTAGAACGAGATAGATAAAGTATACAAGACTCTTAACCTGAAGAGGTCATCTTGAGGTTACCCTAAAGCATCTTGATGTTCACAAGGACCTGGACTGAAACCCAGGCATATGAATTCCTCACCATGATTAGTCAAGATAGTATGATACCAACAGAGTAGGTAGTCATACTTGAATACTAGCGAGCTCCTACGATGAGTTAGCATTCAGTTGATCATCAAGAAGCAAAAAGCAATTTCTTCTATCCTCCTTCCATAGGACATTATCTATGCGCTACTGTTCGTTCAGTGATCAATCCTGAATGATATCACAGCACAGCCTCCTTCGCCCTGTTATAGTGACACACGTGCCAACTCCCCCTCTTCTACAGCCTTTCTCACAACTGCCTGCATTATCGTGGCGATTCCTGGTTTATGTCTTCCTATTTCGATCTTCGTACTCTTTTTGGGCACAAAGCCTGTAGGCCTGCTATCATAACTGATGCAGTGGCAAAATGAGTGTTCGAAACATGTTTTAATTTAAACCAAAGGCACTCCGTTTATACAATGAAGCCATCAATTCCAATCATTAGCTCGTAATCATTCGTATGTTATTACCACCCTTCCAACAGCCAATTCCCCTCAATTGTTTCTTCCAAAGCCATAACATCCTCCTTTTGTCCGCTTCAACTGTGCTAAGCTCTTTAGGAAGCCTTCATGCTTGGGACTGGAGATTTGCTCTGTCCGTTTTTCTGGGCAGCAGTCTTCTGCAGTATTGTTAGCTCGAGTTCATTAAATGAGTTTGTGTCTGACGACTTACCTGCTGCTCAATCATCCTGCGTCCAACATCAATGGTTTCATTCATGCCTCGTTGACGTTGCCAGAACCTATATCCTCTATTAGTGACCACGCATTATCAGAATGGATTTAAGTCCACTCACATCTCTTCTGGAGTTCCGTGACCTCGAATAGATGTTTGACGGGCCTCCTCTTCTAGAGCCGCACGAGTGATCTTCTCGCTGTAGTCAATGCCAGGAACAGAAGCCTTCTCAGATGCACCTTGACCAATGTTTTCCTCGAGTAGCTTTCTCTTCGTCATGAATCGCTCTCTGCGTTCCTTCTGCTCACCAGGGCTGTCGAGCTTGCTGAGCACAAATCGCACTGCCAGCTGGACAACCAAGTAGAAGTGTTCGGCAAGAAGAATGCTCAGAAGCAGACCCCAAGCTTTCAAGGGTGACGGCGTGCCGTGAGAGCCATGACCTCGAGCGCCACTGCATAGGTACACAATAGCAGCGCTAGTGATGCTGCCGAGCCAGGAGAGGAAGCTGAGAGCAGTCAACCAGGGGCCAATCGAATCCGTCCTCCAAGGAATGGGACGTCGGCTACTGATGGCGATCTTGAGAGCGTCTGATCTCAATTCGACCCAGTTGTTGACAAGATAGCAACAAGCTGCCAACGGCCAAGCAACCGAGAACATGGCAACATAACCTATGCGCTTGTCAGATATTCGGTTTCACAAGAGTTTGCCAACGCCAACTTACCGAACTGCATAACCATCTCGCGGTAGTCTCCCGAGACATCGTACACCTCGAGTGTGCACTCCTTACGCACACGCTCGAGAAACTCGGCCTCTTCCTCGTGGTCATCCTGAATCTTGGGCTGAGACTTGAGCTCCTTGGCCTTCTGAAACACCTCTCGCTTGACGTAGGGGACGACAACTTCGGTGACAAAGCCGACAATCTGTGCTGTAACGGTGAAGTAAAACATCTGGTTACTAATTCGAGCAGGGTTAATCTGGAAGTTTTGTGTTGGCAGTTCTTTGTCGCTGAAAGTGACAACCTGAGCCGTCTTTCTCCAGAACTCGAGGAACGGGACCAAAACATGGCCAAAAGGAATGTAGACAAAAGCTGTGAAGAAGAGAGCCATGTACGAGGTCATAAAGTTAAGAACAAACTGCTTCTGAATGAGAGCAGCGTCGTGGGCTATGATGTCAGTAAAATCGTTGTTAAGAATGCAAGTGATCACATACCATCGACTGTGGCATAGTTCTCCATAGAGTTTAACTTCTCTGCAGCACTCATGAGCAAGCTGGAGATGGTCGGGGTGCCAAGAACGAGGAAAACAGTAGGCAAGAAGGCCTAGATATGTGTTAGCTATGCTGAGGCAAAACGACGATAGTTGTCCTTACCAGATACTGCTTGCCGGGTCCAGTGTAAACTTCGTTGATAAAGACCTCGAGAGAGTTGCAGGTAACGATCAGAGCACCCAAAGCCATTACGGCAGCCAATGCGAAGGGGATTTGGAGCAACTGAGTCTTGATGCGCTTCATAGGCTCGTAAACCTTGACAGCCTCTCCAGTGACAGGGTCCTCAGCTTCACGATCCCATTCAAACTCGGGTCTTGCCTGCTGAATGCTGGATACTCCACGGACACCCCATTGCACAGCCAGGTCGATCTCCTTCTTCTTCCAGTACTCGAAGAAGACAACGGACCAGAGACCGCAGAGCAAGGCATAGAGGAATGAGAATTGGCCAAGTAGAAGCCATGCGACAAAGCCGAAACCAGCGGGGAAGACGAGGAAGCGGAAGTAGGATCGTAGGAAGGCGAAGTAAAAGGCTACGCTCTCGCCAAACTTGTCTCGGATTTCGTCGATATCGGCTTGTTCTAGAGTAGACTTGCTGCTCCATTTCTTGATCCATTGCTTGTTGAAGTTGTGGCTGTGTAGAGGAAACACAGAATCAACGTATTTCCAGTTCGAGTTGGTGGTTGTAATTCCGGCGCCGCCTTCGTCGCGTGGCTTGGTGATCATAAGGTAGATCAAGCGTAGTCGCTCAGCTTCGACAACGGGCTCATCTTCCAGAGCTTGGTTGACATCGCTATGGGGAGCTGAGACTCGGACACCGTGGAGCCAGTCTCCGAGACGGGCACGGTAGACTTGCTTTGCAAAGAGGTCGGGAGAGGCAATCTTGACGAAGACGAGGAGGGAATCGCTGTCGCCATGGCGAACTTCGGTGGCTAGGCCGACAGTGGTGAGGGCTTGGATGAGTTGGACGAACCCTGCTTCAGCTTCGGCGCGCTCTATCGTAGAGTTAGAATATGTGTGGGCTGTTGGGCTTGAACATCGAGAGTTTACCTGATGGAGGAACCTTGTAGTGAATAACAAAGTCGACACTGCATTGGTTAGGTATGGTGATTAGGTTTAGAAGCTGTTTGGTGCTCACCCGAAGTTACTGGTCTGGGACTTGTCGCCGGACTGGCCGTACAGGTCCTTTAGGTTGGACATGTTTGGCAGAGTTTGATGGTGTAGTTGAAGCCCTACTTGGTGATCGAGCAGGGGAAGATAGTACTACAGAACAGAGGTGGAAGAGGAGAAAGAAGAAGACGGAGAGGTAGTTAGAAGATGTTATCGACAATGGAACAAGACAAGACAAGAGCAAAACAGGGATAAATGTATTGAGCAATCCAATTAGGTTGGGTCGATGACGATGTGGACAAGAATGGATGTTGGAGAAACAAGCTTTAGCTGCAGCTCGTCCAAGCAAGCCAAGCTATGGACCAGCTGAGGGGAAGCTTCAGCTTTAGCTTGAGCTTTCGGTTTTCAGTGCTCTAGTGGGGGAGTTTCAGGGAGCGACGTCACTATTAGATCGAACTTGGTTGATAGGTGGATATGGTCTGTGCATGGATCTTAATCTGTGTATTCGATTCAGCGGGCATCCATGCATTGTAGAATGGGTACTATAAATAAGAATTTTATATCGGTATTATACTATGAAGTACTGATAGATTCGACTTTTAAACCCCAAGTTATTGATCTGTTCCGTAGGCTTAAGAAAGACATGTTGGCAAGGTTGCAACTGAAGCTTGGAGCATACCAGCCAGTGGCTTTCACATGCCAAATCTTCATCAGCAAGTTGAACACCAGATCGTCAGAATTGAGCCTACACAAGAATTGATGCATGTACAAGTTCATCAACTGATTTGCTTCTATAATTTTTAATCTATTCCCAGAAATAAATCTAAAATAAATATCGAATACTGCAATTACAAAACATAATACTCTAACCCAAGGATATCTATGGTGTGCATGGATGATGGTTGCTGTCAAGTTAGCGTCACTGCGGGGCCGTTTATAGCGGATAGACAGACAGACACTGCTTTCGTCATGATTCCTCACTCCACTAACATCCATCCAATCCGTCCATCCATTCCACTTCACTCTCACATCCAGCTGTAGTTATCACTATAGCTAGAGCTACTACTCTACAATCCAACCACATAACTCTCCACCTAAACAAAAGACACTGGATCGAACTTAATCTAGTTCTGTTCAATTGAGCCTCATCTCATATCATGGGTCTCCTCTCCTATGTCGGCCTTCGGCGCCGCAATCAATGGGAGCCCATGACTCTCATCGATCACTTCGTCTCATCACCTCTAACATACATCGCCTACTTATTCTACCATATTGTCCTTCTTCTCCGCGGCCGCCCTTTTCTTCCGCCTCGAAATAAGCCTGCTATTCGCGTTGTCTGCATCTCTGACACGCATGATCTCAAAGTCGACATTCCCAGGGGCGATATTCTCATTCATGCAGGTGATCTCACAGATGGTGGCACAGTATCAGATATCCAGAAGCAGCTCGACTGGCTCAAGGAGCAACCTCACCCCATCAAAGTTGTTGTTGCGGGTAACCATGATAGCTGGTTCGATCAGAAGAGTCGCCCTGAAGAGGATGCGCGCTCAGGTGCCAAGCCTAACATGGACGGTCTGATTTATCTTGAGAGTGGTTTGACTGTGCAAAAGGTCAAAGGTCGAACAGTCAACATCTTCGGTGTGCCTGATATCCCAGAAATTGGTCCTAAAGAGTTTGCGTAAGTATCGGCTTACCCGGTCAAAATAACGAAACTAACGATGCATGCTTCTAGTTTCCAGTATGCTACAGACAACCATCCCTGGTTGAGCAAGGTGCCGCCTCAGACTGACATCCTCGTCACTCATTGTCCTCCAGTAAGAACCGAATAGCCTTCCCATTTTAAGATGCCTGTAACTTACACAAAGTTAGAAACATCATCTCGACCTTGGTCTAGGCGACAGCAATCTCCTCCGTGAAGTCTGGCGCGTGAAGCCTCGTCTTCATGTCTTTGGTCACGTCCATCACGCCTATGGCAAAGAATCCGTCTTCTTCGATAATTTCCAACAGACATACGAGCGTATCATGTCACGACCCCGTCGTGGTCCCATTCTAGATTTCATCCCCAATGAGGCTTGGCTTGATTATCTACGCTTCCTCGCTCAAGGAGTTCATGCTGTGGCTTGGAAGTGGATCATGTCAGGGCCTGGAAGTAACAATGGCAGCTTGATGGTCAACGCTGCCCAGATGAAAGGAAACTCAGGCAAAGTGAAAAGTAGGGCTGTTGTCGTTGAGATTTGAAAGACTCGTTATATATATGCACATATATGTCTGCGAACTTGTCCATTTTCCTGAACTGACAAAACACACCCCTAAGGGCAGAAGAAAAACAATTGAAATATGATCTCATGGTATTATATCGTATTAAGCTTGAATATATCGTAACAGGGACAAAAGAAATATCGACCACACATGAAATAGTGCATCCCTACCAAGCCCCAACCGGCTTTGTCTATGTTTTTAGGTATCCCGTGTTCCCGTTATTAAATCCCCATAAAAAGAAGAAGAAGAAAAAAGAAGAATTATGCAAAGTGTTTTAACCCTAAGCCGACCCCTTTTACAGCGTCAAGGCCAGAATTGCCATCGCCACAATGGCAAAGTAAACAAACACATCATCTCTTCTCGATGATGCTGCAGATACAGCGACTGGCTCACTTGGTGCACCAGGTGTTGGTGTAGCAAGAGTGACAGGTGTGCTTGGTTGTCCTGGGGATGGGACAGGTAGGATGCTCATATGCTCATCAGTGTCAGAAACAGTGACAACAACTGTTCGTCGAGCCGTCCTCGTCACGGTAGATACCGAGTCTGTAGAGGTACCATATGTGACTAGTTGAGTTGTCAAGTATGTTATCACGATAGTCGTGACCTCAGGAGACTCTCCGCCTTCTGCGCCGCTACCCATTCCGTTCGGCACCACAGGAGGGATAGTGGAGTTATGCGGAGGCTGTTCTGGACTGCCTCCATACGATGTAACTGCCTCGGCAGCAGCGTTCTCGGTCTGCTGTACTTGTTCTGTGCTTGCACCAGGGACAGTGACGGTAACAGAGATGGGAACGGTCAACGTGACGATGTCCTCACCATTGGGACCACAACCATCACAATCGACGACCTTCGTTTCCATCGGTGGCTTGATCAGCTCAGGGGTCTCGCAGTAATCGCACTTCTCGTATGACATGGTGATAATACCCTGTTGAGGAACAAGTGATCCGGGGTTTGAGGGCATGACGGTAAAGTATGTGATCGTGCTTAGGACTAACTCTTGGTTGGAATCGGCAGCAGACTGGGTAGCTCCAAGAACTAGACCACCAGATGCAGTGCCAATAACCACAACTGGAGTAGTATCCTGATCGTCAGATATAACCACGCCAGCAGCACTGGACAGGATAGAGTTGCGATCGCTATCCGTCCCATCTTGGTCGTCTGAGCTCCCCTGGGCACTTGAGCCTGGAGACGAAGCCGATCCATCAAGAGATGCGTCAATGTTGTCATTTGAACCAGGAAGAGTCCCTGACTCATCAGACTTTGAGCTTCTTTGACTAGTATCGTCACCTGAGGCAGTTGAATCGTCTGGATCATCAGCATTTGTGCCTTCTTGACTGGCAGTGTCATCCGAGTCGCCAGAGCTGTCTGACTTAGGAGCATCAGAGACACCTTGACTAGCGTTATCGTCTGAGGCAGTAGGACTCTCTGATTCATCGGTGGCCGAGTCTCCTTGGCTGTCGCCGTTATCAGTGGAAGTCCCATTAGTACCAGGTCCCATAGCAGGAGGCACTTCAGGTTGTTCAACGTCGGATATATCAGCATAGACTGTCAGGAGAACGTTGCTGGGTGCGTCCCGGCGCAGAGGAGTGGTTCGTCTTAATCTAGTTCTGGTGTTCTGAGTGATCATTCCACCACAGAACTGACCATCGTCTCCAGGGCAAGGGCGATTACAGGAGGTCTCGTTGCGGATAGCAAGGGTATCGCCGTCAAGGACAGATGCACAATAACAGGTACTGTCAGGGATGTCAGTCGTTGTTCTCCCTCAATACATTCATAGAGTCACTCACCCTTCAAAGAGACCAATGTATGTCAGTCCATTGCAAGCATTAACACATCGCTCGATAGTCATATCGTCACTATCGTCGGCCAAGTTGAAAGTCTGGAAACCACTCTGCGAGCCAAAGCAGCCAAGGTACGAGTAATCACCAATCTTGGACGGGTTGACCGATTTACCGCCGGTAGCGACGGGAAGAGGCGTAACAGTTGGAGTGTCGGTGCCAGAGCCTGGAATAGTAACCAAGACTGACGAGATGCCTGTCATTGTCATTGTGGTCGTAGTCGTTGGCTCCTCTGACTGTGTAGCCTTTCCCTTGCGGTCAGTACGGGTGTTGATGGTATTGTTGCCGGGGAAAATCGTGCTTGAGAACACAGGTCTTCCTGACATTGGGGTATTGGTGGCGGACGCTCCGGGAACAATAACATCTGAGGCTTGTGTAGATGCCTCACTAGCAGATGACGGAAGGACAGGCGGTTTGTTTCCTCCAAGACGTGTGTAGACGTCGATATAGCTAACGTCAAAGTACGCCTCCTTGAATGCAGTAGGGTTGTTCGCAACATACTCACGACAAGTCGGTGCAAGAGCTGTGCAGACTTCGGAGTTTTCCCAAGTGCCTTCACCGTAGTCGCCGCAAAAGTTCTAGTCAAATCAGTTAGCAAGTTGCTATTAGAACGAACAGTTTATTGCTCACGATGTTCAGGACAAGCTTCATGTCGCTGAAATACTCATCAACATTGCACTTGGCGCCACCGAACAGGCTCTGAGGTAACCCCCATTTGCTAGGATCGGGTTGCTTGGCCTCGATGTCAGCCGGGATCGCCCCTCGTGGAAAGTGCCAGATCGATATGTATTCCGAGTCCCACTCCATGGCGTATACACCGCCACCAACGGCGTTGAAACCATCACCGTACGATGATGTATCGCTTTCAGGAGGGTTGAAACCGCATCCAACGTTGTTTGTACCAACACCACAATCCAAGTTGCGACGTATGCCGGAGAAGAGGTTTGAGTCCGCGGGATCAAGCATGCAGCCCTCGGCTGTATGCGCAGACATAATGTTAGTGTAGGCAAGGTTGGCACCCTCAAGGATATCAATCTCGCCGCCCGTGGGCCAATTGCCTCCATAAGCCCAAACTGAGCATCGTGTTAGCCCATATTCTCAAATCTAGAGCGAAGAGTCGATCGACACGTACAAGCTGGCCAGGTACCGCACTGTGAGATGGGCATGTGTTGGAAATCTGCAATGAACAAGCCATACTGGTAGGACTCTTTGCTCTCGAGCCGAATGCTTGGTCGTCCTTCATCCAAACCATACTTGTGACGAGACTCGGGTCTCAGCTGCACAGTTTCACTGAAGGGATCAACAGAGTATAGCCCGTTTTTGAAGGCACCTGTGAAGTCTTGGTATCTATGCTTTGTTAGTAACAAGTCAATGTGACTCTGAGTTGGACAATCTCACTGTACGAATCCTTTCGAAAGATCAGTGCCGTTGAACCACTCGAAGCCAGAGAGAAGAGACTCTCCAATAAAGGAGGAAGCCAGTGAGTACGCCATCACGAAGCACAAAGACAGTGAGACGGGATGAGAGCAAAGAGTTGAGAAGTTGTCAGAAGAGGATGAGTCGTTTCATCTTTGACAACCGCGGGCAGCACTGCATCTTTAATTCTTTTACGGTCTATTACCTGACACGGCGAACACCACCCGCATATGGAATTCAGTAGTGGTTGGAAAACGACTGAAAGCATACGCTTTCGCAGTAGACAAGATGTTGTGACGCTATTCCAAGACACCACGAGGTTCTTGGACAAGCCAATAGTATTGCGAAGGGTCTGCTATAGAGAATGCAATGCTTTGCATTAGCTCGTCATTGTAGCCGTGGCCATGTCGTCAATCGCCACAGGAAAGTCAAGGTCGACCTCTTTGTGCGCCATCTTATACATTCCATTTGATTCACCCTCTGTCCCAGGGTGTGGCTGGCTTCTGAATCGCCTTAAAACGGCGTACATCAACGTAAGACATCAAGCGGTTGGCGTCGACGATAGCGTGTGGATGCAGGTACAGCAAACGTTTAATGAAACAGCGAGACACGAGTGCATTCCAGAGCCGAGAGATGTAATTCCGATATCATCCCGCATCGAGAAATGGTCGTATTGTTTGAATTAAAAAAGGGTGAGACATCCAAGACACCCTGGGTATCGAACATTGCGCGCCGACAAAACTCGAAGAAACAATCTCCTTTGTGACGCATGCAGTGCAGTATTATACAATAAATGTCGTTTTCTCTATACCATTATCCGCCTTAGGCCTTCAGTTCCGCCTAGAACCCTTCTTCCTGTGACTGCGCACCTCCCTTGGCCACTCTCCCACTTGCCCTCGCGCGTCTCCATAAAATCCTCCTGCTTCTGATGTTGACCCTCGATCCATTTGTGGATACATGTATAGCAATAAACCACACCTGTTTGGCAGGCTGTTGGAGTAACTATCTCGTCGACACAGATAGGACACAATGCCGAGTCGCTGGGAAAGGGAACAGTGTAGACAGGGAGCAACGAGGGAGTGGCAATGGGTGCATCCTCAGCTGAAGGGGTCGCATCTCCCTCCTCATTGGATTCTTCCTTGTTCTCTTTCTTCTTCTTATCGGATCCTCCCTTGCCATCTGCCGATATCACGGGCGGGGGTAAATCAACACTCTCTGTCGCTTTTCGTGAAAGTTGCTTTGCGAAGTCTGACTGATACCACCACTCCAGAAACTTGAGCGCAAAGATACTTGTCGGTAGCAAAATCGACAAGCTTGACAAGACGCGAGGGCCCATTTCGCGGGGGTTCAACAAGGATCGCCATCCCGGTGTGTGTCCTGTCTCGGGTGTCTGCGTCAAGGCTTCGATCGCCTTGTAGTCGGCTCCTGACATTCGTCGTATACGTGTTCCTATTAACCACAGAAGAGGGTTGTGGTATTTGCTTCCGTCGAATAGGTACGCTACGTTGAAGGCAAGCATGGCAAAGTAATAGGCCGCATTAACGCTTGGGTAGATATTCCTCAAGAACCATCGGTAATAGTGTAGGAATCGATCGCGAAGCGTTGGGTTGTCTGGCATTCGCGTGTATGCCGCGCCGAGAAGCGCTCTTGGCGCATTCACCTCGTAGCTCTCGTCCAGCTTTCGCTTCAGGTAGGGGATGCCGACAATTACAAGCAAGTTCTTCCACACGTCCCTGGTTGTGAGTTTTAGGGTTTCACGGACAATGTCAGGCGATGACATGCTCGCGCGCGGAACTTCGGCATGGAGGCCCTTTTCGCGCTTGAGACCATAGAAGTGTTCTGTGAAGGAGCCGCCTCTTGTGCGCAAGTAGTGACGCTCAACGAGCAGCATAACTCCAGCATATATCTCATCGAACGAGTTTAGTATTCTAAGAAGATATCGTGGGTGTCGATGGGTCGCGATGGTGAGGAGGTAGCGGAGGGTCGGCGGGAGAAGGGCGTTGAGCTGTTGCTCGGAAAGAACCTCGAAGAGCGAAGGCTTCTGCTCGTCAAAGGTGCCCCTGAGAGCTGTGACGAACTCCATTATTTCTGTCGCTATAGAAAGAGAAGTTTAGATTAGATGAATTAAGAATTATAATTGATGGCGATAAATGCAGAGACAATTAGAGGACGGAAGTTGAAGAAGGAGGCCGATCTGGAGTGGAGTTCAATTTGTTATTGACCCCAGATTATTTGCGATAACGCTTGTGACGTCGGATTGGCTCTCCGAACTGCCTTCCCATGCCTCGGCTTCTGGGGTAATTCAACTAAACTTGACTGAAAAGAGTAATAACCAGCAACTTGACCGCGAACCGAGGTACTCTACTCTGCTCTGCTCTAATCTATCTCCATTTCTGTATCAACAATAAATCTTCAGCTTGACGCGTCTCCTTAAACTGCTTGTATTTCGGCATTTTAGAGTACCTGTTCCTTCCTATTGCTTACCTTAGTACCTATTCCTTAACACTCACTCCACATACAACACAACATGTCTGAATCCAGCAATCCTGAAGACAAGATCAGGGCCTGGCTTCAACTCACAATGAACGAGAGCGGTCATTCCAAGCAAGGAGTGAGTATTTCCTCTTTTCCCATTACAGATAGATTCCAGCTTTCTAATATTGAACTGAATCTAGGATTGGATGAACACCCTCGTTCCTCACCTTGAACTCGTTTCCAGCAACGCTGAGGGTCCTCATCCATCTTGTGTATTCTCATATACAGTTCAGCCAGACAATTGTAACCGGTTGCAAAACCTTCACGGTGGCTGCGCAGCTACGCTCTTTGATTGGTGCACGACGTTACCTATCGCTTTGGTGAACAAGCCTGGCTTCTGGCAACATTTGGGTGTGAGCCGAACACTCAACGTTACCTACATGCGGCCTGTTCCCGTTGGGACTAAGATACTCATCGAGTGTACCATTACTCAGATTGGACGGAAACTGGCGACCCTGCATGGAACAATGAGGAGGAAAGAGGACAACTTACTGCTGGCGACAGCTGAGCATGGCAAGGTTAACATTGATGCCGATATTGCTAAGATGTAGGCGTGCAATTAGATGGGGTGATGTAGAATACGGCGGCCAGGTTTAGATCATAATCAATTACTTCACTGAGTTTTCTGTTTATTTATTCTCATACCAAATTGATGAGGTTTATAGTGGTTGGTTGGTGTTACAGCTTGTGTGTTTTTACTGCTCTGACGAATCAATTCTCTGTTTTAACAACGTCGTCTCGAACGACTATCCTGATAGAATCTACTGTTAAGAAAAGTTAATAGCAGTTTCACCATTGATCTCTTATTCAAAGTCCGTTACAACGATGACTACCTAATAAGTAGTCGCATTTATACTGATGATGCAGGGTAAGTCTAGTACTTATCTAGTACTTGGGTACTGTAAGACAACGCCTTTAGCGGACATTTGGACCCCACCCAAACTTAACTCCGACGCCCAATGCCAGTTCCGTTCGTCTCAGTGCAACAGGAAGGAAGGACCTACTTACTGACCGACCAACTGTTAATAAGCTTCGGCCTTCCATATCGTCATTAATAGCAGCAGCCTTACTTCCTGAATCATCTCAAACTCATCATAAACAACCCCAAATAAAGCTACAACAAAAGTTCAAGACCAAATAATGGATCAAACAACTGCTAGTCAACCAATTCTGCAGCTTCCGACCGAGATATTGCATCATATACTGCAATGGGTTGAACCAGCCGACTTGCTCAGAATACCCCGTGTCTGTTCAGCCTTCAAGAACATAACCAACTCCAAGAAGCTCTATCGTGATGTCTACCTGAATCAACTGGTATGTATTTGGTTTACTGCACATATATGAGGCGAGTGCTAACCATCCAGGATGAACCAAATGACCCCATGTCGGACTACGAGAAAGAGATTCGGAATTTGGTCAAACTTGAAAGAATATGCACCAGTGAGGAGGCGTACAAACAGGTGAGATGAGACTGAGATGGAAAGAATCAATCACCTCACTCCAAACTTCGCCCCCGAGCTGTACTGATAAGTATTCAGAAATCGGAACTTGGTTTTGTTCACGATACTGTTACTCGCCTTCTCAAAAATGCTTCTCCATCTCCAGACGACACAACCACCTTTTCTACAACACAGGCACCATCACGCAACGCAGCTCTTCTCCAACGTATGTTCAGCAAAGATGAGACAGTAGAGGCTTTTCTCCAGGGCTCCTCTCTTTTCAATCGCCTACGGGATGAAGTCCGCCAAGTCAACAGAGATGTCACTCCTGCGCCAACCTCAACCGGCCATGCTCATCGTGCTCTCCAGCGAAAGAGCGCCCACCTTCATTGCTTGTACTCCAAACCTATCCTCAATGTCGGCCGTCTTCGTTCTACTAGGACTTATCCTTATGCATGCTCCAAGGTTTATGATTTACGCGAGTACACTGATCGGTCTGGCTGGGGTCCTTTCATGAATGACGGGTCGTTCAATGTCGACTGGGAAAAAGTCGAGGCCATCCTCATCGTTCTAGGTCACAACATTGGCACGAGACGCCGTGTGGCACGCATATTCGGCGAGATCTGGGACAGTCCATTTTCGGGATCATTCTCCAACAGTTTTATGGCCCCTCCACCTCGCGACATAACCTCACTTGAGGCCCGGGACCCTTATAGCGTCACAGGCACATGGTACCGCGTTCGTTGACCCCCAGTATCAGGCAGCCGGCGTGGTAATCAGGCTAACAGACGAGGTTTCAGATTGTTTGCTTTCTTGACTATAGCGACTTCTTCGTCTTCAACTTTGGTGATCGTGATCTCATCGCACCTGATGCACCACGACAAACGCTCGATGTGGGTGAAGCGACCCGTCTCATTATGATGCGTATAAACGTCACGTCAATAGAGAAACCAGGACCTGAAGACGGACAGGACCTACCCGTGGTCCATTTCCGAGGCGTATCTCGTTCTTTAGATGATTCCTTTGACGGCAATGCAAATTCTGACATTCGAGGTAAGAATAATCCTGTTACCCGGTGGCACACTTGGATGATACACGCAAGGCTAACACGGCGCCTTCGACGTCAAAAGGTACCGTTCGTTTAACTAAAGAAGGTGAAGTGAGATGGACGACCTTTTCGGTATTCCACGGTATCGAGCGTTGGCGCAGTGAAGGCATCCAGATCGGAGGTGTGCGCTCCGCTCGTGGCGTTGTTGGAAACTGGTTCGACCGGTACGAACCCGGACGATTCATTTTAACAAACCACTAACCGTGACTTTAGTGACTACGACGTCCACGGGCCCGCCGGACCTACAGCATTTTGGAAGGGTGCTACGCTTGAGCAAGTTGAAAGCATGGAGGACGATTTGCTACCCAATGACTTCTTCCTACCGTACGGTACACTTATCGACATAGACTCCGAGACGGACCCAGAAGGGGACATGCCATATAGCGGCGAGGATGATGACGAGGAAGACGAAGATGAGGAGATGGCAGGAATGGCAGTAGAAGAGGAGCTCTCGGGTCTAATTCAGGATGCAAGCCTACCTCTGGATAATAGTATTAACGGTCAGGGGTTGAATTAGGGGTTGTTTTTAGCAAATGCTCCCAAGTTTGGTATGAATAATCCTTTTCTTCTTTAGATAGCTTGATGCGACATCTACGAATGATTCAAGGTTTGATTTGCTCGAATCATCGCCCATTACACAAGCGCCTCGCCTGTATCTTTGAAGGAGAACACATAGGGGCAGTCTGGCCGAGCACCACACTTGGCTGGAATAGTCTCAAAGGTGGTACATATATTTTATAGTACCAGCGAGAAGCTGAGTGAACCACAGCATAGCGATAGGCCAATGTCTGTTGTGTAGTTAGATGAGCTACATCTCTGATTCTTGGAGAAATACCGTGCCTTAACAAGGGCTGCTTCTCCATGAATAACAGCTTGTCATTGTCACAATCATCACGAAACACACCACCCAGGCACTGCAACACACTTGACCACAAAGACCTGCCGTGCAACGAGAAGCAACACTCAAATCTTCCAAAAAGATGCTTGTATCCCGTCTTCGGCTCGGTGAGTTAATGCTACCCCAAACAATCGTCCCGAAACCCGATGACGGATAGCGACATGAATAAACAACCTTGATAAACTACTTTATAACAGCCTTCCTTTTTGTGCCTCGCTTTTCTGATTAGAGTCGGTAATTGTCAGATATAAATGAAGATTGTACGCAGACTGGTTCTCTGCCGTGCGCAAATTGGCCGTCAACAACAAACCGCCCCCTGCTTGTGGGCATGCTCGTGAATTCTCGCACATCAGCTACTCCCCGCGAGCACAGAGGATCAGTCGCATGAGATGGCCAGAGGAGTATAAAGCTGGACTTAAATCCTTCTAGCCCGGTTACTTGATATACAAGGTCTATACTATACCTATACTCTATCTATACCTGGCAATCCGCCTCGAAAACGCACGCGCACAACACGACCGACACAAAACGATCCAAGATCCGCGTACCAAAATGAAAATCTCCAAGAAACAGAGGTTAATATTCACGATTTGCATATCGTTCTCTTTCTTTGCCGCTGAGCTATCGGGTCAGTTTTCCCTCTCCACCTCGCCCAGGAGTGTATACTGATCAGTATGCAGTTGGCTTCTACACTCATTCTATCGCACTCATCGCCGACGCCTTTCACTACGTACGCGAACTAACATGGAATATATCATCATTACAAATCTAACAAATAATAGCTTAGCGACCTTATCGGAATAGTCGTCGCCTTGGTAGCGCTGGTGGTGAGTTGATATGCTTTGGCACGGATGTCCTGGTAGTTGACCAAGATAGTTACAAGATCGATCCAAACCAGCACCGCAACAGTCCACGTACGGCTGGCAAAGAGCAACGGTATTAGGTGCCTTTTTCAACGGTGTATTTCTCCTGGCGCTGGGCGTCAGTATCTTAGTACAGGCCGTTGAAAGATTTGTGAGCATCACTCGCGATAGTAAGTCCTTGGGCGAGTATTTGACCTGTTGATCGATACTGATGATATTTTGAGACGTACATGTCCAGGAGCCAAAATGGATTCTGATAGTCGGCAGCGTCGGCCTAGCTCTTAACATTCTGGTCCTTTCTTTCCTGCACGGTAAGAGATCATCATTCTGCTCCATGTTTGTTACTGTGTCGCTTACTTGTTACTTGAGAACATGATCATGGACTTGACCACTACGGACATGACCACCATGGACATGAGCAACACGACCATTTCGATGGGGAACAGCATCATGATACTGATCTGGCGACTCATGATACAACAAGTACATGCGAGGCTCCTTTGACATCTGTGAGTTTGACATGATCCGCACCATAGAGTTGCCATTGTTGACCATAACTTGACAGACCACGAGCAATCATCACGAACACAGGCATATGTCAGTGGTTATCAAGTCCCCAGGCAGAGACTTGGGAATGTTGGGCGTTTTCATTCACGTATTGGGAGATGCCATTAACAACATTGGTGTCATCATTGCAGCAGTTATTATTTGGAAGGTCGAAGGACAAGGAAGATACTATGCTGACCCTGCAGTTGGAGTTTTTATCTCGCTCATGATTCTTGCCTCGGCCGTACCACTCGTCAAAAACAGCGGCGCCATTTTACTTCAAACTGCACCGAAGGGCATCAATCTCGACGATATCAAATATGACATTGAAAAGGTGAGGCGATGATTGACAAGAAGAGTTACGTCTTACAGGCTCATGATCAACTAACAAGCACACAGATAACTGGGATCGAGTCGGTACACGAATTGCACATCTGGCGACTGGACCAGCGCAAATCTGTCGCCTCCGCCCACATCGTCGTTGAAGATAGAACCCTCGAGGGCTTTGCGGACAAGGCAAAGATCATCATGGAGTGTCTCCACGCGTACGGAGTTCACTCAGCAACACTACAGCCTGAACTCGTCGTCTCGAGCCCCGTGACCATATCTGACAGCGGCCCAGAGTCTTCAGCAACGTCGATCGACGCCAATCACGACGCACCGACAAGTCGGCGACCACAACGAGGCGAACAAGACTGCCAATTGACTTGCGGAAGCTTGTGCGATGGGCTAAGGTGTTGTACATCTATGAAGACCCCGTGATCAGTGATCAGCGGTGTCGACGTCGCCTGCCATTTCGGTTTAGATCTGAGTGATCAACGGGGAATGAGACGACGCCAATAGAGGGGTCCAAGAGGGGTCAAACTGTGATGAGTTGACCGAAAGTTTGAAGTTGATATTCCCATCACTCCCCCACGCTAAGCAAGAAGGGAGATCCCTGGAAGAAGCTACGCCAGCGAGTTGTGATGCAAATTTTTGCCGCCGTCTAGGTAAGGTGTTGACAGTCAGTCAATGACTAGGTAGCTAGGCAACCATAGTCTTCGAGAACAATTATTAGTTTGCACAACTAGCGGGTGAAGCCGGAGGCGTTGATGAAGCTGTAACATATGCCTCAAAAACGGGGTGCTCTGGGTTGCAAGTTGAGCGGGGTTGACTCTTTGTAGACGGTTCTTATGATACAAGCCTCAAGCAACAAAGTAAGCTCACTGCTACTACAGTGTTGCATACATTTATGTTACCGTCAGCCACAACCACATGTCATTGATGAAGAAAGTACAGTGCATGTTCCGGTGTATTCCCAAAGGGTTGGACCCTTGACACTTGACAGTCAGCCTCATGATGGGATGTGCAACTGGTGCAATCTAGGCAATTCAGTGGCACCACTCGACTTGGACCCTTGAATATAAGACGAGGATGCTAAACCCAGAAAGGAAAAGCCTGGAGGGGTCACGCATTAACAGATCTGAGGCCTACCATGACCTAAAACGTTGGACTGGACAATAGTGATGGAAAAGCTAAGATGACCATGCCATAGAGTGGTAAACATGGAGCGCGGTGAACGAGGGGCTTAGCGTTGCGTTGAGAGCAGGCAGCCAAATTAGCATGTACATGTAAGTATGTACATCTACTTGGAGACTTGTATGTACTTGGGAAATGATGATGGTGATGATGAGTGGCTTCGCTGTCACAAGTCAGCTGCTCATTTCAGTGAGACGGCCAAGGGACGGCCCGCCCATGACTACCTGCCTAGGTAGTCAGCCCAGTCCAATGACAGCAGAAAAGTGATATAATACAAGACGAGTGTTTTGATGTAAGATTTGCCGATGAAGCATTTATAATACAGCACCGGGTAGCTGAATCTCACTGTGCCATGTGATCAGACACGGCGAATCAGTCTGGCAGCACACAGCATAGCTTAGCTTAGCATAGCATGCCGTATGCAGTAGGTGTTTCTTGCTTGCCTCCCTCTCCTATCCTGCGTGTCTGCCACTCGAAACCGCTGATCCTGCAACTGCAACGTGAGTCTGGGTGTGGAGGAGCTGATCAAATTCCGATCGAGTGCCACCATCCCTACCCTACCGTAACCCGGCGAATGCAAATTCAAATGTCAATCCGAGACGATGATCCGAATGCAGTCTTGGGCTTGGGCCTGACCTTGCCCTGGTCCTCCCTCGGCCTTTGGATTCCCAAGCAGTCGGAGGAAGAGAATACAACAGGGATTCTGGTTGGACAAGGTAAAAAGGACCCCTCGACCAAAGATGTGATTGTGACCTGTAACAAGAGCAAGGATTGTTAAGCAGAAAAGGCTCATGCGGACCGCTCCATGCGCGCGTGCCCGGAAAAAAAGGATATTTTTTTTCTCTCTCACACACAAAAGGCCTGCAAGGGTCTATGTGAAGCAATTATTAGTGATGCGTCGGTTAGCTAACGTGGGTAATTCGGAGTCGTCTTTTGCATCGGCAAATGGTTAGCATTGTGGGACTAAAGTGTGGGTTAGGGCGGGTTGGCAAAGTGGCATTTGTTACGTGCGAGGACCCCTGCTTTTTTCTTTCTGCAGCTCATATGTTACAGCAGACAGGCTAATGACATGAGATGGATAGTTGATAGTGTAGAAGAACGGGTGAGTGAATAAATCTTGGGCGGTGAGACGAGGCTTTGAAGAGCGAGAAGAATCAAAGGACGACGGATATGACAAGGTGGAGATTGTGGAGGTTTCATGTCTATACGTGATGAACGCCATAAACTAATGGAATTCAAGAGGAACCACCTTTGAAGAGTTTGGAAAATGATATATCAAATCCAATCTTTTTTTGAACAGATACGGTATGACGTTGCGAGACAACGGTGTCTGGAGAGATATAGTTAAGGAGGGAGTTGACGAAGCAACCTGATATTCAAGGGAGATCAAAAGACTACCAAGTATGATATAAATCGCCAGCGAAGATCGTCAGTCTACTAAAAAATATATAGCTGTTCGTATTGAGGTCAGCACCTACGTAGCCGATGGATCGTCCAGACCGGCATTTACATACCGCAGCAATATGGATACAGACACGGACACAGACATGGACATAGATCATAGCGCTGTTTACGTTAGTTAGTAAGTAGGCTAAATGTATCTATCCATCTGCTGGCCGCATATCGGCAACCGTCTGTAGCTGCAGCCATCGAGCAGGAAGCCCAAAATGGATAGACAGCAAATCTTGTTTAGATATGCGAACAGCCTAGAAGGGATACAGTAGCCGTGTTGTTTGATTGACAGCTCAGAGACATATATCACTTCAAACGTCATTCTCATGTATTTCGTCCATCATAGCTATCTTGAGGTTGTTGGCCATGCAATCTACCTAGAAAGCAGCTGCACGAAGCCGGAATCCGGGTAGATATCCCTCTTCACCGACAAGAAGGCGAGAGATAGGATATGCTCTTCCGGGTGCTGTACTTTGCATCAGCTCTGTAATTGCTCTTATTCTTCTTACTCGGTCACGTTGACGTTTCCCGCGGAGGATGACAGATAGACAGACAACAGTCTACTTTGGTTATGTGGTTGCAGCGACCCGCTTACGGGGATGAAGATCGACAGTCCAGACCTCATGTGAGTGCTGGGCTTCGCTTGGGCCTTGTCTAGGCATACCTTGACCTGATTTATTAACTTGACTTACAGCCTCATAGCCGAGAGTTGCAGCGAAAACAATACGAGGCCTTGTAATAATGAGCGTCAACAAGCCACCCATTAAGAGTATATTTGTCGGGAATACTGTAACGCGTCATGCTCGACCTCACTGTGCTGCCATTTTCAGTGCTTGCGTGCCTGTAGATCCCTAAATGAGGGGGAGGACAGAAGCTAAAGCTCAAGACCGGGCTGGGCTGGGCTTGGTAGGTACCTAGGTAGGCTGGCAGGGTAGGTGCTTATCGCGGGGCATTTGTTTGGTGTAACAACCCGCGAGGCAACTACCTACCCAGGTATCCAATGGAATTGGTGATGATCTTGATTGGCCTCTTTTTTATTCCCTTTTGTACAATGCGTAAACAAACGGCCACTAGGGCCGAGGCCTTATGAACGCCAATAATGGTTATCCATTAGTTAGGAGTGGCCAGAGGCAATATCCAAACCCGTTAAACCGAGGTAATGAGATCTTGAGCCGAAGAAGAATCCAGAATTTGCTTTACTACACACAGCCTTATTCACTAGAGTCATGAATGACATTCGGTTCCATACCTTAGTACCCAGCTATTGTTAGTCCAAAAGACCACGCGACTCTCCGCTCGCATCAACGGCATATCTTTGTGATTGCTATAGAGAAGGATCAAGGATTGACGACGGCTCATCGGGAACTTCCTTGCCCGAAACCCCCGATACGACATATTAACGAGGGACTAAGGAATAGGCGAGTATGACTCTACAATATCCGTGCCATATGGAATCAAGTGCCAGGTTTCTTCAGCTTTGTTGATCTTTGGTATGGCGACACGTCTTGGCGGAATGTCATCCAATGTTATGCAAAAGGGGGGTTTCTATATCTCGATATCTCTCTCTCACTCAACTGGACCGTATCACATTACAATGGAGATAGTTCATGAGTCGAGCCCGAGTTATCCGTGGGGAAGAAAAAACACTACTTAGTAATTACGTACAGTTTGCAGCATTTCTATACGACACAAGTGTGACGGAGTCACCGGAGAGATTTCAGTTTTTCTTCTTTTCTCTTTTCTCTTTCTCTCGCATTCTTACAAATGGTCTCTTCACCTAACTTTCTCGTACGGCCTTCCACGGCAGTTAAAAAGGAAATTAGAAAAATGGTGGGAAACCGAAGCAAAAAGACACAGAGAGAGACAAGCTTTCTTGTCATCACACCACCAAGTTCTCTCGGAGCCGATTTTTGTTGTCCATGCTAAAAAGTAAAGTAAAGTACGTACAGCGCATACACACTCTCAAGCTGCATGTGCTGGTCTGCCTGCTGCATGTACAATAGCGTCATGCGTACGGCGCACGTTTATGAGAGCCAATAGAAGCAAAGGCTTTTTGGTAGCTTCAAGGCAAGAGGCCGATAGCGGCTCTCGACTTGCGCGCGTTGGTGATGGCATCGTGATGGTGAGCAGCACTAGAAAGCATCAGACTCCCAAGCTGAAGCATCATATATAGATGCTTACAACGGGTGGCTTTCAGACAATCGTTTGGGCTGCATACGATGTGGTATGGTGCGATGCTACGCGATCGATAATTAGAGCGATTCTGACGCTTTCTTCTCATCGGCCGAGCGATGCCTTATCAACCATCCATGCTGATTTACCAACCATTAATCCCAATGTCAAGTGTGTGTATGTACCCATGGCGCTCCTTAGCCGGGCTACTGTGCTGTCGGTACCTACATACCTACGTAGCTACGCTACTTGATGCTTGACCCTGGTCGGCACGTTTAACCTCGAGACTCACTAGACTAGCCCGCTGGATGACATGATTACTCGATTAGAGATGGGCTGAATATCTGAGAAAGCTGTCAACGCTGGTCTGGCCTGTATGATTGCGACAGCGTAGATATTCGGAATTCTCCAGTATCGTGGGTTCACGTCTTACGTTGAATGAGATGACAGTGACTACACCACTTGGTTGTGTGAGAGTAGACCATCCATTCACGACGGAGAGTTTAAAAATGGACCAGCCAAGCTTACACATACAGGTAATATGTACAATAATAATCTACAAGCCAAGGGAGAACAAGCACAAGCCATTCAAATGTCAGAGCACCTCGAGTTCCACTATCGTGACCGTCGCCATGGTATTCACTCGAGGCCCTGACCTAGACCTGGTCCTGGTCCATGACCTGGTATGTATGTACATACAGTTGCGATATCCCCAGAGTGCTTAGTATCAGGTTATTCGTATGTGAATATCTTGGGTTACAGAGCACTGATAAAACAACGAGGCCTGTACAATTAAAGTAGTACCGGTTGAAGCATGTAGTACGTACTTCAAATCTTGGGGGTCCCTTGGTTACCAGGAAGACCCTTGTCGGGCCCCGACGGCTGTCGATTCAATGGTTGCTTTCACCGCAACTTGGGAGCCAGGATTCAAAGTGAAGGATGCCTTTTTTGTTGCATACATACAAGGCACCCGGTATTCCTTTCTAATGAGTTCATCCTAGATTCTCGCTTCTTTATTATTAACCTTTTTCTGTCAAGTCAGAATTAATATTATTCTCTTTGGCCTTGTTTCTTGTCCTTCCCTGTCTTGTCCAGGGACTCTGAGTCTGGTTGCGTTTCCATTCGCCTCCATCCTCGACAATCAAAGAACGACTCCATCGTTGGGCTTCGACCCTCTTTTTTTTTCTTGCCCTTGCACAATTCTGTTTTGTTCTTCTACGCGCCTGCCTCTCCGGCTCATACGAAGAAGCACCAGAACAGAGCCAAGGAAGAGCAGGAGCAGAGCCGCCGGCAGAGGAGAAAAAAAAGGATAATTGTTTTAGCTAAAGGCCCGCCCTCAGCCTCAAATTGAGCCTATCAACTTGGACTAAGGCCCTTTCTGTGGAATGGAATCGCCCACCCCGAAGGCCCATTTACTGTTTAGCTGTTTAGCCACCCGCAGTGCCGCCGTCGATATTAATTAACGACGGATGTTTCTCGTGGGTTATTACCTAACATCGCCGCTTGGAGTATTGTCGCCGTTGAACTGGTATCCATTGAAAGAATTTAGTTGCGGCTCTCGGCACGACTTTCACACAGTTTATCGACTTGGCTTACCTTGACTCGACTCGACTCGACTCGTTGCCTCTGCAGCAACAGGATATACGGGCATAATTCATAATAATTCTGGACGGCGTTCCAACCCAACCCCAACCCAGCCCAACCCAGATCAGATCTACTAGCCTAACTAAACCAAAGTTGGTGTTGGTTGATCTTGATAGAGAGAGGGAAAAAAAAGTCAACCTGAGCTGCTCTAGCCACACGCTTGCTAGGTGCTTTAGCTTGCAAGACGTTTTATGTCTGGCATTCGCTTATCATCATTCGGCATACGAGTCTCTTATTTACGCCCGCTCTCTCTAATCCAAGACTCTGGGGAAACAAGATGCAGCTCATTCCTGTGTGAGTACAGAACACGCATCAGTCAGTCAGTTCAGTTGCCTCTCAGTCCAGTCTTGTCCCAGGTAGGTAAGTAATGATCCACATTTCTTCATCTGTTGTTGATTCCCCTCCGATCCAAAATCAATTCATACATGCAACACTCGCAGACACATAAAATTACCCACCCATACACATGCATTATCCACTTGACTATTCCCCATCTCATCTCAATTCTCCATCCTGGCCCCCGAACTAAGAGGTACCTGGCCTCTTGTACCCTGTGGTCCAGCCGCCACCAGCGCTAACCCTCAACCGCCACTAACGAGTACCTGGGTCAGCGGTACAGGGTGGGGATACCAGATACCCCCCCGGGAACCTCTAATCCCAGTAAACCTCAGCGCACACACACACCCAAAACTGGGCTGCCACCCGCTCCGAGTTGGCGCCTTTTAACCTTCCTTGCCTTGACCCGAGCATCTGGATCAACAACATCAAACCACCTCTCTCTCTACCTTACTGCCTACATGAACTCTCGACTCAATCATTTCTCATCATCTTTTCCATACATTCATTAACACGAAACTTGCAGCAGCCACACGCACAAAGCTTCATACATAGCTACAGCCACAATCTCTCCTCTCATCAGCTCTCTTCTATACGATCGACCTTCTGCAGCTACCGACCCCCATCTCTCCTGTTGATCACACGCAAAGACCGCATATCCTCCACCCACGAACTATCAACCCCTCACACAAAGGCAAAACAACATAATAGGACAACCCTTTGGCTCTCCGCATTTAGCCCATCATTATCGCATCGTATCGTGTCGTCTCTTGTCGAAAGGCAAAGCATCGTTTCGAATTCTTTCTCAGTAATCAAAAAACCAACCACCAACTTCAGCTCTTCTCTTCTCACACTCCATCCTGCTCACACCATTGTCACCACCCTCCCGCACGCGCTGACGGCTGCCACCTTTGATTAAATTTGCGACGGCAGGCAGACAGAGCTTCCACCTTGGCTTTTGTCTTTGTTCCTTTGAGCTCCACGAGTGTCATTCTGGTCTCCTCTACCCCTCAACCTGTCGACTACTCTGATTTGCTTCGTATGTAAAGCTTGAGCTCAAGCATAAACTCAATTTGCGAGCTGTTACACTTTCACATGCCACGAGCAGTGGTGACTATGCGATTACGCCCAGCTCGAAACACTTCGCTCCCCACCTTGATTATGGCTCGCCGTCGTGATTAATATCGACGGCCGCCTCCTTTGTTAGTTCAACCTGCTGCCCAAATCCCTGAGTGCGCCTCCCGACATGCTCGGCCGGCTCTTGCACTTGGGCTCTGGCGGCCCTTCAGCCACGCCTACTCAGGCCAACACAAAGACATCGAGGCCTGTATCTTCGCTTGAATCAGTTCAAGAGGACATTTTTACTCGAAACCTGCTTTTTCCAGACGCTCATGCCTTGTATCAACATCGCAACGATCAAGTGTTTCCTCTATCAACTACCCCTACCACCCCCGCCACCTCTACAGCAAATGCTTTCGATTATAGTGGTGATGTCGACTTGGACGTGCGCGATGTTCGCGTTATCATAATGCAGGATGCCCTAGGTCCTTCCAATGCCTCCCTACTTTTTGACAGTCACCCTGCTCCACCATTATCACCCACGGAGCGCGCGCCACCCTCTCCAGAGCTTCGTCGATCATCAGTCTCCCAGCAGCGCAAAAGCAGCCTTGGCGGTATATCACGTCCCCTCGTCATTCAACCTGAAGGTTCCCAACCTTCCCCTAGACAAGGCGCTTTTGATCGCCGAGCCTCACTTCAGGGGCGCAGGGATAGCCAAGTCGAATCAGATGGACAGAAGGCATCACGCGAGTATCGTGAGGAGCTTGCGACGTTCTCCGGCTGCATCTTTGGAAACTCCGAGCTGTCATCCTACAAGGGAACATCGACCAAAGTCCATGTCGTACCAAGCGAATCACGCCCCGCCGACCCATCCAACAGCATCATTGGTGATGGTAGAAGCTCCATTGGACGTTCCAGCGCTCGCTCCAGTCGGCTGTCTCAATCTTTCTCCTCACAAGCCTTCTCCCCAACAAACGCCACAGCTCCTACCCATACTGCTCCTCACCGCCCGACTGAGAAGAAGAAGGTTTTGATAACTCGCTTATTTCCTGTCAATCTCCATATCGATGACCCAGAATCAAGTGTTTCACCCTCGAACAACTGGTCAGACGAGAGTACCGGTTTCCCATTCCCCACGACAAGCGACGAGTCTGTACCCAAGAAGAAGAAGCCCCAGGTCAAGCAACGGCGAACCCCCATGTACGCTGTGGTTCTAGTTGTCCAACTGCCTGTCACAAACACCACCTCGAACCGCATGCCTACCGCTCAATCCAAATCTGCACAGCGTGAATCAAGCTCCTACAATGACCAAGAGAACTTTTTCCCATCGTCCTTCAGTTCAGCTCGGCCTTCTGGATGGACTATGGTTGGATCTGGAAACGGAGATGGGGCAGACTCGACCTACACAGCCGATATGGAGGATAGAATTGATTCGCTTACTCGGCACTGGGATATTATCATGAGGACACTAACCCATCTTCAGTCTGTGGTTGCCACAATCCTTGCAACAATGCTCCGGCAAGTTGATATGACTTCTCCTGGACCTACCCCTGGACTAGTTGTGTCCTCAGCAACATCTACCAAAGCTGGCCGAGCTCCATCGTTCTCTGAGCAGAGACGAAATGAAATGCCTCGAATCAAGCCCCAAAAGGGCACCACTAAGCTCGTTTATCTCTGGCCCAACTGCCTCGCAGAGGATACAAATATTGCCGGAGAAGTCGACGCGTCTCGGCACAGAATTGTCATGGGATTGAGCGCAGCGAGAGTCGTGACTGGCCAAGGACGCTGGGGAATTTGGCGTGATGAGGCGCGCTGGACTTCTAAATGGGTTTCTGGAACGGACCAGCAGAATCAGTTTTTTTACAACCTTCTCACCGGGTTTCTCTCAACACACACAGACTGGCTACAAGCTCTCTGCCCTCCTTCCTACCGTCGAAGGCTCTATCTTCAGCAGAAGAACCGAAACGAGGAAGACTTGTCGCTACCGGCGCGAACAATCATTGTTTCTGATGATAAAATGGCTGCTCGACGCCTCATCTTTCTCCTATCTGCTTTTCTACCTGCCAACTCTCAGTTTCCCATGCCCCGTGCCCATCGACCCAGCACTTCGACTTCACTCGGGGCATATTCTAATTCGCCCCCCACATTTGTTATCCCTGTTCTTCGGGAAGAGTCCCTCCGTCGCAAGATTAATCGTCGCACAGGGCTCCGTCGAGCTTCTCACTCGAGAACGACCAGTCAGAGTGCAAGAGCCTCGGCTGTTCCTGCGCAGCTGGCTCATCTGACCATGGATCGAAACCATGAAAGGCGTGTTTCAGATGCAGCCTCAATTCGACCCCCAAACTTTGCAATGTTTGGAAACGATATTGTCAGCAGGAAGAGCAGTGCAGCAACAACCACGACCATTATGCCCGAGACAACCATTCCGCATTTCTCGACGGCCCAACGAGTGGAGTCGCAGAGACGACCTCGCCCTAGCAGTAGCGGAAGCGTCGCTACCGACGACCTGAAGCGCTCTCTGAAGCGAGGCGAAAGTACAGGCGCGATGAGCACTACCAGCACCGATTCTAGGAGCCAGAGCTCACGCTGGGGAAGCGTCATCAGTGGCCTGTGGAGTACTCGACGCCGCGATTCGACCACGTACAGCACGTATAGTGGATATGATCCCAAGTCTCCTGTAAAGGCCTCGTTCCACAGGACCGACAAGCTGTCTCAGATGGTTGAAGAGGCAACTCTCGTGGATGATGTAGATGTTCCCCCGACATCAACGCGGCCTGCTACCGATACTCTACGAGGAACCGGCACCCCAAGAGAATGCAAAGGCCACAGCCGGGAGCCCTCGATCCGCCCGGATAGGACACCCGATCCTACCGGTGCTTTTGAGTCGCCTGTCAAGACGTCCATCAACGCTGATGATGGTGTCATTGATGTAGACATTTCCTTTCCTGATTACATGACAACCTTTGAGTCTGCCATCAGCTCGCCCTCAAGCAGCGGCTACTTGTCAACCCCTGGTCAGAACGGACTCGAATCATTTGAACAAGCATCACGCTTATGCATTGATGGCGATCTTCCTCTAAATGCCGCTGGCTGGCTCAACCGTTACCATCCCGATTTTGCTCTCCAGGCAATCCCCCCTCAGGAGGACCTTATGGAGCAGATCAAAGCATCACTCCAAGCCGAGCCTACCCCACCTCCTGCATACCCAATCTTGGGCGATCTCAACGAGCGTTGGGTAGATATCAGCAGTGTCATGATTGCCGATACTACCAACAACTCAATCACTCGGCTTAAATACCGTCGATTAGTCAAGCCACGAGCGCCTGCTGATCATCGACCGCTCACTGGCCCACCTGGTCTTTCGACCTCTTATGGTGGACTTCTGACCCCCTCAATCCTTCCCTATGAGACGCAGCTGGAGGAGGAATGGATTGAAGAGCCTGTTTTGTGTCCCGATGAGACCTTGACTGATGCCGTTGAAAGAGTCATTAGCTTGAGCCAGGACACCAGCAAGGATCACTCGCTGGCCTCTTCTCAAACCCATAGTGACACTCGCATGAGCACAGAGGTTGAGGAGCCCCTTTCTATCACAGCTCCCGCCACACCAGCTCTGGCTCCAGCACCCCTTGAGATCCCTCGTGTCCAGTGCAAGACAGTTGTCCTTTCTGCACTCGAAGACAGTATTCGCGAAGTCATTGACATTCGCGAAAAGCGACACTTGGAGACAAACCACCTTAGAAATGGCCGATCACGAAGCCCACTTCATGATGCCATTAGCATGTGGCTGGACAATCTCGATATTACCGATAGATGAGCCTCTGGGCGCTCTCCTGATTTTATGACTTCATGACTTTGCTTTTCGTTTTATCATCCGCATACAACCTTTTATCTGGCGGATCTACGATCGTCATCGGACTTTTCCTACCAAGACCTCCCAATGATACCCCATGTGTTGTACTTGTTACACATATGAACAACCACCCCTGGAAACGGTTCTACCACGAGAATAGTGTGAAGGAACTGCTCTAATTTCTCTTTGCTTTTTTATCTGTCATTTGTTTTGAATTAGACCTTGTGCATTGTGGTATTCATGGGTCGGTCTTACTTTTTTTTGTTATTAGCTAGCAATTTTGTTTTTGATATGCTTCCTGGTGAAGTTGGCCATGTTAGAGGTTGGCGTTTCGTGGAATGGAAGGGGAATAGCGATAGCCTTGGAGTCTGGCGAACAATTATATGCTATTATTGCTACATTTGACATTGTAAGCATTGCATCAGCGTGTACAATATGCCCACCCTCGTGACGTTGCGAAAGGCGACCGTGATCCTGTTTTTGAACTGCCATATGCTGGCATATCATGGAACCATTACTAACAATTTGCTTTCGCTGGAACGAGACCACAGTATCTGGTCATCACTTCATAATACGACAGACAGTTGCCAAAACAAGATGCAATCTTTTCTCTATATATCGACCAAACGCCACGCACAAAGGCCACTTCATCTGCAAAATTACTTTCTCTTGGTTGGTCGGGCGTTCTTGAGCCTCTTTTTCTCCTTCTCGATTCTCGCCTTGCGGATATCCTCCCTGCCCTTGAGTTCCTTCTTGCTGCCCATACCATCTCTGAAGCGTCCCACGCGCTTCTCTCTCGCCTCGTCGACACGCTTCTTGCGAACCTCGAAATCGTCGCGGTACTTGTCTGCCTCCTTGGGTGCCCTCTCCTGCTTGTGCTTGTAGCGCACTCCCGAGGGGAGATTGGCGGCATGGCTGGAACCTGGACGTACTTGCTCGCCGACGTGAGGGAGCTTGCCGAGGCGGTTGGCACGCTTCCACTTGTCGAAGCGGCCGCTTTGGAAGCTGGCTGCGATCTTGACACCACTTTCGCCGCGAATCATCTTTGCGCCCTTGGAGCCGTCCTCGTCGTTTTCTCGTGAAACGTACTTTCTGGACTTCTTGTCCCAGCGCATCTTGGAACGGGTTGGTTCACCAAAGCTCTTGGCATTCTCGTCGTTGGTGAGATCCATGGTGACGCCACGGGCAGCCTCGACAAAGTTGGAAGGATCCTGACCACCAGATGAGACACCGTAACCACGCTCCTCGGCAGCGTTGAATGTTCGGGGCGTATAAGACATAAACACTTCCGAGTCGCGCCAGTCTGTTCGTCCCTTTTTAGAGTTCGTGTTGGTAACAGTGACTTCCAAACCATCGTCTGACTCCTCATCCACGTCCATCTCATCCACAACCACCTCTTCCTCGTCAGAACCGGCATCCGCCTCAACGGCCGCTGGTATATCATCGTCAATTCCTTCGAAGTCGTTGTCTGCCTTTGCCTCAGTCTGTCTTCGTGGGGTGATTCTCTTTCTTAGTTGCTTCATCACCTCAGCAGCCTCGGTAGTACCCTTGTCACGACGACCACCAATTTCGAAAATAGTTTCTTGGGGTCTGAAGCCACTAATTCTTGCCAGCATGTCAACGCGTGCTTGTTCAGCCCCATCAACATCTTCACCGAACAGCGGGTGAAGTTGTGTCCACCCCTGAGATCCGACCAGGTCCTTTGAACGTTTTGCACTTTGGCTGGCAGCCGAATTCCTGGTTCTTAAGTAGAGCTTCTCGGCTTTGACAGCGACTCCACGTAGCGCATTAATATCCTCGCTCTCATGTAAAGACTTGTTGAACCACTCTACATGACCTTCGACTGGGTCTCGTTTTAGGGCACCAACAACCACATCCTCCGAAAAGGATGGATTCTTAGTCTCCTGGCCCACGACAAGCTTCTTGCCTAAGAAAAGTTGAAGATCGATGAGATAGGGAGCATCGGTATCTCTCACAAGACTGTAACTCCAACCCCGTTGGCCAGCACGGGCAGTACGACCAACTCGATGCACAAAGACCTTTGGTTGGGGGGGAAAGTCAAAGTTGATGACGTTGGCAAGAACCGGAATATCGATACCACGTGCAGCAACATCAGTAACAACAAGAATATTTGTCTTGCCCATTCGGAAATCTTCGACTTGAATTCGTCTGGCAGTCTGATCGAGCGAACCGTAGACATAAGAGACCGCAAAGCCGGCGTAGATGAGCAAGTTTGCGAGGTACTCGACGTGATGCTTGGTGGCCGTGAAAATAATGGTGGAATGCTCTGTGGGCTTGCCGCTACCATCGGCGCCGCGCTTTCTCTTCTTTGATCCCTTCTCGGAGTCGTTGCTTACGCCCTCAGGGGAGCCAACAGGCATCTTGATCACATCGTGAAGAATATGCAGCAATGATCCCTCCTTTTCAGCACCCTTGACAGCGAAGAACGCACTCTCGAGATCAGGTGAAACCTTTTGCTCAGCGTCAAGTCGCACAAGACTGGGGTCCTGCAGACCGGCGCGAGCGAATTCGACCAAAGACGCTGGTAGCGTGGCGGAGAAGAGCAAACTTTGTCTAGAAGGTGGCAGCGCATGAAGAATCTCAGTCAACTGCGCCGCGAAACCCATTTCGAAGAGACGATCGGCCTCGTCGAAAACCACATATTTAATAGATGACAAGTCCAAAGACATCTCGACCTTCAAATGAAGGAATCGACCGGGTGTTGCGATCACGATATCGGGGTTGGCGGCCATGTATCCGAATTGCTCTTCCAGGCTGTCACCACCAACCAAAAGGACACACTTCAAGTCGGTTCCTCGACTGAACTCCTTCACAACCTTCAAAGTCTGGATCGCAAGTTCTCGAGAGGGTGACATGATAAGCGCTCGTGTTCCGAACCTAGCGCTGTGGGCGCGCAACTTTTCGATCATGGGAATGACGAAGGCGGCAGTTTTTCCTGAACCTGTTCGGGCCATACCGACCAAATCCTTTCTGTCGAGAATCAAGGGGATAGCTTTTCTTTGAATGGGAGTAGGAACCGAGAAACCCTTTCTTGTAATAGCTTTTAGGAGATTGTTGTTTAAACCTGGGTTTCGTTAGTATGGATTCTCGACTCCAACCATTGCTTTCCTTACCCATCGCCTGGAAACCTCCACCTTTCTTGACTGTTCTGCCCTTCAGATTGGTAGCCTTTCGGAAAGAGGCCGCCTGCTGCAAGGCAATGAAGGCCTCATCGGTATCATCGTTGCCCTGTTCTGGGCCGTTTAAGAGGCCGTCGAAGTCGAAGTCATCGCCGCCGTTCTGACCATTAGCGTTGTCGGTCTCGCCAGGGTAAAGAGATCCGAAGATATCAATCTCCCCCTCCGAGGGGGTTGGTGAGGCGCCGCGTCGTGGCATTGTAACGCGCTCTTGATATGAAGAATTATATATGTAGAGTCGGAATGGTATAAAGAACAGTAACTCTTTCCAATATTTTTTTCTGTTATCTTATCTCGCGGGGCAGCTAAGTGGGTCACTTTAGCGCCACCCGTCAACTCAACATACCGCATTGGATACTTGCCTTCAGCTACAACTTCGTTCTTTCATTGTTCCATTATTTCAAAGTCGCAAGGTTCTCAAGCACGCCGATCTATCCAAAATGGCTAGCAAAGACACAAAAGAAGACAAGGACGCGCTAGATGCTCTCGAGCTCGAAGCCAAGGAATTTGACAAGGTGAGTCCACGACGACCTTGCTGTATCATGACTCCTGCTAACCTCATGTACAGGATGCTGAGATCGACCGTATCTTGAAAGCCTTTCGACTTGATGCGTACGTCAACACTTTAATTAGAGTTCCAGATCCCGATCTAATACTTTTAATAGCTACGCTGTTCTCGATCTCCAGCCCGGTGTCCCCGACTCAGACATCAAGGTCACCTACCGCAAGAAATCCCTACTCATCCATCCCGATAAGACAAAGAACCCGCTGGCCCCGGATGCTTTCGATCGATTAAAGAAGGCTCAGACTGAGCTCATGGATGAAAAGCACCGCGAACGACTAGACGAGGCTATTGCAGACGCGCGCATGCTTCTCATGCGCGAGAATAAATGGACAGTGGACAGTGAAGAGCTCAAGACAGAAGATTTCCGAAAGATGTGGCGCGCAAAGGCGCGAGACGTCCTCATCGACAACGAACACCGCCGGCGCCGACAGATGAAGGCCCAACTTCAAGAGGAAGGCCGCGAGCAACGACGCACCGATGCCGAGTTGGATGAGCGCAAGCGCAAGCGCCAGCATGAGCAAGATTGGGAATCTACCCGGGATGAGCGGATCAGCAGTTGGCGACAGTTTCAGAAAGGACCGGGTGGCGATAAGAAAAAGAAGAAGAAGCTCAAGCCTATCGGCTAATGGCCTGGTGAGATATGCGACGGGGTTTACTTTGATGACAGCACGAAAGGGACACGGCTACACTACACACATTGTTGCGCTGGTATGTGAGTTAATTGATAACGATGAACGGTTTGGACTCTAATCAAGTCAGACACCACCAAGGTCTACCCCTCATTCAACACACGAAGCGGTCATTATCGACCAAGGTAGGTACCGTGAGCATGATGTCCCATCGCCATTGTAAGATTGCATTCTATCTATATTCGTAGCATCGTTCATATGCAATGTGTATGTACCGTACAGTGACTTAAACTACAAAACTGATGAGGAGAGTGGCCTCGTTGGAGCTTCCCAGCCCCTTCTTTCTATACTACAGGATTAGTATACAACAGATCTGATGCTGCTGTGGCAGATATGTGAGTAGTAGTTGGGCTGTCATAACCCTCCGCCGACACCATACAACAAATAATAATAACCTTTTGAACACCAACAAATGCGCTTCTTCCGTCCCTCTAATGTTGATAATTCTCCCAAGTATATGATACAATTTATGAGCGAAATATCCCTTATTTCTTATCGTCGTCACCAGGCTTCTTGGCGGAGCCGTCATTTTGGCTTCCATCCTCGTTTGACTTTTGATGAGCGGGATGGTTGGTGATAGTATGCCAGAGCGATTTGAGGAAGCCCTCATCACTATGCGATTGAGGGTCGTTTGAATCCCTTAGAAGGCAGTCAGTAAATCAGTCGTCAGGATTGTGCATGATATAATTCCTTACCTTGAAGACCCAACCCCCATCACCCGCTTAGCTGTCTTGTCACCCATCTCATCCGCGAGCACCTCAACAATGGTTCGCTGGTTGGCGCTCAGGTATTTGGGCATACTGACCCTGTACTCAACCCTGAGGTCACCGTTTCCGCCACGCCGAGACCCGAGGCGCTTCATTCCCATGCCAGGCAAGGTGATCTTATCGCCAGTGTTGGTGCCTGTAGCAACCTTGACGTTGACTGATCCATCCAGAGTAGGGATCTCGGCGTGTCCACCCAACAAAGCGGTTGTAAGAGGGATGTTGGCTGTGTATAGAATATTGGAGCCATCTCGTCGGAACTTGGGATCTTTGGCGACGCGCACAAAGACGTACAGGTCTCCGTTTTGGCTGCGAGAATTAGGTTCGGCAGATCGACCGGTAGGGGCTGCGTCACCAGCACCGTCAACTCGGAGTCGCATGCCATCTTCAATGCCTGCAGGGATTTCCACTGTGATTGACTTCCTCTCCCTCACAACACCATTTCCTGAACAAGGCTTACACTCGGATCCCCTGGGGATGACCGTGCCAGTGCCATCGCAAGTCCCGCAAGTAGACGCCATTTGAAAGCCGCCCTGCATGTAGTTTATCCGGGTACCAGATCCATCACAAGCGCTACATGCGCTCCTCGACGCACCAGACTTCATGCCATTGCCCTTACATGTGCCGCAGGTGCTGAGTGGTGTAATCGAAATGACTTTGCTTGTGCCCTTCGCTGCCTCCATGAAGCTAATAGTCGATTGGACCTCGATGTTTTCTCCAACGAGGATCTCCTGCTGATAAGCTTGCTGTCGTCCTCGGCGGCCGAACCCTTGCTGTCCGGTGAATGCTGAGAAGATATCTTCGAAGTTGACTCCGGCTCCGAAACCTCCCTGGCCACCGAACCCTCCGAACCCACCTTGTCCGCCAAATCCACCGAAACCAGAGAACGGGTGTCCTCCGCCGAAACCGCCACCACCTCCGGGGGCACCTCCTCCACTGGGGTCGAAGCCGGCGGCACCGAACTGGTCAAACTGTTCGCGCTTCTTGGGGTCGGACAGAATTTCGTAGGCGGACTGGATATCGGCGAACTTGTCCTTCGCTTGAGGGTCTTTATTCGTATCGGGGTGGTACTTTTTCGCTAGGCCATAGTATGCCTTCTTAATATCGCCGGCGCTTGCTGTCTTACCAACACCAAGAGCTTGGTAAGGATCCTTTTGCTGAACAGCATTTGTGGCATGGAACAACTGTACGGCGTTAGAAAAAGCCGAGCTATGATAGCAATTGGGATTTCTAATCACTCACCCGCTTCGCAGAAGGGGATTGGGTTCCCTTTCTAGGACAAGGTCGACGCTGAGAACCGACATGCCATGCCGCAGTATGAAGCTGGGCACCTTTCCTTAAACATTGAATCTTTGGTGCATTTTGCGCCAGGACCCGCGTGGGACGGGCAGCCTTTGATATCAAACTAGGATTCATCTTGAGCTGCAGCAGTTCATCTGACTCTAAGAAATCATATAAAGAAGTGCACAAGGTTCAGAGGGAAAAGGGAAAAAAGAGGGTAACCGAGAGGAGGGAACCGTCACAGACGAATAGCGGAATAGCTCGTGATTCTCTTTTTTTCGAGACCTATCTCGAACTTTTCCACGGTCGGACAAGCCTCAGGCATCCAGCTTCGTCATAAGGGCCGGCTTCGGCTGCGCTTTTTAGATGAAAGCCTATTGGTCGAAGCTCAGGCAATGGCAATCTAAAGAATGGAAAAGCCGATGCAAAACCGGTGGAAGCTCTTTAAATGCCGTCTCGCGTGGGGGATGAATTGGAGTGACCGTTTCTCGAGTCTCAAATAGGCTCGGTATTACGTCTTGTAACGTTGACGGCATTCAATACCGGGTTCTAAAGTATCATGGAAGAAGGATTGGCGATCTCTTGAGCACTTATGCCGAAACTACCCCGACTGCCTTAGTAGCCGAGGATTTTGAAACACATTTGAGATCCACGAGAAGCCGAAAACAATTCAGAGAGTGGTCCAATTATCAAGTCTTAAACCATGGTCGTTGAGCAAGACAAAGCTCCCGCATTAGCTCCAGTCTTTGTGGATTGGGCTTGAAAACTTCCCTGCGCGCTCGGCTCTTCGTAGCTCTGCCACACACAGTAGATAATTTGGTAGGTCGGTGGGCTTGTCATGGCTTGTCATGATAATGCTTTATGGGCACTACAATGTTTTCTCAGAACAACAAATTTTACTGTTTCCGTCATTATTTTTAAAATTGAGAAGGAAGGTCCAGCTCAGGGCAATATTGATCGGGTTCATGCGCGAGCTTGTGGCCCATGCGCATATGCGTAGGTATGATTAAAAACATAATACAAAACTCAAACTTATCGCCTATCGGAGAAGAAAGCATAACCATGGTATTCGCATTCTTTACCCGTAATGCTATAGGTGGCAGGTATAATATATACTCTGCGAAACTCTCAGTACTAACAAAGCACCCTGCTATGAAGTTGAAGAAGCCCATTCCCTGTCATGCTAGACGTGGTATCCCTATGATGTAATGTGAAACCGTGCAAGACTTTAAGTCCATCCCAAGAACAGACATCCCTATGCTACCAATGCAAACAAACCTGTCTGCCCGTGCAGTTATGTATAGTGTAGAAGAAAAAAATCGCAAGTTGTTCGAAGCGACTGATGCTGTAACGCTTCATTTCAACGCCCAAAACTCCATACCAATATGCCCATCCCTTGCGTAAAAACAATTGCTTGCTAATGAGCACCCGCCCCTTATTTCATGAAAGTCGTGTTCTTGCCGCCCGCGTATGGTTTAGAGATGCGATTGGGGTCGTGACGAATCTTGTAAATAAAGTCGACGATCACATCGTTCTCCTGTACGCCCATTCCGTTAAAATGTTTGCGCACAGAAAGCGCAAGCTGGTCTTTGCTTTGTCGCCGGGCTTGCCGACGTCGGACCATGGTTGGAGAGTGCAAACCAACGCTGTTTGGCTGCGACAGAATCCATTGGCAGTATGGGCTGGAGAACGAGGTCGGGGTGTTCAGACGGTGCTCGCGACGGTAGGCATGGAGGACATTTCGTTCGAAGAGAGCCCATGGCAGCTGTAAGAGTCCGAGTTAGCATGAGTGTAGCATAATGCATGCTGGAGGACGGGAGACTGGAAGAGCGATCGAAGATCATGGTAGGGAAGAGGGGGTTGACCAACACTAGGGGGAACAGGCTCAGCAGGCGGCGGAGGAGGAAGAACAGCAGCAGCATTCTGAACCTCTCGAAGATTCGAGTGGTTTTGTTGACTGGCGTTTCGGCGCATCTTTGTCGAGGAATGGCCGTTTCCACCTTTTTCTTTGGAATTGGGAGCGTCCGACTTGGAGTCGTCGTGATTGCGGGAGGATTTTGCGGGAGGCATGGTGGGCTGTGGAAAAGTGCGTCGATGTCTATAGTGGTAATTTGAGTCGTCGTAGAGAATAAGGACAATGAGATCGAAAAGAACGATAGGTTACATAGTAAGATAAACAATGCCTGATTTGAGTGAGGAGTTTGTGGGAGAGGAAATGAGGAAGGAGAGAGAGCTGGGTCAAGGCTGGCCGCTGTCGGTCGGCCCAGAAAAATAATGGAATTTGGGTCACGCACCACTGCTACTGCTACTGCTCCTGCCAGACGGGACGGGGAACTTTGTTGCGCTTGCGCCTGCCGCACCTTCGACGTCACAGCCCCAGCTCTCCAAATTCAAGTGACCACAAAAATGGAAGGATTTAGGCCTGCTGGCCAGGCAGGGGTGAAAGACCCTGAAAAAAGAACTCACCCAGCCATTACTTTTAGCAGGTGAAATGGGTCACTTTTTTGCAAAACGACATATACCCTTACTATCCTCCAGTTTCCTCTTATTTAATGGCTTCTACGATAAACAGGCGTTGCAGAAATCAATTACACAAGAAAAGGCATAATTTATTCCAGAAGGCTTCCATTGAGTCAAGACAGGTACTTAATTTACTTTAGAGAAGCAGGGGACAGACGGGACACAAAGCCCGAGGGTCCGGCCCGGTGGGTGGCTCAAACGTCCTTGTCGGGCTGCCCGTACTCTTTCAGTTTAGGGAATGCTGCAAAGTTTATATAACAAAGCATTTTCTTCTCCTGGCGCCTCACCAACGTCGATCCTCCCATTTCCGGTCGGTTCGAAGCGCCGAGACGTATGGTGTAAATATGGTCTCTACGGTCAGTAAAAAAAGCAACTGTCAATTTTGGATGGACTGATATGGGTCAGGAACCGAATGTTGGGCTTTGCCCACGACCAACTGAGGAACTATTGCATTCGTAATGACAAGACGAGCTCCGATGTTCGGTATATCACTTTATTCTACCTTGGTACTTTTTGGCCTCCACGTGCCTCTATTCGCTAGCAGCATGTCGTGCTTCACCTCCATTTGATGCCCCATAATCAACGGTGCCCCTCAGTAATAATGTTCCGATCATATGGATGGGTACTACGAGAGGCAAGCGAGGTCGCTTGGTTGAGAAAACTCCATTGTATCTTGATCGATCGAACTAATATTAATACCCTTATCGACTCATCGTCGCAATATGGCTATATCGTTAACTCTCAGTTCGCAATTATTACGTAGGTTTTCTTCACAGCATCCGATCAATTAAGCAAGCAGTGTTACATACTACGTAGCTGTGAGTGGCCCCAAAATCTGTCATGAGATCTCCCCGGGTGAGTGTCTAATGTAGTGGGACCCGTCTCGTCTGCCAACTAAAGACCCCCACGTTACCGAAGAAGTTTAACTGCCGTGCTGGTGTGAATCGATCAAATCGAACAGTCAATCGCTCGTGAAGCGCGGCATCGTCTTTATTGTTAGCCCTTTCAATCGTCTTGGAGCGAGATCTAAAGACCCCATCTCCACTTGCGATCCGCCAGCATGGGACGAAACACGCAGTCACCTCTAATCATGTGCACTTCATCTGCCAAGTAATCTGATTGACACATCGGAAGTCGGAGATATTGTTAGGTTTCGAATGATTTGCCGTCTGCTATATCAATTCGATTCTATTCGTTGGGCTATGGCCTATACTAGAGCATAATATGGAACACAGGAACTGGCAGTTTTTAACCGTGTCAGGGCTTCTCGACTTCTCTCCTTGGCCGAGAACTAGGAACGTCATTGTCAAGTCAAGAAGTGTGCCTGTTGGTCCCAATATCTACACCCGTTAGGGAATAATTGCCAGTGCTACGGAGCTCGAACGTATAGAGCCTGGCAGGTCCGTATGTGCAACCATGTTGTGCATCGGAATCATGATCATAACGTAGGACAGCATGAACAATCTTTCTGGTCGAGACACTCTAATCAACTAATGCAGCTCAAAGGCACCATGTGCACATTAAACAACCAAGCTGTTGGCGATAGCCCGTTCCCATGCAGGATCCGTTCATCTGGAGGGATGTTCCCCGGACTCTGATACTCCAAGCCTGCAAGTTCAGTTGTCCTATCTACAGTACTCCGCAATCCATTACGTTGATGTTGAGGTTTCCATGAGTGGATGGAACTCGACATCTGCATGGAAGGCGACCAATAGAGAGTATTCCTGATAAGGGTGAACTGCGTGCTGGAGTTTGGGCAAATCAGAACCTGCATACCTGAAGGAAATAGTTGCAGGTGGAGGAGATGCGAGCCAATGCCATTCCCAGTCAAATGTATCAGCCGCTGTGGAGAAGAGAAACCCGGGGAGCTGATCAGCCGACCTGTTGGCGCTGAGACAGTTGACGAGTCTCGAAGCTGCCCTGTTCTGACTGTTATTTTGTGTCTGAGCCTACAAAGAACAACACTAGAAATGTTGCTTGGTGTCATATCATTTTGCCGAGAAGGTCATCTTACTCCTCAGCTTCCAAGTCGTAGATATACCACGCCGTTCTCCTTTCTAACCTCACATCCCTGTCCAGGTTGGCGACCAGAACCACCAGCCTTTGGACTTTGTGGTAGTACAACTCCATGTGAGTTGGATGGAACGACAGCCTCGTTTAACTGCGGTCAGTAAGTGCCAAGTGTTGTACTGTGCCAATTTAGCAGCCATATATCATTTATGTCTAGCAGATGACGAGTTCGACTGTGAGTGGCAACAATTCAGATGGTAGCTGCAGCAAAGTTATTAGATGTTTAGATTTATCATATCAAGCCAAGCCCATTGAAATTCTTAAAGATAGGATCGAGAATCAAAAGCAAAAATATATATAGTCGTACTGTACAGTGAGATTGTCAATCATTGCCAGTTACAGTAGTCAAATCGTGCTGCAGATCAATGATCGCCAACCATATATGTAAGTAAGACTGGAGAAAGACAAAAAAGAAACATAAATAAAACGGCTGATATAAGTCTTTTCGTAGACAATCTTTGACTCGAGCTGAAAGAATTACGTACTATAGCCTTGAATGGATATCTATGATAAGCGTCTAATTGTGTAGATAGAATCGAGCTGATGAGCATGGTTTGTAAAGCTTGAAGCGGCCCGCCGGCTACTAAGCAAGTAAAGTCACGGTGCAAGCGAAGACGCAAGGACTGCCTACTACGGTACCCAGGTATAATACAGGCAGCTCTGAATGGTCCGTGGGGTTTCGGTTCCCTTCTTGGCTCGGGGAGAGTGGTCCGAGATTGATCGTGATATGTTGTCGATTGTAAGCGACTACTAACCTACCTATTGTATGCAGCATGCAAGAAAGAGAAAGCACAGACTGCGCTCTTTTTTTTTACACTAAGAAAATAGATCAAGACAGCATGGTTGGTTTCTGGCCTGGTCAGTACCAGGTGCTTGCAGCGTAGTAATCAAGGTCTTAGAAGATCCAACTAACAAGGCCACGAACATGGTTTAGCTAATGCTTCATGACCAGCAGAATCTTGTCTTTTGGTAAACTGTCAAGATTCGATTCTAGCCAAGGTGTTCCCCTAAACAATAAGCTGCGGTTTTAGGGTGGAAAGAAAAGTCATGGATGCCCGGTCGCTTGAGGCAGACAGAAAAGTGAGAACAGACGTTATCACATCCATAGCACAACATCCCTGTGCAACCCATCCTTCTTGGAGCCAGGGTCTTTTTATCCTAGGTAGAATTGTGAAGCCTGGTCGACTCGGGAATGTCGGGTGTGCTATGTATTCATCACACAAGTGTGAATGACTTGGGCGTGCCCTTTTCTATTGATGATAACCATCCTCTTCATGACAGAACAGAATCGTCCTGTAAAACAAATCAGACATGAAAAGAATGAGATTCGAAATGAGGCTGCGCTAAATTGATTGTGCAGGGATATAGCAGTAGCGTGCGTGGAGAAGCAAGCGGACGCTTTACCGAGAAGGCAAAAGGCATGGTACGAAAAGGGTTCAGGCTCCATTGGCATCCATGATGATATTGGCGACCCTCGACCCTTTTACCTTTTACCCCATCCATTCCGTTAAAGTCCATTCAAATCCCCCCCACTCTCTTCCCCCAGATCGCTCACTTCAGTTCAAGTTGAGTTCAGTTTACTCCAGCCCATCCCACGCCGCGAAGCTTTTGTGGCCTATTGTTTACGTTACAACATACTTATACTATTTTTTTGCTTTAACCTTTTTTTGCTTCTTCTTTTGGCTGATAGCCTTGGAGTTGCTTCTCATTATACGCAGCACTGTTTCATTCATATTGGTCTGTTCCTGATTACCTACCAAGGTACAGACAAATCTCAGCCCCCTCAATCTAACGTTAGAAAAGAAATGTCTCTCTTTCTCTCGAGTGTGCCCAGGTAATCTTATTAGCCGGTCTTTGTTTCTCTTTCCTCGCTGTTCTTCATCGGCTTCCAACATCCTTCTGTCACACTTGTGTTGCATCTGTTACACATCTGTGTATAATAAATCGACTCTCCAGGTAGGTAGCGATGACATTTTCTTTAGTCTTTGACATCTATTTGAATCCCTCTCCTTCGTCACTTTTACTCTATATCGGCGCCACTTGAACCGGGCTGCAGGGACCGCATTCTGGCACCTGTACCTGCAATTCTTTTTTTTTTCTGCCTCACCAGAGTCAAGGAAATCACCAGATTACCGTGGATTATTGGACGATAGCGGTCGAATATGATCTCGTCCTTGCCGGTCGCTGTTTATCACTCGCCAGACCCTATATCCAATATCGGGTCGAGCCCCTTTGGTCTTCGTTCCTACAGCCTACATCATTCGACCTTGCCTACCGCACGACAATGGAAGGATTCCACCTCATGGAATCAAGCCTCCCAGGATGATGTTGTTAAAAACATCAGTCAAAGCGCCCCGTTCTTTTACCGAACGTTAGGCGAGTTGTAGATAATCGACAACTTCATCTCGGCCTCATCGAACAGACAGGCAGACAGGCCTATTCTATTCGACTGTACGGATATCCACCCCCACGAAAGCCTCGCCCAGCGCCGCAACGGCATCTCACTCTCGGCAGCAGCCGCTCTCAAATCTTGACTTCCCCATACCTGGTTGAAAGGTCATTGCAAGATATACGACAGCTCATAACCTCGTTCTTTTTGGCTTCTCTCCCGTCTCCAGTCATGTCATGGTCCCACATCCCGTCCTCCCCAAGCTGGCCCGTGGTTCCTCGATCCACCTCCCTCATTTTAGCCGCAGAAACACGCGACACTTATTGTCCTTCGCTGCTAACACTGCGGAACCAGTCCGACCGACCGTTGAGACCTTATCGACTTTAGGGTCAGCATCAGCATAGAGCCTGGCGTCCGACTCGAATCAGACAAACACCGATATTCCGTTGCACTACGATTTCTTGTGGCCGTTGCCAGCTCGTCGAGACGCACCGAAGAAGCCTCGGACCCCATTCTGCCATGCGTTACCTGCAGCATCATATCAATTTATAGGGGTCTTTAACAGAGCAATCAACGTACACGATTTATTTCCGCCCAGTCCCAGCCCCAGTCCCACTCACGCGGCCCCCGGTCACAACCTAAGTCAACCCCGCTATTAGACCCAGCTGCAACGGCACGCTTTGCGACAGCCCAGCGCAGCAATTACCAACCGTCATATACATAGTACGCGCCTTGGCCTACCAACGCCTGGCTGCTGGCTATCTATTGCCTGCCGGTCTTTTTTGTGTACCGGCTTGACACTTCCGAGTTCTTGTCGGCGTATTTATTCGCTTCGCACTCAATAGTCTCTTCTAAGAACAGGTCATGGCATCTGTTATAACGAACCAAGTGAAACCAACTCTACCCATCTCTCCGGTAAGCTCCGGCGCAATGGGGGCTCAAAATATATCGCCTCGCGATACTTCAGATCTCTCTGCGCGCGGTCGACGAAGAAGTCGCTCGCCCGAAAATGACGGCCCTGAACAAGATCAAAGAGGCGAAGGAAACCAAGACGGCCCAAATGGCGCATCCTCAAACTCAGACGGTCCAGGCCCCGCCAGAAAACGAAGACGTAGCCGAAAGGGCTTGGACAAGAGGTTTGAGTGCAGCTCCGAAGGTTGCGGAAAGAGCTATTCAAGAGCGGAACACTTGTATGACTTGATCTTGTGCAACTCGACGACACATGTGCTGACATGGAACACAGATACCGTCATCAACTTAACCACAACTCCAAACAAACTTATCATTGCACCTTTCCCAACTGCACACGGACATTCGTTAGAGGAGACCTTCTCAAAAGACATATGGACCGACATGCAGCAAAAGGCTCACAACTTAATCAACGAGATAGCATGGCTGGGCACATGGGGCCCGTTATTGCTCCTGGTCAGCCACCCAACTTCAGCCGAAACAACTCTATCGATTACGGAAAGTCGCAGCCAACGAATATGTCTTATCAGACGTCGCAAATCCCAACACCCAGCCCTTATTCGCCTGTGGGCAATGCTCCAACAGTGATGTACCAGAACGGACCTATGCCTACTGGCATGGAAACCTACATGTCTCCAACTCAGGGTTACGACAATCGCACGCCGCAGCTTAGCCAACCTCAATCACCTGCAATGTCGCAACGACCTTCAATATCAGCCGGCAATTCACAATACAACGTTATGTCTCCCATTGCCAATCAACATGGTTTTCCAAACCAACAAAACGTGGCACATAATTCCTCCTTTGTCAGCCAGCAGAACGTCATGCCCATGAATCTGCCTCCTGCTCAGTACTCTAGTGGCCCTGATTCTACCGTTGTCACCTCGGCGGAGTACTCAGAGCCAGGCACCACGCAAGCTAGCGAGATGATGATGCTTGACCAGATGTCCATGCCTGCCACTGTCCCTGTCTTCGGAGAAGGTGGTGATATGAACAAATCGCCTTACGTCGGAATGCCTGAGGATTTCATGGCTTATCTTTTTAATTCTCCAAGCCAGGCCATGACTCCGGTTATGGGTCCTAACTACACCAAGTCGGTAGCCCTCCATGATTCACGAGTAACTATACTAACCCACAAACCCAGTTATGCGGAACTGCAAGGTAATCAGTTCAACCCATCCCTTCTAGGCACTGACAGTAATTCACTGGGATATTTCCCGACCGCTCCCCAGCAGGTCATGGCTGTCAACAATCTTCTCGATCAGCAGGTTCCTGAAGCTTCGATATCCGAGGAGAAAAGCCAAGAGCTGTTTGACTTCATCAAGGAACGCTTCCATGATAACAAGCACGCCCCACCTGATCGCCAGTGGGCCGACTTAATAGAAGGCGATCGCGCGAATGGCGACCACATGCTGAGCAAGAGGATGATGCAGGCTTATATTGGCTCTTACTGGTATCATTTCAGCGACCAGATGCCCATACTCCACAAGCCTACATTCTCGCCCGACAAGACTCCGAACCTTTTGTTGCTCGCTATGATGGCCATTGGAGGTGCTTGTCTAGATCGGACACATGGACACAAAGTGACGAGAGCAAGTGCCCAGCTGTCCAACTTTCTTGCGTGGCATCTTCGTTGGGATATTTTCATGGATGTCAACTTCCGACCGCCTGCTAAACTATGGATCTTCCAATCCCTGATTCTGCTTGAACTGTATGAGAAGATGTTTGCTACAAGAGAACTCCACGAACGGGCCCACATCCACCACGCCACCACAATTACTCTAATGCGAAGAGGTCGGTCCCTGATCGGCAAATCTGCATTAGACTCTCCGCCAAACCCCCGTGATGGGTCCAACGGTTCTCGGCAGTCCTCCACCTCCAGCACCACTGGAACCGCCGATAAGTGGTGGGAACATTGGGTCACCAACGAAGCGACCAGACGTGCGGCCTTTGCTGCATTCATCGTTGATTCCATCCATGCCACCATGTTTGGTCATTCAGCGGTCATGGTTGCTCATGAGATGCGACTCCCTCTCCCATGCGATGAATCTATGTGGCGAGCTGGAAGCAGTTCCGAGGTCTGGAGAATTGAATCAAATTTGCTGTCGAATGGTATCAAACCAACTTCATTTTTGGAGGGCCTCAAGCGAACATTGAGTGGCCAAGATGTTCACACAACTTCATTTGGCAGGACGGTCCTCATGACAGGTCTCTTGAGCGTATCATGGCACATGCATCAGCGGGATCTTCAGGTCAACGTCCTTGGTGGTGGTATTATCCAGGCTCTGGGTGGCCGTGACCGATGGCGAGCCACGCTCACTCGAGCATACGACACTTGGAAAGCAGATTTCGATAAGCACTTGGAGCGAAACGAGGCGGCTGATCCTTATCAGGATGACTCTACCAAGCGGCAAGAATTCAATGTCGTGTTCGAAAGCCGGACAGTTTTGCATCACCTGGCTCACATGGCTATGCACGCTGATATTGTTGACTGCCAAATGTTCGCTCGGGCAAAACGTCTGCTTGGCCGAACTATTGGGCCTCAAGAATTCAACAGTGCTCAAAGGCGGATCAAAGATCACTGGGCCCATTCAGCAAGGGCCAGAGACGCTGCCTTTTATGCAATCAAGTTTCTATGTTCCGTTCTGGCTCCTGATCAGGTGTCTCCAGCGCACGCTGGCGGTTATCATCTTGATGAGCCATACGACGCCCGCGACGATGTTCTCCTAAACCGGCCATGGGTCATGTACTTTGCTGCCCTGGTCGTCTGGAGTTATGGCTTCGCACTCGAAGGTCCCTGCCCGAACACGCCACTGCCTACCAATAAACAGGAGAAGCTTCAGCTTATGAGAAACTATTTCATCAAATTTGGCACAATTGAGAATCCGGCCGATCTACAAAACAGAACAGGATTTAACTCGAACACAGCTCTTCTCATGGTCCTTAAAGATACATTCGAGACAACACGCTGGGAACTCCTCCACGAAGCTGCTACGCTGTTGAATAATTGCATCGTTTTGAATCAGGGTGGTACGATCGCTTAAATGTAATAAAGCATTACCTTGCGGCATGGTACTAGCCAACGTGGAGACTCGAATATAGACAAAGTATAAATGGATAGGGGCGGTGTGTTGGAACAATTTAAAATCGTACGAGATATGACGGACGGAAGGGCATGATTTATTTAGATAGAGTCTCATATGTCGGACTGCCTTTTGCTTTAGTATACCCCTAGTGTTATTTTGCAGAATGCAATTGTTTTCGAGCGAGTTTTTTAACAAATCCTAAATTTCAGTCTAAATTTTCGGCGAACAAGAAGTCGTGACTGATATGCTGACTGCTATTGATCCATATGCAAATATAACACATCCAACAGGTGTGCACCGTAAGTCAGCAGCAATATATTCTAGATAATGTACAATTCCCCTTCTCATCGTCCTGTCAGACTAGATCCGCCATCGTACTGCACACTACTTCTTCGGAGGAACGACATAGGACTGTTGAGCCGCTTCGTTGGTGCTCCGTCGTTTCCTCCCAAAACACCAGGTGGCAATCCAAGCGTCGGGATACTGGCTTCAGGCACCGCCTCCAACGCCGGCGCTGTTGCAGGCGTGCCTTGAACTTTCTGGCCCTTCTCTAAAGCCTCTTTGTAAAACTCCTCGAGCGCTGTCTTGTTCTTGCAGAACTCGTCAATCTCGGCATTGAGTGCATCGGGGTCAGGGGATGTTGCGGGTGTAGGTTTGTTGTGTTGTTGGTCAGCTGGCTTCAGTGCTGGCGAATGGAAATAGTGTGTTGGCTTGAGGAGGGGCGAAGACAGTGTTGCTGATTCTGCCATTCCAAAGGTTGAGTAGGGGCCATATGATGCCATGCGGCCGCCGCGCTCTATCAAAGGTGGTGGGTCGATTGAACGCATGCCCGCGGGTCGATTGCTGTACAAACGGTTTGCCAGAATCAAGAGATCGCCTTCATCCGTGATCTCGGCCAGGAGAGTACCACTGCGATGGATATACTGGGTGTACTTGTAATCAGGCTTACCCCATGAGTAGCTCACATCGACGTTGCTCGGGAAATTGGATGCCGCTTCTGTATCCAGGACAAAGTCGAACTTCTTAAGAATCGCTGTCTGGTAGAAGTGCTTGTTTGGAGATGTAGTCGGGCCCAGGGAGTTGGGATCGATGTACGTCTCGGGCTTCTGATCCGGAGGACGAGCTGCCAACTTGATGTGATATGGTTTCCTGAACGGATTCGTCTCGGTAATCGTGCATGCCTCTTTGATAGGTAATTCGACAAGTCGCAAGCCGTATTGGCTGGCTTCTCGGGCCCAGCTCTCGACTGCGTCTTCCACCAGCTTTGTCGTCACATTCATCCAATCAATGCGAATATGGTAACAGCCATCAGGGTTATGGAGGCGGTCATAATGTAGGTCAATCTTCTCCGGTCTATATGACCGCTTGCGATGGTCAACATCATACTTTATGACCTTGCTAAGCACAACTCTGGGCCGCTTCCCACCATGGTGGAGTGATATAGTCGGCGTTGTTGAAGTTGACGCAGGGGAACCACTTTCGTCAACCGAACGGGCCGACATCAAAGTCCGAGGTGAATCTCGATTCGAGGATTCAACACTTGGCGTTGGCGGTACTGGAGCTCTTCGGGTGTTGAACCATCCTACGTGAGGCTTGGCAAACTCGCTGGCAATTTGATAGTAGTAGTTACCATCTCGGAACTGGTGGCGCTTATCAACATGAACAAATATGCCCTTGTCTTTGGGGTTTGCAGACTTGAGGTCGTCATGTGCCATCAGAGCGTTGCCTAAGGCTTCGGCATCTTCCCGAGTATCGAGATCCTCAAAGTTGTCAAGCAGCCATGTCACCATATCAGACCCGATGAAACAAGCAGAGTAGAGGCGAAGATGCCATCTACGGTTCTGCAGTCTAACACCTCCATTCTCAATAGGTTGCTGCATGGCATCAGCCAGTGTGGATAAGTTCAGATTGGATTTCTTGAAACGTTCCTTAGCTGACACCAATCCCTTTCGATTAGCACCCTCCACCCCTTCCGTGAGAGGGAGTGTCTCGACTTCAGCGGTGATAACCACTGAAGGATCATCAGTTTTCCACACGATATCCAGGGGATTGGGGTCTCGTCGTCGCTTCTGTTGGGAAACTGAATGATACCTCCGCTCAGACATAGGAATGTAGCGATACTTTTGCCATGATTGGGCAAGACGCTTAATGCCTTCGATTCGTACCTCTTCGGCGTGGTCCCCAGTCTGTGTCCTTGATATTGGGACATCCTTTCGCAGGACAGGGATAAGGACAAATCTTGCACGCCAGAAACGAAGGCTGTCTGACATGTCATTATGATGCCCAGCAATGTAAGAATCAATCATGTTCCAGTTGCGGTCAGTACGAGGAGTGAGAAGGTCAATCTCGCGCGCTTCATAAGTATCATCCAACAACGTGCGGATTGCAGGCTTGTAAATTGGCGAGAAACCTTGTGAAGTGAATGAAGTATCTGTCGGCTTTCGCATGAAGATGTTTACCTCAACTTCTGTGCCATTGACGCACGAAAGTTGATGGATGCTGTTGCCAACTGACAAGAAAATACTAGTGCCATCCTCCAGGGGTTGATCTCTTGAGAATATGTCACCAATCTTGATCAAATTTTGTCCAAAAGCACGAGCAACTAATGGCCCTACCACAACTTGGAAACCCTGAGTGAACCGCAGGCTGATGAGCTCTTGAATGAATTCCTGTCGCGACTTGGGCGCCTCGACTAGGTCGTCATCTGCATCCTGCTCGACAGTATACGGATGACGATGGTATTCCGTGTCGAACTGTGTCTTTGAAGGGAAGTACTCTGTAGTGAGAGGCACAGACGCAGGACAACAAAGAGCTTTCCACTTCTGAACCTTCATTTGGGTGATCTGAGGGTAAACATGTTGCCATCGACTATACAACACAGTATCGTCGATTGCAAGACTTTCCGGGTTCGAGGGATTCACAAGAGTCAACCATGGAGTTATGGCAGTAGTAGGTGAGAGAGTTGTGGGTAGATCTTGAACGGCATCACTCAGTACACCAGCACGCAGTTTGTTTGTGTATAGCTTCTGTGCATCGTCAGCACGAAGGGCTTCTGAGTATCTGAGGTCGCGATCGTCGTCCCGTTTCGGCGGGCGATTATTAAAAGACGAGCCGATCGTGGTAGACGCCGTCCTCAGCTGCATCGCAGCCACATCGAGGCCGGAATTGTTTCTTTTGAGAATAGGTATACTGGGAGTCATTGGCACCCCTTCAATGATAGTATCAGGGGCGTCTAGTCGATATTTCTGGATCGAAACTGATGATGGGTGACTAGTGATTGTCTGCGGAGAACTTGGACGTAGCTCTGGGCGGATTCGAGGCGTTAGTGGCTGTTTTCCTTCGCCAGAAGAGACAACAGAAGCATTGACAGTCTCGGCCTTGATCTCTGCAACTACGGCCTTGGGGGCAGCAATACCAAATCCGCGCTGGCCAAGACTGATCTGCCTCATCAGCTTGGGTTGTTTCGCTATTTGTTTGGGAGGTTTCGGCGTTGGTTCGGCGCTCTTTTTGAGACTGGTTGGAGATGGCTTGTCGCCATCTGTAATATTCATTGATAACTTCCTTGCCGAAGCACCGCCAAGAATCGGCGCCCTTTTCTCAGGGAGCGAAGTTCCATAAAGACCAGAATCCTCTGCCAACTGTCTTCTCGTAATTTCATCCAATTCCTTGGCATACCTTGACGAGTGATGGCGACTGCGGCCATGAGAAATTTTGGCCCGGTGGTCATCGAACTCTTGCAATTGCTTCCACAGTGATTTTTCACCAGGCCTGGCCAATCTGTCTGGAACAAATCTTTGGAACCCTGATGTGTGCTCGAAAAGACCCTCTGGTGCTCGTCTGCTGGGAATGTAGACAGTGTCGTTGATACCAGTGTTCCGATATTTCTGCGACGATGGTGGTTCAGTGATATTGGCAGGGAAATGAGTGTCGACTTGCAAAGGTGTCGTTTCTATCTCGTTCGTTTCAAGGATACTTCTCATTTGCAACGCGTACATGCGGCATCGAATGTTGAACTCGTCTTCATCGTCTTGCATGACCTTGTTAGACACAGACAAGGCAATTCCCTCATACGAAAGAGCCTCATCAGACGCTCCAGTCCAGAAAGAGACATGAAGCCATTGCGGAAGTGCAAAGCACCATTGGTCGCTTGTTGCCATGGATATAAGGGGGTCAGCACGGCGTGAAAGGCTCATCCCTTTCGAAGGCGAGAATGATTCGCCAAGAGATTGATAGCTTCCTATCACCGGCGTAGGGTGGTTCGGCGTACTGTCACGACTATGAAATGATCTCGAGAAGCTTGACCGATGAGCATGACCGTGGTCATCAGAATATTGCGGGTTGCGATACTTGAAAAGAGGCACTGAATGCAGTGGCATCTTGGGCATGCATATCAAATCAATACCGATGCCATTTCCCACCAATGCTTCGGTAGTCCTCCGCAAGGTCTCATAGTCTACCTCAAAAACACCAGAGCCAGGACTGATTACCGCAATTGAAATTCCGGTCCTGGTGAGGTCTCTGTCGATATGATCATGGGCAAACTGAGATGAAGCTAGGTTGATCGCCTCTAGGACATTGCCATACATGGCATAAGTCGACTCAGCCTTGACACGAGACGAGGGGGTATCTTTAGGGATAGAGTCCGGACCGTTGATCTCGGCCTGAGCGTTGAGCTTGTGGTGATACAAACTGATATCCCGGCGGAAGAAGTTGAATTCTACCTTCAACTGGTGCAGGATCTTTGTCCATTCCCCACTGCCCATCTCGCTGACTACGACTCGGTAAAAGTCTTTGTATGGTCGGCGCAGGCCAGATGGCTGTATGCCAGTGTAAAAGTCACCAGCGAGCCCGTCGAACTCGGCTGTCAAACCGGTATCATATTCTACACGTGCAAAGAGCACGATACTGACCAGATGTTTGGCCTTAAGCATAGCCCATCTCTTGAACAGAGCGGGAAGAAACCCGTTGACGACCTTGTTAAACATGATTTCGCCAGAGCTTTCTGCATCAAATTCCCACATTTCTTTAGCCATCTGGATGAAGAGGACGTATCTCGCTGATTCGCTCCGAAAGATGGGCCGAGTGTCGCGGGTAAAGAAGGCAGAGTGCGTCTTTCGGCTATCGACATAGATTGCAGTGACTTGCGCCTTGATGGTGCCCATGAACAAGACCGATTGGCCTTTGTAAACGGTTCTTCCTGTCAGCTCTCCGACAGTCATTCTCCAAATGTCTGATCTAGACAGATATTGGTCTTTGAAAGACAATTCTACGTGAGAAGCTTCGGTGGCTGGATTCTTTGCATCCACCTTGGTTGAGATTAGCATCATGTATTTCATGCTTGGAGGGATCCCTCACCATTGTCAAGAGCACCTGGGAACCTTTCTTCATCCCAAACGCATCGGCGATATGCTTCAAGACATAGACCTCAACATCAGGATTCCGCATCTTGGTCTCCTGAGGCATATCTTTGGCGACAAAGAAATACTTGAAGCCTGCGCCATCCCCATTTTGAGTTCCTGACGTTCCCTTGGAAGCATCTTGATTTTGCTTGCTACTGGTACCATGTCCAGCCGAAATCTTTCGCAGGTCATCCCTCGCAGTCGAGATACACATCAACATTCCAGGCTTCACATCGGCGCCCACTACATCGAAATTGAGCAGGACCTCGTCCCGGGTATAACCTTCGTTGACCGTCACAGTACATCGGCGTTCTATTCTTGTTCGCTTCTCATCTTTGATAGTGGAATGGGTCGATATGCTCGCAGGGGAAACAGGAACCTCAGCATGGGAGCGATCTAAGCTCGACTTGCTATACTGTCGCCAGTGCGGCGGTCCCATGCGTGGGACCGGGTTCCTGGTGGTACCATTTCGTGACATGGGATCGGGCTGCCGCTCGCTCGCTATAGAGAAAGATTCGACAGAGCGCGATGTGATCCTGTAGCTCGCATGTTGCTCTGAGTGGATTGGTCCGATTGACTAAGCCGATCGCGAGGCTGTTGATGGAGAATCGCTTGTCGCAAGCGGGCATGGTCAGTAGCATGAGCACTGGAACGTGAGGTTGGCGGTCGCGGCAGAATCATTTCACCGCCTTCCGCTCATGGAGGTTTGCTGTCAAGCAAGTATCACTGTGTAATACCTATGATTGGGCGCTGCTGATAGCTGTTATACAGTGCTATAGAATTGTATTAAAACTTGGATGAGATACATCTCGGTTTATGCACAAAGTAATGATTCTTTGAATAAACTTACAGTTAAAATTATAGGACCCAGGTATTCGCAGATCCTGTGGGACCTTTTCTGCTGTCTGCCATCACGCTGTTGTAGATCGCTATAATCGCATAACATAAACAATCTTCGGAAGGCATATTAATCTCGCATTTATTGAGACTTTCTAGCTAAGAATCGACATTGCCTCCAACGCCCGTCGCTTTGCGCATTGATAAAGTCACCGCGGCCTAAACGATTGTACTGGAGAAAACTTCCAATAAATTTCAAATTTTAAATAGACTTTGTACAGGTACTTGCTCAATCGAAATCCATGTGAAATCATTGGAAGCAAGGACGGGTAGCCACACGGGGGGCTAAAAATATAAACGTCAATAAGAAATGCCTTGTAACAAGGCTGTGTGGCTTGGATCGGGAAACCGATGGAAGTGTAATCCTTGGAGATCAACCTGACTCGTCTGAGTGAGTAGGGTACCCTGTTCTATGGTCAGTAAAAAGTTAAAAGAGGCCACTGGGTTTGACTTACACCAAGAGCATACAGCAATGATGGAATAAAGACAAATAAGAAGCCAACCCTCCAGCCAATGGCTCTTGCCATCTGCAATCAGATAGTTGACGAGCAAGACAGCTACAAACATAGTCGCGACCTGGAACAAGTCGAAACTCAAGTTCATGTCGTCGTTGCCCATTCCCCAGCCGATAATTACCAACAGAGGGATCAAAAAGAGGGCAACCTGCATGGAACTACCGACCGCAACTCCAATAGCCAAATCCATCTTGTCCTTGATTGCAACAGTCACAGCGGTCGCGTGCTCGGCTGCATTGCCTACAATTGGCAACAAGATCAAGCCGACGAACTCCTCTGAAACGCCTCCTGTTTTCGTAACAGCGTCGATAGAGTCAACCATGAACTCAGCGCAAAGGGCGATCAAAACAGTAGCAGTTGTCAGCGTAGCAACTGCCACCCAGAAGTGCAGTTGAGGTTCCTCTTCTTCATCTTCATCTTCCTGGGACTTTGGCAGTCGGTGGGGGTTCATGATCATCTCGGAGAGGCGCTCGTTCTCCTCACGGGCAGTCATGCCACCACCGATAAGAGCGCCTGGAACCATTATACCTTGACGGATGTTGCCGCCACCTCCACGCGACCAAGGTTTCGCGGCAACCTTCTGGCCTTCTTGTCGGAAAGTGCTTGAGTGGGTCTTGAGCTGGAACAGCAGGTAGGCCGCGTATACAATGAGAAGGATTACGGCTGTGCCTCTTGAAAGCCGGGCAACATTAGCGGCCGGTGTGTTTTTGGCTTGGTCGAAAACTGTTGGTACGATGACAGAAGCGACTGCCAAGGCGAGCATGCTACAAACCTTATTAGCAAAATATCGACTGCGCCTGTTTTCGTTGACTTACCTGGCCGCGGTCTGGGCAACCGTTTCGTTGAAGTATTGAGCTTCACGTCGCAGGCCGCCGAAGAAGAAACAGAAGCCAAGCACCAGAAGAAGGTTGCTCAGAATTGATCCCACCAAAGAGGTCTGAACGATAATAACCTTTCCATCTACCAAAGCCAATATAGCCACAATGAGTTCAACGGCGTTTCCGAACGTAGCGTTAATTAGACCTCCCAGAACTTCACCGGTCCGTAGAGCGATTTCTTCTGTGGCGAAACTCAGGATGGCGGCAAGTGGGATGATGGCGATGAAGTTGACCACGAATACGGCGATTCGGTTCACGCTGTGGATGTAATTGAGAGCGATACCGACGGGGGCGGCGATGAGAAGAATGTTGATATAGGAATTGAGAAAGGTCCTCTCAAGTTGGTTCCGGACGGTAAAAGGCTCCTTTGGCTCAACATGACGGAACAATTTTGATGACTGTCGTCGATCAAGTTTCCTCTTTTCCAGGTCGACATTCTGGTCTGCGGCAGCTGGAACGTCTTCGCGTTTTCTGTTTCGTAGTTGATTTTCATCGCCGACGAGTGAGCGCTGTGATGTAGGAATGTCGTCGCTTCCATCCATGGGGGAACCTCCTCCAACCATTTTCTCCCGATCGTATCCGTCTTCTTTGCTTCTTCTCGTGTCCATCATTGTCTCTGCTGTTGACCACTCTCTGGCTGGTCCGCTTCGCCCAGGCTCAGTGACTGCGTGTGTCAACTCTTCTCCAGTTGTCTGGTCTCGGGTACGTTGTTGTCCTTCTAAGCCGGCTTCGGAGAAAGTGCGCGATCGACGGTTCCAGGCGACGTGACGAAATGGGTTCCAAGACTGATCAGTACTGGTACGACTGAGGTTGTGCGCTTGGCGCTTGATGTTGAAATGGTTGACTATCGCGATATGAGTGAGCAAAAAATAAAACCAATAAGAATAACAATGACAAAGGCTATGCGCGAGAATTGCAAAATCGGCTACTTGAGACAGGGCAAATGTGAAAAGTCGAGAAAGGGGACCTTACAGGTAGACATCGCCAAGAACTGGGGTCCAAGTTCAGAGGTGCGTGGGTCAGCGGATGTTGCGGCGAGTGCGTGTCCCTCACGGCAGTGCAATAGAAGTAAAATAAGAAAAATAAGGAAGAACTGCCAAGAATTCGAGAAGGGGGAGGGCTGGTGGTGGGCACCGTTTTGTTGATTCTCTTTAGCTTGGAAGCAAACGGTGAGGTCACTCGTCTTTTTTCGCTTTCCCCTTTAATAACAATTCATTTCCCTGAAAAAAGGACCTGTGCCTCCCTCTGTTATGCTACATGTGCTGCCCAACTTGTGTCACTGGCCGGTTGTTATTAAGAGCGACACGTCAAGGCAGTTACCGCTATCTTACCGCCCGCTACCTAAAACGGCAATAATTCAAGGACTGTGCAAGGCATGGGACTCTAGAGGCCTCCTCCTCTCCTGTTCTGGGGGGACAATCTTCCAATAAGCTTGATTCAAAGCTTGAATCTAGATTCTAGCCCGACGTTCTTCGCTCTCCGTTCCACTGTTGTCATGGTCAGCCACAAATCACGACGACAACACATCAGGCTTTCACTGCCCTGCCTCCCTCCCTCCCAGGCCGTTGAACAGGTACCCAGTAGCCAGTATCCATGATTCAGGATGATGCAGCTGGCAACAGGCCATTGGTAGGCGTTATTCCAAGCTAATGAAATGACTTGGAACCTGCTGTTGCGGGTCGTCATCATTTCAGACGAGGGTTGGTCCTTGATGGTCGCAGGGGTTAGACTGTGCCAAGCCGGCTAAAGCATGCCGAGCGATCTACCCATGTCTTGGCGATCTGACTAGGTGCAGGATAACCAAGTTATGTCATTAATGCACCTGTTTTATCCAATTGCCTTGATTCTTGGCGCTCACATGGCACCGTTATTACCGTCTTATTCACAGTTCCTGGTTTCACAAACGAATATACCGAGTGCTTGCATTCTCTGTAACAAAGTGATCAACAAAATATGTACCACATCTCTAAATTCGATTGATACCAAGAAATAGGTACTCATGTTTTAACTAGGTACTGTACTAAACAGGTGTGATGCACTTTACTCACTCCCTTTGGCATTAGTGAGCCACATGTAGGTAGCTCAGGTATCGTCAAATCGCAATGCTCCAAGAACGCCGTGTATCATCCGTTCGCTCCCTTGGTAATTCCCTTTAGCGACCAATGTGTTGTGTTGCCGCCTGCTGGCCAAGCCGTCTTCCCACTAAACACTCTTCGAATCCGCTTTGGTGGGTGAAAAACGCCTCTCCCAAGTATGCATTGCTCGTTTTAACTCCAGTCCAAACTGGTTCAAATGGCCATCCCGTGTCCACCACCTTACGCCGAAACATCTTTTTAAATCCAGCTCTCATCAAGATCTGCGCCAACTTCTGACTCGGGCAAGGGGTTCTTCCTGGGTCGCCCTCGTTTCCGCGGTTGTGAGTCGGACCTCGCCCGTTTCTTTCGTCCGCCCGGTGTATTTGCTCCTTTTCTTTTACGTCCTCGGTCGAGCGTACTGTCACCATCTTCATCTTCGTCCCCACTTGGAGTCGAGGGGTCCATATCCATTTGGTCGCCATCGTCTGCAATTTTGAATTCCTTGTCGACGTTAAGGAGCTCTACGAGAGCGGTGCATTTCTGTATCATCCGTTCTTGGTCCTGAAGTCCGGCCATATGTGCTTCGATTTCGTCCCAGACCTTGTCGCCGTGAACACCTTGGACTTTGACTGGTATCCTGTTTAGGTCCTTGGCCAAGGCCTTGGCTTTGCTGTCATGCCTGCTGTTACCCATACCATACAGTCGACGCAGATGTGTTCGCGTTTCCCACATAGATAGAAGGATAATCGACGCAGTCGCCAATTGACGAAGCCGGCCTGGTTCGACTTCGGATGTCATCGCCAACGCTGGCTTGGGGTCTACTTCCATGGGTAGTACTCCAGGAGTTAGGTTGGCCGAAACTCCAGGTACTGGCGCCGAGGCCTCAGGTGCCAACGATTGCAGTGTGTCAACACGGACATTGAAGATCTCGGACTCAATAGCCTGCGCCAGTGAGGCACCGGTACTAGTCACCATCTTTTCGATTGCATTGACTGTTGTTTGCAATTCTCCAACTGATTGGTACTCGAAGAAGGCTAAGTTCTCGGTGATGAAGCGTGCAAAGGCCATGTGAGACGGGACCTCTTCAGCTGTATCTAATTTGGCGAGGTCGAAATCCAGCTGGCCGCAGAGCTTGTCCAAGAAGCGCTGACGATTCTTCATCTTGCTGATCTTGAGTACCTCCACCAGTAAGTGCAGTTTGGACTGGAAGGGGTTTGTTGTCGCGCCGCGGGTATCTTCCACGACATCCCGCTGGTATGCGAAAGCTGATTGTACTGCCTTGGCATATTCTCGTTCAAGAACAGTCTCGTGTTTCTCATGTAGATAGCGATGCTCAGAGAAGGCCAATTCCGAAATTCGTCGATTTGTTGATGTTTCAAGGGTCATCAAGGTGACACAGGTCTCTTTGGGGTGAGTTAAACCTTGTCGGTTGATGCTGCCCAGAACCTCTGTGGCGAGGAAAGCATGGTCACCTTGGCCTGAAAGTGCAATGCGGGATATATACTTCAAGAATCTCTGAGACGTAGCACTGGCGACATCGTCAAAATTAGTCCCGCCCATAACTGTCAGCTCCCGCTTCTTGCCGGTGGCTGGTCCTTCCGCTCCTGTTTCGGACCGTTTCTCTTCAGTAAGCAAAAACTCTCGGAATGACCGCAATATCAGCATCTCGAGGCCAGGTGTCTGCTCTTTGAAAACTTGATCAAAGAGTGTGTACAGTTTGGGAACAACATAATTGCGTGGCCAAGCTTGGCAAATCAATCCAAGAGCATCAAGTGCTGACTTGCGGATCTCAAGCGGCTTAGAGGGTGCCGCAAGGGGTACCAATTTCTCAATGGCTAACAAAGGTACTGAGTCTCCCTTCCATTTGGGAAATTTTGCTCTAAAGGTATTCGTCCACTCGTCCAATTTGCAATGTTTTGCAATCATGCCAATCAGCAGGCTGTATCCATAGGTCAATGTGATCGAATTTTGATCAATGGGTCTTGCCTGTATCTGTTCGATTTTCAATAGACTAGATAGCAGGCCACCAATTAGTGGAGTGTAGACGTTGAGCAGTCCGCATACCACCTGAGTGCAAGCTACCAAATCGTCCAGGGCGGTTCGCTGGCTGACCTTGGAAAGAGCTTTCAGTAGGTACGCGCGTACTTCTGACAGGAACTCAGTATGAACGCTGGTCAAAGTAGGCAAGACCCGACGATAGACAATAGTCACATGCCGAAAAGCGGTCAGTTCCTCAGGCTTCGAGAAGTTTGCCAAATGCGGCAGCAGAAGCCGAATCTGTTCAAAGTTGAACAGTTTGGGCTCCGCGTTTGCAAAGATTGTAAGCACTTGCAGCGCATCGCGCCCAGACGGAACAGTAGGGTCTTCAGGGTCAAGGTTGTCTATCAATCCAAACATATTGGCGACGAGCTTGGTGCAGACTGTAAAGGGCCCACTCAAAGATTTGTCTTTCGGCTTGAGAATGGATCGGAACACCTTGTCGAGCATTTCGGTAACCGTTCCAGATTTGACAGTCTGTATAACGAGTGACACGTGTTCGTTGAGTGATGTTTGGTACACAGCAGTCCCCTCGCCTTGGTAAAATGGTGCAAACCAAACCTCCTCAATCATCTGGCGGGCTAGATCGCGAACGGTATCGTCAGGATCCTGCACTCGGCGCAGCAATCCGTTCGCTATCATGCTGCGCAGTGTCTTGCTGGGGTTGCGGAGATAAATATCGCGAGTGAGTTTCATTGCACGCTTCCTTACACCGAGACCATTGTCCTGGAACCGATTGACGATCATTGGTGTTAAGGAAGACTCGAGGCGAGGGCGCATCGCCATGCAGTTGCCCAAGAGACCGAGGGCCGAGTCTCGCACTTGTATAGAGGGGTCACCTGCACATTCTAAGATCAGGTCAATGACAGTCGAGTCACCATCCAAGATTGAGGGATCGGTTTCTAAAACCTGGTTGACGCTCTTGAGACTCCTGCTCCTGACTGTGGCTTGGTCACTGGCCATGGAACCAAGGAGAATATTCAGGATCTTGCCGAAGGCTTCGCATAAAGGTGAACGCAACAAGATGATCGAGTAAGAGAGTTTAGCCTGGTTCGGTGAGACACTTTTGAAGGTGTACTCGTTAACAAGCCACCTGCGGTCTTCGATCATCATCCTTAAACGATAAGCCATACGTCCCAATTCCTCGTCTCGCTCCTCATCCTCGTCGTTATAAGAATCGTAGCCAGTGTGTACTTGAGATGCCCAGCCTGCAGCCAGAAACGAGATGGCACTTGACAAGTGTGGATCTTCGTTACTTCTGCTTTGCACATGTTCCAAGACGACTCTGTAAGGTCCAGCCCAAGCTACAAGCTGTTCCGCGCGGGTCTTGTGGTCCAGTGCTTGATTGGCCAGGTCGGCGAGGTATTGTGACAAATCATCAGCTTCGTTGCCTTCCGATGAGCTCGTGAGTCTTTGAACATGTGAACGTAGACGCGAAATGGCAGCACTCAAACCACCCAGCAGCTCCAGGGCCATGTTCTTCGCCGGAGCTGCAGTCTTCGGGGCTTCAAAAAGTTGCACCATCAATACCATTAAAAGGCGAAGGAGAAGCTCCGCAGACGGCCAATCCGGTGAATCAAGGCAAGTCGTAAAATCCTCGACGAAGAGATCAAGCAAATTTCGGTAAGGAGTGTCGCCCGATTTTGTGGAGCCAACGGCACGCTTGACGATGTAACTTATCACATATGATGCATTACGCTGCGCGGCATCGCTGAGGGGAGCGACGGAAATTTCGAGATCCCTAACAGCAACACTATGTTGTTTGGCACCCTGGACCTCACTCTTAATAGAGGAAACAAATTGTTTGACGCCTGGAGGTGCGCTGTCGTCATCATCCGAGCCTCCTTGTTCGCCATCGATGTTTCGCAGTAGCTTGTGGCGATCGCGGTTCTTGTTGTCGTCCACTCGCCCGGAGCTGGCTTGAACCAGCCTCATGATCAGAGCAGAAACAGGTTGGATACTTCCTCCATCAGAAAGTTTGAATTGGCGAGCACTTTGCTTGCCAACAGGCAGCTTTTCAAGTGAAGTGAGAATTTCATCGAAAATACCTTGGCGCTGCCCGGGCTTGATTAGGAATATTTGGGACAACATATCCATTGCAACAGAACGGAGCCCATCGAACTTTTGAACTCCGACAACAGAGTCCTTTTCGAAATAGGCATTTTCCATGAAGATTAGCCGAGATGCAGTGTATTCGAGTGAATTGATCACAGTCTCCGATAGCTCGATCTTGGTGACAAGTTCTGCCAGCAACGCAAACAATTTCTGGCAGCAAAGAAACACTGAAGTGATAGGTTTCTTACTTTTTGAGAGAGTCTTGAAAACGCCTGAGGCGGGTCCAGAAGGCCGAAGTTCTACAAGAGGCATGACAATGTCCTCAGTGACCTTTCTGAAGATGTCTACGCTCCTCTGGATGATGGTCTCAGAGTAGAGCTGCTTGTCCTCTCGACCACCGGAGAGGATACGAAGACATGTACGAGCTGACTTCAACATCGTCTCCACCCCGGAAAGCTGCTGTACCCACGCGTCAACCGCCTCCTCATTCCAAGTCTCGTCAACTCGTAGCTCCAAATCTTCGACCTGTTTTAAGCTTGCATCACTCAGCTTCATTATCTGAACCAGGTGCTCCACAGGGACTTGGTCGAAACATTTCAGAGTAATCGCCTTTTGGATCGCGCCATGCATTTTCTGTTGCGAAGAGGCGGTCATAGCAACCTCTTGATCTTGTGTCATGGAAACGACTTCCTCATACCCTTGCTCGTCCCCTAGCGCTCGTCCTACTGAGGTAAAGACTGTGCGCATGAGTTTCTCAAGCGCATTGAGGGCTGCCTCACTCTGTTGGCGTTGGTCGAGGCTTTCTCCAATAAACTCTTGGCTGTCGGGGTACGCCTGCTGACTCTGCTTTCGAACCGAGAGATGATGCAAGTCCTCGGATCTTTCTTTGACTTCAACATATTCTTCGCGATTGATATTCGCACGGGGAAGTTCGATTCGAAACGTGCCATTTTGGTTTATTTCCATGTGGTCCTGCGCAGAAGACTGGGCGAAAGGCGTGGGATGCTGTGATAACGACTGGGTATGTTGCTGCTGGGGTTGCTGATGCACTTGTTGCACGGCAGCAACTGAAGAATCCACATCAACATACGTGGATGGGTCAAATTGCCTCTTAGACGGCACAACAACTTCGATCCTGACCGAGTTTGACTTGTATGCCTGAGTGTTATGGACCGGTAGGGCGTGCGGCTGCGGGGGGTTCGGGGAATTGACTGAGGACGAGCGTTGTTTAGGGGTCGAGTGGCCTCCAGCTTGGCCGTTCGGCTGTTTCCCTTCAGAAGCACCAGGTTTCGTAGTCTTGAAATAGCCTCCCACTTTATCGAAAACGCTTCTTGTGACTGGCGATAAGCCTTCCATTAGGCTCTTTCCAGGTGGCTGAGATGCGACGGTTCTCGAGATGGGTGTAAACTTGCTATTGGTCGGTCAGAATGTCATCAATGCCAATACACAAGATTTGATATCGTACTAATGCGTTCGCTGGCTGGGTTTTATGTCCTGGAGAACATGTTCGACGGCTTGCTTGACGTTGCGCGGCATCTGGGGGTGAGCGGCGGCTTCTCTGTTCAAGCTGTTGAATTCGTGTGCTTGAAACAAGTCGTTCAACGGAAGTGCAGGGCAGCCAGAACCTAGGACGGGGTCGGGGATTATATCTGATAAAGGTCAGCGACAGGGCCTGTCGTAAAGTCGTGGTAACTAACCAGGAATGAAAGGAACCGTAGAGGTCTGCGGTGAGTAGGGCAAAGCTTCCTGCAGTGTGAAGGGGCGAGTGCGGTTGATGGCAGGATTGTTATTGTCAGTCCCCATTTGAGCAAACAGCCCGTTTGAGGGCCCCCCATGTTTATTGGGATGCATGTTGTTCATTATCCCAAGCGGGAAGGCGAGCCATCACCGAGCGTGGTTCAGGAGGAAAGAGCGAAAGGGCGATGGCGCATTGGAAGATCGCAAATAGTGACAGTGCTCAAACGAGTTTCAACAGACACGCTACGAGCGAGCGTGTCGCTCTCGTTGGATACGTCCGAGTAAGGTTCCGTGGGATTGCAAAAGTGTAAAACGGAGCGAATCAATTGCGGTTAAGTAAGCATTATTTGCTGACTTTGAATACCGAAGTAAAGAAGAAGGTAAATGAATGTGAATGGCGACGTCGAATCTACCTACCGCAAAGCTTTGAAAGACCAACACGGATGGTCAGCCTCGTGAGCTTGCTCTTTCCTTTGTTGTTCGATTGGCGCATCTATGGTCTGTGCGCCAGGCACACTCCCAATCAGCGTTTATTCCACGAGACCCACTTTGGCCTTGTTGTTTTTTCCGGCAAGACCCTGGCACAGTTAGCACTGCCTGTCTTGTATCGTTGTTTTTGAGCCTATGATGAGCGGGCCAAATTTTTGTCTCTAAAATTATTTGATCACCTTGCGCATCGTCCTCATAAACAACTTCTTCAACTTCTCCAAACTTAGTCAAACCGCACTTGCACGCAATGGCTGCGATTGGAACTCTTGTCTTTTGTACCGACTGTGGTAACCTTTTGCCTGCGACCAAGGGCACACAGCGAAATGTTTTGCGCTGCGAATGCTGTGGCGCTGAGAATCGAGGTTTGTTTGGTTTTAGGACCGTGGATAGCGACAGTTTTTAATCATTAATACAGATACTGGCTCCAAAGTCACAGTCACGCAAACGAAGCCCTCGGATTTCCCTTCATTTCTGAGACAAAAGCTGCAGTCAAGCGTCCAATCCGTCGAGAAGCACAATTTGCAAACCGAGAGCACCGCGCACGAAACATGTCCCAAGTGTGGTCGCGAGGAGGTCAAGTATACTACTGTTCAACTGCGCAGTGCAGACGAAGGCTCGACCGTTATCTACAGCTGCGAATGCGGTAACTCGTATGAAACCCGGGATCCTTCTATTGATATAATCCTAACATTTTGCTTTTAGGTGGCATGAAAACAACTAGACGCAATACTCGACGATGCGAACGCATTCATAAATCATGCAGCAGCTCCTGCGGACTCGGGAATCAAAGCATACTCAGCCTCTCCACCCTTCTCGTACTCGGCGATATCCAACGCAACAATACAACTCTCTCGAACAACCTTTTCCTTGTCGTGCAGGAACTTCCTTAGGGTCTCTTCAACGCCTTTCTCTTCGCCCAAGCTTCCAAGTGCCTCGGCCGCCTCGTGACGAACCATGCTGGCCTCGTCGGTGTTACTCAATGCCTCGGTAAGGGCGGGAATGGACGCAGGATGCGATAGCTGGCCGAAAACAAAAGCAATCTCGTGACGGAACAGGGCGGACGAATCGGCTAGTCCCTTTGCGAGGGCGAGGACGGCAGGAGTGGCAGTTGGCAGGTCAGGAGGAGAGGCGAGATCTCGGAGGGCGAACATGGCGCGGTAACGGGAGAAGAGATGCGCGCTTGTGTCCATGAGCTTTCGGCCAAGGTCTTCAACCTCGGCCTCCTTGTCGGATTCGGGCATTGGGGGCGCGGGATCGATAGAGGCAAAGTCACTAGAGCACAATGTTAATTAGGGGCAACCCAACATATGATTCACCAACCTAGGGCGCAGCTTCTCTTTTTGTCGCTCCGCCGAGTTCTCCCACTCGATACGCTCAATGGCAATCTCGCATGTCTCAATAATGCTAACATCCTCATCCTTACGGTCACGGTATTCGCGGAGGATATCCAGGTTGTCTGCCCAGCCCAGGGCACCGAGGGCCTCAGCGGCTTCGTGACGGCACATTGGGTCCTCCTTAAGATCGGAGAGAACCTGTCGCAGAGGCTTAACGGCGGCAGTGTTGCCCGTTTGTCCCAGGCAGTATGCGAGTTCGTGCTTCAGCAAAGCCGATGGCGAAACGAAGCCGGCGGCAATGGCCTCAATGGCAGCGACCCTTGTAGCATCGTCATCGGCAGTGGTCGCAACGTGCTTCAAAGAGAAGAGAGCACGGAAACGAATAGGTAGAGGTGAATCTTCGGAGCAGAGAGACTTCTTCAAGCTCAGAACCGTAGAGTCGACTGAGTTTGAGATTTCTGGAGTATCAGCAGAAGGCGACATTTTGAGTATCAGATTTGGGAAATTCGTGATGATCGCAGTGTGCCTGAAAGTCAGTTCAGAATAAATTCTTCGCGGGGTCCAGCTTATCTTATCTCAGATGGAAGCACAATACCCCGCCACCCTCAGTTTTTTTGCATCTAGATCGGCGACAAACCGGTCCGATATCCGGCGGGCTTGTAGCTTCTCTTATTCCTCTACTCACTCGCGAAATAAGGAATTAGTATTCAAGTGACTTGTAAGAGATAATGCCAAATTGTTAATGATATTTTGCCTGATTTTCTTCTTTTTTCTGTTCACGCCATAATTATCGTTGATCAACGATCCATGTCCTGCTTTTTGTTTTAGATAATTTGTGTCAGAATACAGTGATTTCACTCTGATGAGATTTTTGAGATTACATCCATGTTTCCAAATACTAGGGAACAAAAGAAATACAGAAACGAATCTGGAAACATAAAATTTACATTATGCCCCATGAAAGTTCAAAGATCTGCCACTCCAGTCACGTCCTAAGCGTATGTCCATCACTCGACGCTTGCTAAGCAACAAATCAACGCTTACCCTAGAAACAACCAATCTATCTTTATTAACAACCTACATACCCAACCTTCTTTCGACCTCATCTTTCGACACTTTTCACTCTTGAGCCGCAATTTGACAGTAAAAATCTGTGGCTGTTTGCTTCATTTCTTTTATTTTCTCTCTTTCCAGCAGTCCAATAACGCACTGTTTGCGAACTACTCAATTAGCATTATTAAGCTTCGGCTTCTAACTCGCCACCTCCGACTCACATCACGCAAACATAACCACAACCTCATAGCATTTTCACACCACAAGAGCCATGGCACCGTCTCTTGAAACGCCGGAGTCCGTCGATGACGTTTTCGCCAACCCAATCAAGCAGAAGCCACAGCTTGTCGCGCCAGAACCTCAGAACTGCGTCGGCCCCGACTCACAACAGGCCGGTAAAGCGGACTCATGCGCCGGATGTCCGAACCAGGCCATTTGTGCTTCAGCACCAAAGGGTCCGGATCCTGATATTCCAGTAATTTCCGCGCGATTGGAGAACGTCAAACACAAGATCCTAGTGCTCAGTGGAAAGGGTGGCGTGGGCAAGAGCACATTTACCTCATTGTTAGCCCACGCGTTTGCGACAAATCCGGACAGCAATGTAGGTATCATGGATACTGACATCTGCGGACCCAGTATTCCCAAGATGATGGGTGTTGAGGGAGAGACAGTCCATGTCAGCGGTACAGGATGGTCACCTATCTGGGTTATGGACAATCTCGCCGTTATGAGCATTCAGTTTCTACTACCGAACCGGGACGACGCCGTAATTTGGCGGGGTCCCAAGAAGAACGGTCTTATCAAACAGTTCCTCAAGGATGTGGAGTGGGGTGACCTCGACTTCTTGCTTGTCGACACACCTCCAGGTACAAGTGATGAACATCTCAGTGTGAACTCGTTCCTGAAAGGAAGTGGAATCGATGGCGCTGTCATGGTCACAACCCCACAAGAAGTCTCGCTTCTGGACGTACGAAAGGAAATTGATTTCTGCCGTAAGGCTGGTATCAAGATACTGGGTCTTGCAGAGAACATGAGTGGATTCGTCTGTCCCAAATGTTCAAATGAGAGTCAGATCTTCAAGGCTAGCACCGGAGGTGGGCGTGCCTTGGCCGAGGAGATGGATATTCCCTTCTTGGGATCAGTGCCCCTGGACCCTAGAATTAGGATGGCGTGCGATTACGGAGAGAGTTATTTTGACTCGTTCCCAGATAGCCCGGCATGCCTCGCGTTCCAAGGAGTAGTTAAGAACCTTGCGATGCAATTGGGATTGGATTCCCAAGATGTGCTGCCGGACGAGTAGACAGAATTATCTACCTTACGCTTTTATGTATGTCATGATATATGAATTTTGTGCTCCACCTCACGTCCCTTCCCATTTGATTTGTTTGCCTACTCCGACTTGAGCTTGTCAGGAATCTCCTCCAGGTCTTCTGCCGTCTCAATATCGATAATTCGTCCAACCTCAGCGGTGTTTCGCATCAACTCCTTAGCGCCGGCATAAAGCATTCTAATCTCGGCATTGCATGTAACGGGGAGGTAGAAGAGGAGCACATATGGTACAGATAGCCGTCCATCACCCTGTACTGTTGTTAGTATCGCATATCTTTTGGAAGGAGATCGATCGGACGCACCATGGTGAGGGGGTAGCTCAGGAGGATGAAGCGGGGGGCATGGTCTGGGAGGTCATCGCCAACCTCTTCGAGAGATGTATAAACGGTCTTGTCTTCGTCTTGTCGGATCTCGTAGGTGTGCTTATCGATCAGGTCTAGAGAAGGGGGTGGTCAGTAGGGAGCTCAAGGGAGTATGGACGGTGAAGTCACATCAAGAAGAGACGTACATACAGATGACAGCTTGAGGCCCCTTGGCTCGGGAAGTAGTAAGGCGAAACTTGCGGAGGTGGTCCTTTGACTCTCCAGAGAAGGTATACAGTCGCGATTCGGATGCCTGAGCATGTATAGTGTTAGCGGGTGAATGCAGGATGCTTGAAAGGTTGGATAGGCACCATTTTTGAATCTTTGTTTGCTAGCCCTTTCAACAGGTAAAAGCTTCTTTGTAGTTATATCAAAGCTGTGATTGATGTCAATGTGTGCAGCTACAGCATCAGGCAATCCATGGGAGTTGGTGAAGTGAAAGCCCCGCCAAAGGGTATCCCTACTAAGGTAGCCCCCCACATTGTCCCGCCATCGCCTTAGTAGCGAGTAAACGTCATCTATAGCTCCGTTGAGCTCCATCCAGTTTAGACAACGCAAACAACATTGGATGAATAGAGTGACTTGCAGACCCAACCCTGCTATCTTAACCTCTCATATCATTACATCTGCCCTTGGCATCCATGTTCTCACGCATATCTCAGATCACTCGCCATCTCTCAGTCCCCATCGCGAACAACACCAGACGATTTGCTCTTGGACGAATCATGGCTCCCGTATCGGCAGATGAGCGCAACTCGCGCACTATCTCCACAGCAGCTTGCTTGATCATTGGAGATGAGGTCCTAGGAGGAAAGGTATAATAAGCTGGAACTTTCTCTATTAACTTGAGTATACTGACATAATGGACGCAGACGGTTGATGTGAGCATTCTGGTATAGGGTACGGAAACAATATTAACATGATAGACCAACTCTGCATACCTTGCCAAATGGTGCTTCAACCTCGGAATTGTACGTACTGGTACCGAGTCTTACATGATATCATCTAATAGTTGTAGAGTCTCAAACGAATCGAGGTCATTGCAGATGATGAAAGTGAGATTATCGAGGCGGTCCGGAGGATGAGTGATGGCTACGATTTTGTAGTCACAAGGCAAGTTTTGAACAGGGGACTTGAGCATACCGGACGGCTAACATGAATCAGTGGTGGAATTGGACCTACGTAAGAATTCACGTACTTGGGCCTTGTATTTACTGACATGCCAGACACGACGACATCACCTATCAATCTATTGCCACAGCCTTCAACCTTCCTCTCAAGCTTCACCAGGAGACCTTTGAGAAGATGAAGCTTCTTTCAAAGCCTCACCCCAACCAACCCACGTTCGACTGGGAGGTTGATTCACCTGCCAGAAGAGCCAAGCTTCGCATGGCAGAACTGCCAATAGATGAATCTAGGGATCTCAAGAAACAAGCCCTCTTTCCCCAGGACGATCTCTGGGTTCCCGTGTCAGTTGTGAATGGAAACATTCATATTCTTCCAGGCGTTCCCAGACTCTGTAGGTTACGCCTGTCGTTAACCCCGTCATACGCTAATCAATAACAGTCCAGAGACTTCTCGAAGGACTGAAGTCTCACGTGCTACCCCGACTTAGCGATCCTGAGGGCAAAGGAACACACAGAGTTCTGTTCTCTACTCCCATCCCTGAGAGTGGCGTTGCCGAGTTCCTCACAACACTGGCGGCCAAGGTTGAGCCCAAGGGTGTCAAGGTGGGAAGTTACCCTCGCTGGGGTAAGGAGAACAACACAGTAACTCTTGTTGGAAGGTAAGAAGGGATATAACGCCAAGCTGTTCGATATGATATACTGACAAGGACAAAAGGGACTTGGACTATCTCGAGAGTCTCGTCGAGGAAGTGGAAGCTGGCATCCAGGGCATGCGAGTCACCGCTGAAAGTGACACGGAAGAAGACCCAAAGCAGATCAAGAAGCAGGCAACCGAAGATGCAGACAAGGATACAGCAAAGCAAGTTGCTCAGAAACCTTGAAGAGTCGCGGGTGCTCTCATACTTTCTAAATCAGTAGATTGTTGATGGAGTGTGATAGTAACTTCAACGGTTCAGCTACAGTTGCATCAGTTGAGCCGGTCATGTAGAGTCGCTATCGGCTAGGCGGCGCGTTTGATTGATATCCCTGGATATATGTAGACATATGTTATAGAGTGTTCGGAGTTACAGTTACATGCAGTCTGACACTAGCGCACGGTTTCGAAACATTCGGTGATTCAACGGTGCAAAACAAGTAGCGTCGTAGATCGCGGCGCATTTTGTTTGATATGCAGCATCGTTGTTATAGTTAGTTCTTGCGGAGATTGCACTACAGTCATTGAACATCAAGTCAGTCAGTCATCCCATGAAAGACTACCACGCGTCATACCAGTATCCCAAAGTTCACTGTTCCACAAGTGAGGTTGAACATACTCGTCTGTCAGATTCAGTAGCTGATGCCAACACATAAAACACTGTGTCATGTTGTGTGTCCGCGTACAAGGGCAAGAGTCATGCTGGGTTCCTGTCACATCGCATCGTCCAGACTTTAGGGCTGGCCTGCTTGAATCAACCGAAATAAGACACATGAGCGGTGTCAACTAGTCTCATTTCCTCAGCAAAACTTGAGTGGCGGTAACGTGGTATCGATCTGGCGAATTTCGGTGCTTAACACATTAAATCATGCGACGTGAGGTAGAGAGAGGGGCTGTATCGATTCTGCTACATGGTAGACCGCCACAATTGGGATACATCCGCGTGGCAATCTGGGAAACGGTTCGCTCTTCGTGAAATGGCACACTGAATTAGGAAGCTGACTCGAGGATGTGTTTCCCAGAAGGAACCTGGGGTGCGTTGAAGACCAAGTCGCAGGGGTGGTGACTACAGTATGGAGGTGGAGCCGAGAGTGTCTTGGACATATCGTAACGATACATGACAAGGCTCGTGACATGATCGGCGGCGAGATTAGAGCGAGACGCCAGGCCTTGACGCCAGGAGATTGGGAATAGTATGTCGTGATGACTGCCTTGGCGCGTTGAGCTAGACATGAGAGTAATCTGCCGAAAAGGGGCTGTTATTAAGAGAAGCACTAAAGACACGTTCGAGTGGACCACAGACAGTGGAGACGGGTACAGGCGGAAAGAAGACGTCATCAACAGTGTCGTTCTAGAAGCCAGAGAGGTTGATTGTAGAGTAGAGCCCAGTCAAGAGACGCTTCTTGCTTGTGGTTGCATTGGACCAGACTATCCGGCAAGCATCATGTCCTTATCGGCCGAAAGGGTCAAATTGCCGTAGCTAATACAGTACTCTCTAGGATTTGCGGGATGTCTATGCCGTGATCAACAACACTAGGTCAATTTCATTGTATTTCGTATCCATGTTGACGATGCAGGTTCACGATGTTGACCTTCTCTACCTGCATGTACTAGGTAGGCGAAGTTCAGCTCAGTTCATCTCATCTCAGCTTCTGCAGCACGGCCAGTCACGTGCATATCTGCAACTTTGACAGGACGACCCCAGGTGTGGACCTTCTTCCTTCAACGTTAGGCTAAAACTCGAGCCGCATTTGATAGATGGCTTTCTTTTTTTTCTCAAGTATTGTCTGCTTCAACGTCGCGTTCCCTATCTTATCCTCTAGGTAAACACTATTGACGCATATGGGAAGCTTGGGGAATCTCTTCCAGCCACACACCTGGTTTCTTCGGGATCGGTTACACACAGCATTCGCTTGTTTTACGAAGTAAAAGGACGTGTCTACCCGTGAGGGTACAGCGCCAAGGGACGCTCGCAGTACATAGCACAGGCATCAAAAACAACAGGGTCCTACGGGTAGGTTCGTTTGCTGCTCGGTTTGCGGAGATTGTGTTTGAGAGCATATCGTGGCCTAGGTAGAAAAGGCGAACGTCGCAAATCACAGTCACCGAACGACTGATGGGTTTCATCCTCATTTCGACAAGCAACTGACTTTTGCTTTGGCGAGATGGGTTTGTATTTTCCGGGTGTACGTACCGAACTAACTTGTTTGTTTGACCGAAGAACAAGCTCATATTTGCTTTTGGCTATTGGTATACGGGCTTGATAGCAACACGTGAGTAGTTGACCAGGTACAAGTGGTTTTGTCCTGTATTGTAAGGATTGTGTGATTGGATTACTTGTTTTGATCTGTATCTTTAACAACCAGCCTCTCAAACACTCGTTCTAGATTGCAGATCAAACCCCCACCTCCAGGTTATGATAAAGCAGGTAACTAACATGAGACAACTGAAGCTCCTACACTAATGCTAGAATTTCGGCCTGGTGAACTCGCTACCCTGTGTTTATTTACCTACCCTCGTTAATGTCTAATTGTGATATGTGGTATTAAAATGCCTTTCATTGTGTGTTCGCGGACAGGGATATCCCAGTACCTTGCCAAGTCCATCAAAATGAAACACTCTCTTCAGGCTGATATCATATAGTTGGATATCATATCTCGGTGCAAAGTAATAGCCTTTGCGGGGTTCACACATCCGGAGATAGCATCATGAGATAATGACTGCTACTATCTCTACATTGTGGTCATTAGAACAGGTTATCGTCCTCGCCATCAATGCATCAAGGTGTAACCAAACCCCACTCGGCATTGATCTCATTGACACGCTGTCACATCTTCGATAGCCTCAAACGCACCAACGCTATAGTAGGTAGTCATACTACATAGTAACACAACGTGCTGGCTGGATCGGGCTATCATTGCCTGCCTTACCAAAGAGGAACGGTCACTGCGACAGCATCGGGATGATAAAAACAAGGCCGCAGATAGACTTTGTGAGACTCTTATATGAGCTGGATCATTTAGACCTCTGAACACAATCACATGTTGTGTGTAGGTAGTTTGAATTCAGCCAGTAGCCGTGTCAAAGTGCTCAATATTTGTCTTCTCGTAAGCTAGTTACTATTTCGTCTCAACATTCAGTTTAACGACCGTTAATTTATCATGACAGCATACATGTACGTAGCATCAGTTGCGTGCATCTACCGAGACGAGTCGTGGTGGAGAGGATTTAGCGAAAGGGAATAAAGGCGAGGATCGCTGGGTTAGACCCTGCTCTGTACGTTGGACTGTGATCCTGGACCTGCGCCTGAGACTCGGAACTAAACCGTCTAAGATTAAGAGCATCGGAGCTTGGCCTTGGGAAGCTCATGACCCCATCGATTCCCCAGCTACTAGGCCCAGGGATGGGACTCTAGGCCCCTAGAGCTGCAGAGTCCAAGGGGCAGAGGATTCGATCTGCACATAACAAGGTAAAGATGCGTGGGAGTGTGTACCTGAATTACGCATCCCTTTTTCCTGTTAGTCTGTTCCGTACGATGTGGCCAATTTTGAGTGATGAGTCGAGATAGTCGTTTTTACGTCCTGTTGCTGGGATTGAGCGAATTGTGACAGACTTTGAGGTGTGGCGCTTGGGCCATGAAAAATGACAATGAAGTCAAGGGACGTGAACTCATTGAAAAAAGAAAAAAGAAAAAACACTGATCAAATGTTGGTACATGTGCGATAGCTACTAACCTACAGCGTAGGTATCGGAGTGGAAGAGTCGTGATTGCTTGGCGAGTCTCGTGCGTTGTCTTGTCTGGCTTATAAGTTGTGGAATAATATCTGGGTTACCCAGGACAAACGGTGGCAGTAATAAACAAAAGATGGAGAGACCACTATAATCATAATTTAAATAATCAAATGGTCGGCCTCATTTACGTGGCTCCAGGGCTGGCTCGACCGAGATGGCCAGGGTCACGGCGCCGGCGTCTTTCGGGGCGGCGTCCCGCAATCGATTTGCTTTTAGGTATCCGTACCTTGGCGAGTGGTAATAAGACGATAGGGAGGATGGGGTAAAGAAGAATGGGATAATTGATTCGATTGACCACACAGAAAGACTGAGGGCACCTTGGAAGGAGCTTAAAAAGAAGCGCAGAATAACTTTAGATTAGTAGAATGAGTGAGTTGTGATAGTAGTGAGGCAAGGCGTGCCTTTACAGTTTACCTACCTATGTACTGTCTTGGCTAGCCGTTAAGGATCTGCACCCTAGACTAGCAGGTCGCTAGCTATCCATCGCTGTTACTGTCGGTGACCAGTAGCTCAGAAGCTTAGTTGGCGTTCAACAAGACGAACGACCCTGCCCTGGCTGGCAAATTACAACATTCAGGGACTTAATCCATTGCCCCCTATTCCATCCACTTCTGCTGCCACCCACGGGTGATGTACTCTGTATGTATACATACGAATCAGTTCAGAATTTTATTAAACGGATACGTCCTTGTTGATGATTATCCATGATGATGACGATGAGTTATCTATGAGAGGCCATCAACGATTCAAAGCGCTGCAATGCAATGCATGTTGTGGGAACACAAGCACGCGGATACGGTGAGAAGCTGCCTGCAGAACAATGCACAATCAGCTCTCTGGCACGCTACAGTGTGTCTACGATTGGCAGAGTAGACGCAGCCAGCCGCTGCCCTTGCAGGAACGAAACTGCATCGCATCGCATCGCATCGCATCGCATCGACGAGGCCAGCAGCCTACAGACCTACCGACGGATCCTCCTGAACTCTACTCTGTACTATACTATGTACATACTGTTCGGATACATATACGGGAAAACAAGGCCAATTGTTAATCAGCGAGAACTGGAGCTTCGCTGATCAGTAGCAAGCAGAGCAAGGGTCCCCCCCCCCGAGAAGAGACCCATTAAGGTAAAAAAGATGGTATGGATCCATTCATTGCTTGGCTTGACCCACGCTTTTGAAGAGACCCATTAAGGTAAAAAAGATGGTATGGATCCATTCATTGCTTGGCTTGACCCACGCTTTTGAAAAGACACGCCCCCCTTCCCCATACCAATCTTTCTTTTCACTTCAGATAGGAGCTTGGGCTTTGTTGAAGGCCGCTGAAAGTCCCCAGGGCCCCTGGAATCTGAAAAAATTCAACGTTGACTTATTACAGAGTACTTCAACCATTATCTCACAGAACGACAAGGCCGGAGACGACCGAAACAAAAGTCTTCCTTTTTGACTCTGTTTCTCGCCTCTTTGACAAACTCTGGTGGCGTGCTTTGCAAACTGCTAATGGACAAACCACAGGATAAGACAAGGACTGGTCCAGCTTACGCCAGGTTCATTTCCATTTTCCAGCACCAGCACTAGTTTCCCGCCGTCCTGGCGGCTGGAAGAACCAGTCATCTAATCAGGTAGCCAGTCGGCTGTAAGATCGTAGATGCTTCTCATCTTAAATAACTGTTGCGAGGCGGCTGCATTCGAATTGGAGAGGACGACGGCGTCTCTGGGCTTTCTGGTAGGGCTGCAGAAAACACATGATAGGTTTTTCTAACCAGTGATCGACACACTAACAGTAGATTGTTCTCCTATGCCAGAGATGAAGATTTCTAGACTACCTAGATTCCGTAGAATCCCATCCACCTTCCACCTCTGTCAACGTTTATGCTAGCCATCTCTACTATTGACGGTCAACACCTCCCTCCCTCTAGAATTTAGAGGCTGGCTTCATCGACCCTAGTGACCAATCCGGCCATCGGGTGTCCCCTCCAAGGGCCTTCTACCTTTTATCCACTGACAGGACGGGACGGGAAGTCTCCAGTATTAATAATTCCATGGGGCCTGGGTCCCCAGGACCTGACCATCCATCTCAGCGCTCGGGAGCGCCCAGAGACATTGACCACCTCGAAAGCCGTGGGATGTACAGATATACATACAACTGAAGGCTTATTAGTGAGAAACACCAGGCAAAACAAAGTGAAGTCATGGTTCTTAGCTGTCAATCGAAGCGAAAGCGGACCAGGTCAGGGCATGCCAGGCCAGGCCAGACCAGACTAGACGAGATCAGCCTTCCCTGGCCATGAAAGAAACCGTTCTCGTTAATTGCATCCTTGGATGGGTTCGTTAATTGATTTTTGGAGTGACGATGTCAACCGTCGTGTATCGGATACCAGTGGTCCAAAAGGAATAAGAAAGAAACCGCAAACACACCCAGAGCACATGGACAAGCGCGAGGATGGTTGCCAAAGGTCGTGGGTACTTCTCAAGTCATCTCTCCCGCGGCCAAGCTACAGGTGATCAAAATGTACCTGCTACCGAGCTGACCCATCCATTCCAAGGTCCTCCCAAACCAATCCGATCCGTGGACGCCCCCTTCCTCCCCTTCCCTTGCTCCCCTTCCAGGATGCTTTCCTACCCTGGCCATTCGACCCTTTCCTCTTTAGGCCTGTTCCCCTTCTTCTGCTCTCTCTACCCTCGCTCAACTCCCTCTGCTTTGACCTTTTTTCTTGAACCCATTTGGCCCATCCGAATCGTCTTTCCCTCTCTCTCCACACATTCAGAACTAGAATCCGCTCGCCCCAGCGGCAAATCGTTCATTCTTTCTCTTACTTCCTTTGTTCTTCTACATCGTCTCGCCTGCGAACGTTAACAACCTACCTTCTTCCACTTCCACCTTCATCTCCATCATCTTCATCTCCATCTCCGCTGTGCTGTCGTCCTTGGTTGTTCGCCTTTCAATCCCGTTCACTCGCGATTCTTGAACACGACAACTCGTCCCCAGCAAAAGATATTATAGGAAGCGCAACTCGATCGCTAATTCACAATGGCTGCGAACACAAAGGTACGATGCGAAAACAACACTATCCCCACGAAACATGCGTTCGGATTTGATCCCTTGCCTACGTCAATCAGCCAGTCACGCACCGTTGCCTTGCTAACTCAAAGATACAGTTCCTACGAGAGTATAAGCTCGTCGTTGTCGGTGGCGGTGGTGTCGGTAAATCATGTTTGACCATCCAGTTGATCCAGAGCCACTTCGTAGACGAGTACGATCCTACAATTGAAGGTTTGTAAACTCTAATCGCATTTGCATCATCGTTATGCCGCCCTGCAACACGCACTGACACAGTAACTCACAGACTCGTACCGAAAGCAGTGCGTTATCGACGAAGAGGTCGCCCTGCTCGATGTTCTCGACACAGCTGGCCAAGAGGAGTATAGCGCCATGCGCGAGCAGTACATGCGCACCGGAGAGGGATTTCTACTAGTCTACTCCATTACTTCGCGACAAAGCTTCGAGGAAATCACCACATTCCAACAACAGATTCTGCGAGTCAAGGATAAGGACTACTTCCCCATGGTCGTTGTTGGCAACAAGTGCGATCTGGAAGGCGAGCGAGATGTGTCACGACAGGGTACGTTGACATGATAAATCCTACTCAGCCATCATTCACTGACAATCTTCACAGAGGGAGAGGCCCTAGCCCGATCATTCGGCTGCAAGTTTATCGAGACCTCAGCCAAGTCTCGAATCAATGTCGACAAGGCCTTCTACGATATCGTACGAGAGATCCGAAGATATAACCGCGAGATGCAGGGTTACTCGACCGGCAGCGGTGGCACCTCTGGCGCCAACGGACCCCCCAAGCCCATGGATATGGACAATGGCGAGCAAGAAGCTGGATGCTGTGCCAAGTGTGTGCTCATGTAAACGGGAATGACGCATGTGGACGAAAAGCACCCATCTCGAGACGAAGGTGGATGTGATTGGCAGAATATACCCGCTACGTTTGGGTCTCGCCGATCGCGTGCAATACGATGTGAGGATGCAATTTAACCAGGAGGCTTTCGGAAGAGCTCGAGGATGATTTTTTTTGATTGCATCGGATGAGGAGTCAGGTTTTGGGCTCGCGTTCATGTTTGAAAATGGACGCAGCCTATGGAGATACCCAGCGATATGGGATAAGGGACCCGGCGTGCCTACGACATGTCATGTCTTTGTGAGGCCAATGGCTCATGCTTAATGACCCATGATCCATATGACGTGGAACATGGATCGGCGTTTCTCTGGAGCGGCTCGCTGTTTTGGACGTTGTGGATAAACAAAAACGGACCGTCTACTCACTGGAAGAGAGAGAAAGACACCGGGAAGGGAGTATGTGTCAGTATAGGCAAAGCAGTGCAATGCTATGCTACTGGTCCCTTCCCAACGACCTCGCGAGAGACACAACCCACCCGACCTTTTGCTCGTTTGGTTCGTGTTGCCGGGGAGGATGAATATTTCAAGATTAAAGCACGGCTTCTACAGGTTCTTCTATATCCATTATTTCATACATGTAATTTTTTACTTTCTTTTTTTGCTTCTCTATTTTTCTATCTTGTCAATCTCGAGGTCTCCTTCTCTCCAGCAGCAATGGTTCAATCAGACAATACAAACACAATTTTCTTACGGTTCAAATGTTGATTCTCTCCCTCGAGCAGAACATTCCGGTGATTCGTGCTTTCAGCCACATGGCTTTTCACATGAAGGCGCGACGGAATGCTCAATACCAGTGTTGACCCAGTGAGTCCTTGATCGCGTACGACAGGCTGGACAAGTGCCGGACTCACTCAGGGTTTCTCGAGCTGCTAACATCTGAAAAAAATCAATTGATTGGAAAACTAGACTACATGTATCGAACGCGCTTAACTCTGGAATACGCTCTCATTTCTTCTATCATCATTCATTACACCCCACCCATCTCGACATCTTCTATCTCATGACTCCTCCCATGCGCTGCTCCTCGACGTGGACCAATAAGCTCACGCCCAATGTTTGAATTCCATAATTTCTTGTCGATGAGGCTTGGCTGGTTAGTCTTGTCGTTCTTCTCGTTTGCTACCCAGTCGTTGCAATTCATACATGCCCAAGCCGTGGGTGCATCGTTCAGAAAACCGCCGGAATCTGCCGATAGATTGACTTTATCGAGAGGCTTCCGGGCGAGACAGCCAGGGCATACCGCCTTCTTGAACGACGAAAGCCGCCATTCCTTCATCAAGGCAGAGAACTTGAGTGCCTCTTCAGCATAGCGCAATCTATGAAATCTGCATAGAGATGTTCCAAACAATCTGTTTGCGCATGAACAACCCGTCAATGCCTCTGTGTTGCGGAACTCCACAGTTCGCGATGGGTCATTGTCGGGCGTGTAAGTACTTTGAGAAGGTTCCGTGTCAGCCACCGCACTATAAATTCGGCGGGCGCCAATAGCTCTGTACTCGGCTGCGTTCTGGACATTGCTGCTCATATGGCCAGCACAATCGTTGCATAAGTAAGCACGCATGCTGAGAAGCTCGTCCTCGGTGATGGGGTTGTGGTCATGACGGAACATGTCTTTGACGTTACCCTGGATACAATCATCACAAACTGGGAAGTAGCCCGGCATGGTGCTGCGGTGCGCAAGACTTTGGCAAACGGCTTGGTCTTGCCCACTACTGTTCTGAGAGCCACAACGACCGATTCCACCATTTCCTGGCTCGGCACAGCATTGTTGTGATCTCCCACCTCTTTGCTGGTAAGGGATATCGTCCAAGACATTGGCCTGAGGCGCGGGTTGCTTCCATTGACCATTGACAACAGAAAAGAGGCGTGGCTCGGATGATGCGTCATCGGGCTGGTTATTTGATTTGTGCCATTTTTCCATATCGAGGCCCTCGAGAGGGTTGAAAACTTTCCATCTTGAGCTTTTCTCCTTCGCCTTGAGACGCGGCTTCTGATCCGCATCCAAAACGAAACCCAGAAAGGGGTTGAAGCTCTTATCCTTCGTGGCTGCGTCCCCAGGGACTCGGTTTGCGAAAGGTTTCCGTTGTCTGTCAGCCTTGAATGTCCCAGTGTATTTGCGGCTCGTAACGAAGCGGCCACGAGGTTGATCCTCATCAAGGCCGAACATCGTTCTTAAAGTGTCTTGGTTCATCATGGTGATATCGATGTTTAGGTTTGGTTGTGCTGGTGTTTGAGACTGCTGAGCCTGCTGATCATCATCGCCTTGTGGATGCCCGAATGCCCCCAAGGCGATCAAGTCATTAACAGCTGCATACGAGTTTTCTTCTTCCTGCTGAGCGAGACCAGGAAGACCAAAATCATCACCGCCATATAAGTCGCCCAGATCCAATCTACCATCAGCTGGTTGTTCAAGGAAGTCTAAGGATGGTGACTGAGCTGGAACTGGAAGGGCCGCGCTTTGTCCTGCGGGAAGACCCAGCAACCCACTGTGGAATGGTTCTTGGTCAGATAATACCGGGTTTCCTGCAACAGAACGTGGCATTGCTGGTGCAACAGACGAGCCTATCCCAGCCTCTGTCATCATTGCGTTCTGGGCATCGCGGAGCGAATTCCAAATCATCCGATATACCTGTCCATTATCTATAGGAACTTGGTAATTTGGCCAGAAATGACTGATGAGCGCCCCCAGCTGTTCGACCGTCAGTTCCCTGGACTGCACGTCTTTGAAAATGCCTGACGTGCCATCGGCTTTGATCAAGGGGGCGGATATGCCTGGGGGAACCACGTTGTTTGGTGGTCGAAAGTTTCGATGCAAGTCGGCGACGGCTCGATAATGAGTTGCCCCATCTGTGACATTGCTAATGCCATATATGGGAGCGACAGGACCAATCCAATGCTCGACACTTCGTCCATCTTTGATATCGTTGACACCTCCAGGACCGTACCCCAAGGCCAGGTAATACAGCGGACCAGGGGGTGGAGTTGTCTCGTTCATTCCATGCGGAGCGATCTTGAACCGGGATATGCAGCCATGTGCGTTGTCTTTCTTTAAAGCATCGCATGTGGAATCGGTGCTCGTGCAAGAATCACACGGTCTCATCCGATCACAATTGCGTCCATTATCTTTGCACGATTTGCAAACCATGTATGGAGCATACTGGCCGAAACCAACTCTGCTCAAGTCATAGATTGGATATCTTGTCCATTCATCGCTGGCGTAGTCATAGGTGGTGCAGTCGATACCGAATTGCGTACAGCGCTCGCAAGCGTAACCCGACTGATGCCACATGATCAGGCATTCAGCTGATGATCCAGCCCATTGACAACCTGTGCACTTCTTGCGCCATATGGTACTGGTGGTGGCTTCCACGTACTCGTACCATTTTATCTTCCGGTGCTTCATCTTCTTCTTCTCCTCCACCTCAAACTTCTCGCGTATACTCCAAGTTGTCGGGGCAGGCTCATGCGAAGGTGGTGCGAGGATGGTGTTTTTGTCGTCCATACACGGCGCACCGTCTTGGAGGCATCTTGCACAGCCTTGTCTCTGCGCATCCCACAGCCGCCTGTCAGTGATCCAGTTGCAGCACTGGTCTCCCTCCAGCGTCTTGAATTCCAGTTGGCGTGCAAGACAGCGGTCGCACGCGTGTCGATACCATGCTGGACGGGCCAGCTTCTTGGGCCGTTTCATGGGCATAAGACTGTTATCAACACAGCAACGCTGGTCGCGCCGACAGTGAGAACAATAGTAGCCGAGTATAGCATCTACATCGCAAGTCTCCGACGCTTCGCTGTTCAAGCAACGGTCGCATGTAGGCTCTGCGAAGGTTGGAGGATCATTATCGCCGTATTTCTTGTGTTTGAAATCGACCAGAGGAGTCTTGCTGCCTGGGACGCGACATATGTGGTCGTCATCGGTAGCGATGTCTCCGGGCTGTCGGGTTTGAGAGCGATAGTTTGCGCAATTGCCGCACTCTCTATTGAAGATTTCCGCACCCATACTTGCGATTTGTTCCCAGTCGCATACTGGGTTTGCGGTGAACATGGCCTTGCCAACGGGATGATTGGCGCAGAAGTCGCATATGCCCCCTTGTGGGATGATTTCGTTGTTACCTCGCACGTCTCCAGCAGTCTTCTTGTTTTTATCAATGCCGGCATTCGCGTCCTTATCCTTGTCCTTCTCCGCGGCACGAGCCGTCCTCTGTACAACTAGGAGAGGGCCATTGTCATCGGCGGGAACTTGAAGCCGTGAGGGCCTGATGTAAAAACTCTTGGCGGTTTTGCCGGGGCGCTTCACAGCCTTCATACGCTTCGCAGGCTTCGAAGCCGCGGGTGTTTCAGTCCCGCTGCTTGCTTTGCTCTTGGAGGGAGTTGTTGCCTGGCTTCTGGTTCTCCTAGAGACTGGTGTGTTGTCGTTTGGAACCGGGTCGTCAACTTGGTTGCCGTCATCTCCGACAGCGGCGGCAGACTTTGTAGTCTTTCTTCGGGTACGACGGGGCTTATCAGCACTGGGCGATGGTTCCCGACCTCTCTTCTTGCCCTTTGTCTTGCTCTTTGTCTTGCCCTTAGTAGCATCGGGATCAGAAGCCGCAGGACTTATGAAAGGGGCTTGATCCAAAACATTGGTGGGATCAGGATCTGGCAAAGGAGAGGGACCTGAAGGAGCAGGAGAAGGGTTCGAGAATACAAAAGGAGGGAGAGCTTGATTAGGAACTAGATATCCAGGATCAAGAGCTGGATATCCATCGGGATATGCAGGGGTAGGAACCGGGAAACCCAAAGTACGGGCAGGTCGGTTCCGGGGGAGAACAGGAGAGAGGATGGGTTCATCTGTGACGGGGTTGATGGCTGGAGCCAGGGTTGGATCGTGGGTCCGGACGATGGGTGGTTGAGGTGATGGGGGATTCCTGCGGGAAGCTAATTGTAAACTGGGCTGGGTAAGATCAAATAGATTGGGGTCTATCAGAGCAGGGTCCAGCCAAGACATATCCTCATCGTTCGGACCTGGAGGCGTGGGAAGGTAGTTATTATCATCCGCCATGATTCGAGAAGCACTGGCGAGCAACAGTTGATGATTGTTCGATTAGATAGCAAACTTCCGGTTCGAGGATCGATAGAACAATGTAAAACGAGGAAGTAGTTGATGTACTTGGCAATAAGGTCAACAAGTTAACGTGATGAAGCTGGTGATCAGTCTATCAAAGACCGTGGATATCAAAAGAGGGTCATAAACAAGAATTGACTATATTGGAAATGAAGCTCTCCGTGTACAAGGCAATAGAATGATCTCGACAGCGACGAGCTGGCTTTCTGATTCTTATCCGTCGAGTCCTCATGCCTCGAGTCTCAATCCCTTTGTTCCATGAACACTCTCCCCAGTGTAAACCGTCTTTGTTGTATTGCCCCCCCTGGACTAACCCCAAGCTCTTTGGTTCCCTATTTAGACAATCAATGTTCTTTCAGATATAAGTCCCGTGTGTCCCTTTGATGTTGGGTCTGCTTTGCACAAAGAACTGGGACAGTGATCGGGAGCAATTATTGGACGCTCTCCCAGCATGTCAATGGTGCCATTCTAATGTGACTGGTTCGAGAACTCGTATTTTGTCAGTGCGGACTTGCCGAGACTCGCCATTGTGCTATCTTGACTGTTTTGAGGTGTTCGAATCATTCCCAAAAGAGGGCGTCATATCTTGTTCTTTGTTGAGACTTGTATTCACTTCAGCGGCATGGTCAAAGCTCTTTCTTTAACCTCATTTATCTTCATTCTGCTGTACGAGGAACATGGCGTTGAGAGATTTGGGCGTAATACTTTGGAAGATGAACGCAAGTTGTAAAAGCATCAACTGAAAAAGAGACGCAGTTACTTAGGGTATCGTGAAAAGGTTTACTTTTATATCTACACATAATCTTCACATCGCACTTCAGCGTTCTAGGCAATAACCCCCTTCCTCTCTCCAGGCGCCCTTGTCGTCGATACTTGCTTCTCTTGCAAGCCAGTGTTCGCTATGCATACCAAAAACGTCCATCCCATAATTCCCATCAAAGAAACGCTCAATTAGTATCCTCGATCATCCCCATTGTACATACATGTCTAATGACTCCTGCAATTTCCCAACAATCCTCCCTGTCCTTCTAGTCCAGCCAGATATCATCTAGGTAAGCGAGAGAGCACTTGCGTCCACCCAGATATCTGCCCTATAAATCAAAATTCCCTTGTATTGTCATCAACCAATATCCTTGCTTATCCAGAGAACCGGAAGCGTGTGGCCTCAAGCTGACCAAGACCATCGCGAGGAGCTACATTTCGTCGTCTGTATGTGTTGGTAAAATCCTGCAGAATCGCACGCACGTTCTTCATAGCGCTAGGATCTCCTGACTGAAGCTTCTCTTTGGTCTTGAGAAGGAAGCGATTGGCCTCGGTCGGGGAGACGGTTCCCTCGGGCAGTAGTTCTATTGTGCGGGCCACCCACTGGTGAGTCTCGAGAGGAACCAACTCGAAGCAGGCCAGGAGGACACCACTACCGTCGGCGAAACAGTCACGGGGGAAAGTGATCATCATGCCTGCCATAATCTGCTTGACCAAGTTCTCGCCGAGGGTCTGCAGCAAGCCCTTGACAATGTTCTTCATCTCAGATGCCGCGGCCTCAGGCAGACCGTCGCTGGTTGCGGGGTTGTCGCCACCATAAGAGAGCAGGTCACGGAGGAAGTGAAGTGTTGAGGAGAGAGGGTCCCGCTGCTCAAGAGTTAGGGCATAGATGGATGCCTCAAAGATGGATCGCAGCAAGTGAGAGGGGATAAGCTTCTGAGGGTAATAGAGCAGAGCATCAATCAGGAGGCGGAAGAAGTCGTCGATAACGTCAGGAAGTTCCTTAGGCTGTAGTTCCGTCATGACTCGAAGGAAGGTTGTCGTCTGGGCCTCAAAGAAGGTGTAGATGTTCTCGGTGGTAGCTTGGTCAACGTGTTCGCGAGCCTCAGAAAATTCACGTAGGATTGCCGAAGTCACCCACAGGAAACAGCCTTCCCTGGAGTTGTTGAAACCTCCGGCAAGTTTGTTTGCCATTTCGGGGAGCAATGGAGCCATAGCTGTGCGGTGAGAAATGACCATATTGCGCCAGCATCTACACACACGCTCACAGATGGGTGTGAAGCTCAGAAAGTTGTCCAGTACGGTGGACAGAATAGGGAACACCTCTTGCCAATACTTGACAGCAGGATTCTCCTGGCCTGGGTTGACAGGAGGCACAACATACTGAACAAATATGGTGATGAGCTGCAGATGATCTATAAATAGGTTAGCTGTTTGGCAGTCTTGAATGGGTTTAGTATGCTTACCTGCAAGAGCCAACTTGCCATCCTCGTCAGTGGCAACGTTGGCCTTTGTCATCAATCGCTGAATCAAGGGGTCACAATAAACCTTAAGCAGACGGTACACCTCCTCCGTAGGCTGGCTAGCCACAACGTTGGCTACACCCTCTGTGATCTCCTCCTTGCTCAGGTCGGGAAGCTTGTCTAGAACTTGGTCATAGAACTCCTGAAGCTGCAGCACCTGACCGCTCAGGAGATGCTTGCAATCTGTGCAGAAGTACTTGATGGCCAGAGCAGCACCACGGATGATCTCCTTGGAATCTGACTGGAACGATGTGACGATGTAGTTGAATTGAGGCTGGAGATATTCAGGGTGCGCAGCTGTCCATTCCGTGTAACGGCCAAGAACCATGATGGTTGCGAAACGAAGTTTCTCGTGGCTGGGCATCTGCACAAGAAGAGGCATGAGCTGAGGCAAGACAATGTTCTCGTCCTTGTCAACCATACGTCCCAAGGCGCGCATAGCAAACAAAGGCGCCTCCAGCTCCTGCCAGTGAGGGACCGCGGTGTCAGTCACCTGGTTGGCATACTTGGACATCCACAATTGTATGGATTGGAGAACCTTGGTAAGGCAGTCTGTAACACCCATCACCTCACAGCAATCCTTAAGTGTATCGCCCATGTGGTGTCGGAACTCTCTGAACTTCTCCTCTTGCTCTCGGTCACCATCGAACAAATCGTTTTCGTTGCCCGATTCTGGCTTGGGGTACTCGAGGTGCTTAAGAAGGACATCAACTAGCTTTGAATAGACGTCGACTAGCTCAAGCCGGCCCTGAATGTAGATATCGAGCACAATGTAAAGCTTGAGCTCATACCAGAAATTAAAGGTATGCTCAATGACCTCCCGCTCGGTATCTCGAACAGCGCACTCCAAAATTGCATCAACCAAAGGCCGGAAGTGCGTGGGCTGACGTGCGATTCCGACAGCCCAGCTTTCTGCGGCGGTCGCGAACACTTTGGTCAAACCCTTGAGTGTCTCAGTGTCCTCCTCGTCGGCTGCCTTTGCGATTTGAGGCGTGAGTGAGATGATTCGAGGGAATAGCATTTCGATGATCTCCTGGCTCTCGTCTACATCACTGGTTTCTCGAAGCATGGTGCAAAGACACTCTGAAGCCTCCTGGCTGCAGTTATCGCTCGTCGTGCCGTTGAAAACGATATCCATGAGAGGCGACCTGACAACGTCGCCGACTGGGACCTCTCGAAGCCAAGATGTGATGCATTCCATCAACTGAGGGTTCTGAGCAGCAGCTGCTACAGTGGATGTCAGTGGTTTGTCGGCAAGGAGATCCAGCGCAACTTACGTGAAGATTGAGAGTAGTTAATGAGCAGTTGGACAACTTGGCCCGCGTTGTCTGCCAATAGAGCTTGCGTTCGCATGGCAAGGTCTTCTTCCTAATTCCAACAATTAGACTTGAACTGGTGCTGAGGTCGACCGGATTTGACAATCTCGAAAGAAGCGTGTTTCCGATCTATGGTTGCGCGATCCACATACAGACAAGGTGATCTTTCGACCTTCGGTAACTTCTTCGGGAAGAACCCGCAGAAAATCCAGAATACAGGCGTGGCTCTCGGGGCTGTCGCCGAGTGACTGGACAACAGACGACAGGACATCGTCCCACTCCTTCATCTGAATGGCGAGGATGGCCAGGCACACACAGAGCTGAACACGGATGGGCTTGGGTCCCGGGGCGAAATGCTTCAGAAGCAGGAGGATCTGGCTTCGGAGGGCGGGTAGCTCGCTAGCAGGAACTTGAGTCGATAGATCGTATGTAATCTAGCAAAAGTCAGAAAGGAGAAGCCATGGTAGCTTTCAAGAGTATCAAACCTTTCCACGAAGGGTGATGGCAGCAAATAGAGTGGCCTCTGGCTCTGCATCTGACTGCAGAATACCTATTATAGTTGCCCATGAATCCTTCTGTAAACCTCAAACATTAGCAAGCTGTCGAGAAAGTTGGAAAGCCACAGTAACCCACCGATTTCTGAAATCTCTCCAAGTATTCGTGGGCATGCTTCTTTGCGTCTTGCTCCCCGCTCCGCATCGTCATGACAGCAGCCAGCACATCGGGCGGCGCAAAAGCCTCCTGGGCTCCGTTCGTAGCCATTACGTATCAGGCGGCTGGTGGAAGGTACGGAAGTGAAGATTCGGGTACGTTGATTATGTTGCGCACGATGGATCCTGGTGGTTGCGGCGCATACAAAGGGGGGCAGCAGCTGGGCGTCGATGGGTGTTACTGGGAGTCGCAAGCGTCAAGGTTGGCGGAAAGGCTGGCTGAGAGTACCAGTTGAGAAAGAAGGAAAGAAGCGAAGTGAAGGTATGGGAAAAGGAGAAAAGAGGACCCCGAACGTTGGAGAAGAGTCGTTTTAATGATCAGGTCAAAGTTCAAGGTGGGATAAATGATGTCTCCAGGCTAGTGTCAATCAGAAGTAAAATACACAAAGCCCAGCCAGACGTTGTCAGTCATGGCGGGGCAACCTGATGGCCGTAGATTAACCGACGATGGCTTCACTTCACGCGTCATAAAGGGATCTGATTTCTTGACAATCAATTGGTAACTTTTAGCTGATGGTCTGAATGCTTAGTATTCAGTGCTTTAAGCTTTGTAGGGATGAAAGCAATCTATGAGAGTCCTTTTGCCAAATAGGTACCTGTGATTCATACCTAAACATCAAAGAAATTTGTGACAAAGATAGAAACATGGAAGCTATGCAACTGTCACGTGTCTATTGATGTCTCAGACACTTTATTCCAAACCTTTGGAAGTCGATTCTTTGCTTAATTGGGAGGTTTGCCCTAAAGATCTTGTAATGGATATCGTGAAGTAGACGCCTCGTGAACGCCGTGCTTGATTTCACCGTCACCGATAATGAGGCCGTTGAGTCTACGGTCGTGAGTATCCGTTGGAATCTGGTGCTCCGATGTCGCAGGGACCATCTGTTCCTTCAAAGCCAAACCATACAAGTGCAGCGGATTTTGCTGAGCGATGCCCTTTGACTCGAGTTTGGCCATGTACCTGTTAATAAAGAAGTCATAAAATCCCTTGCCGTGACCAAGACGCCGAATGGACCCTGATTCATCAAAGTCAAATGCGACACCCGGGACGACAATGAAGTCGAGAATGGCTGGGTCAGGAGCCTCAACATCAGAGTCGCCTAGTATACGTTTCCTTGCGTCAGCAGTGGCTGAATCCACGCTTGGGATCCCCCACTTGTCCAGCTTGAGGCTTTCGTAGTCCTGTATGCTTTCCAGATGGACCATATCCATTACACGTGATGGTGTGTCCGGCGTTTGGAAAGGCGACTTGTGAAGGTAGGGGACAAAGACCTGTTTACCAGCACCCAGTGCATGACGAACAATGGCATCTGTCTGGACCTCGGCGGTAGGCATGGCCAGGTAGATGCTGATGCGTCTAGCATCCTTGTAAGGCTGAAGCTCTTTCAGAGACTCAAAGATACAGCGGCCTGTGTGACTCTAGTTAGGGGAATCGTCTTATATAAAAGACTGATATTATGAATGAATGAGTGTTGATTGATTGGTGATCATACTCTGAGTAGTGATGGAGTCCTGTGATATCGTGGAGAGCTTCTGCTTCACAAGCTTCCTCAGCTGCTGCTTAGCAGCAGGAAGGGACGACGCCATAGCCGTAACGAGGCTGACAGGACTTGATGAATCGAGGTGGTGGATTGATATTGACTCCTGTTGGTGAAAAAGGGTGCTTTTCTAGCTGATGTTTAACTTGTTCCGCGGAAAGGGTCCTACGGCAGTGTAAGTTGCGCTAAGGCAGTTAGAAAGCTGCTCTTGGCACCGACAGAGCGGATACGTGCCGAACCCAAATTCGGTCTCTGGCGTCATTTCAACTCTCGATCTTTCATCATGTGCCCGGGCCCGGCGCCGGCAACTTCTAAAGAGCAGTCGCAGACACCGGCGGTGAAGCCCAAGGCAACAGATCCAAGACTAGGCCTTTTTATTCATTATTTTATCCGACAAAGGCGGATATCGAGACAGAATGTTCTAAAGCTATCAGACGGCCAACATTGAACCAAGGTCTCGAGTGAAAACGAACCCCCACGCCGTACTCAATGTTAACTTGTTTGCCAGTATCAAACTGATCCCCCTTTGTGAGACGGAGAAGAAATGCTTTTTTTAGTACGTAATGTATCACGTAGTTTATCTATCAACAAGACTGTACGGGTAAATGCAGTTGAGATTCTCAATATTTGCTTCTGTACAATATATTACGACAAATACAAATACAATGACAGTCATGTTTCTACGTATTAAAGGCCCCCTGGGGGTGAACGTAGGGGTAAATAACACTGTTTGATTCAAGTTCATAATCAACATTGAATTGTTTGAATTGCTAGATATCGGATTGGTAGAGTAATTCTTCTGCTGTTCAGGGTCCATCGAACAGGATCTAGGCCATGGAAAGAAAAGTCCGTGTTTCTGTCGACCATGAACCAGGGAACGCTAATCATTTGCAATGCAACGCATCTCATTGCTCAAAAGTTGGGATGAAAACCCATACCCATACCCATACCCATATCCATACCCATATCCATACCCAGACATGTCTCAGGCATTGTGATGAGTTTGAACATGGGTGGCCCGGAGCTTAACGCGTGTCATATCTTATTGATAATTAGAGGAACAAAGTTGCCTGGGGTGAACTTTAACATTACTGTATACGAACGTATGTAGTAGGTAGAGTACGCAAGGGTTGAGGTGGACGAGGAGAAATTGAACTATAAACTGATACAAGGAGGCTAAAGTTTAACCCTTTGAAGCTTTGGTCATCAGCAGCAGATCTTTACTGAACTGAGATTGAACCAGGAACAGCTTTCAAAAACGCTGGATCGGCGTGTACTCGACCAAGATAAGACATAGGCAGTAAAGGCGCCCGGAAGGCCTGATCAGAGCAGTTAAAGATGTCAAATTTTAATAGGAAGATCTTGGGCGATGTCCACTGCTATCTAATCAGATGCATCGTTCATCAACAGATATCAACCTCACCTCTTCCCTGTACAGAGGTAGCCGAGATGGAGTTGTCAGGGATTCTTCGGCCCGCTTGTTTGTTGCTGGCCGTCGTTGGGATGCTGTGCTTAGTGCGCTTCGGGGACGAGGACATGGGTTGAGGTCTTGTCCAGTCAGCCAGTATGAAGCAGTATGAAGTTGGGTAGGTACGTAAGTAAGAATGAGAAGCGTGTCATGGTGGACAAGTTCATTGATGGTGATATCGAGCTGCTGCACAGGCACCCCAACAAAATGGCTCTTTTTTTTTTGGCAGGGCCATGTTACTTTTAGATTAAAGATCTTCAGTAGATCTTTGCGTCTGCATCAAAGTCAACTTCTCACTGCATGTGTGTATGATACTCAACTGACAGGTGAGTAGTATCAAAGACAGGGCCAAGGACGGTGTATTTCCCGTTCTGGTCATGACCCGTGGAAGGATTCGCAGTACATAACACCCTGTGGAATGGCGCTTGGCTTCGGCAGCCTCCCGCAAATAATAACTGCAAGTTACAATCTAATTGGATGGTTTTCATTCCTTTTACGTCTGCACACCTTTCTACCTACAACGAAGCAGCCATCAGTTAGCATGATGGCTCAAAATGTATGTGCTTATATCTTGTTGACTCTTGACCGCTAATATTTATGCATACTTCTTTTCCCTAACAGTAACTTGATCAACTTGGACTTGAACAGAATGAACGCTCTACTCTATAGAGTCTACTTGCTACAATGCGTCATCCCGTCACCGACTCCCTTGTCAATCGCCTGATCCTAGTCACCCACTAAACACCCTTGGGCTCTCCACGCGTGTCCGTTCGTACAGACAGGGCTGGCTGCCTGTGAGTTACATAGCAATTCCCCTAACACCCGTAGCCTTGCTTTTTTGGTCTCCCGTCTCTTCCATGCCAATCACTCACTCTCTCTTCCTCTATTATATTCTTTGCTTGACTCAATTCATTCGTTCATGTTCACCAGTATTTCAACTAGCGGCACGACCCCTATTCTTCAAGTACATACGATACTGTTGTCTTGTCACATAAGGACCTTTTGCTTTGCGGCTCCATACCTAAAGACCTACGTACTGCACCAGACCGGATCGATGATAGTTGGAGCCCATCGATCACGCCCCGCTACTGACTTGACTGCTTTGCTTCGTCTCTTTAGTCAAGCGATAGGTGGTTGATAGCTTCGATACGCGATTCCTGAATGCCAGTACAACACACGCCCCTCCCCGCTATGGGCAAACACACCACCAATTCTTCTTCGGCCTCCTTCTCCTCCCCTAGCAAGCAAAGCCTTAGCCGCAAGTCTTCAGTGTCCTCGTCCCTGGCAGAGAGGGTTGGAGACAGGGTTGTTGACGACTCCCCAACACTGCGCCAGGACGTTGCCCTTCAGCCCCTAACATCCTCGTCCTCATCCTCCACCACCAGATCCACTGTGACTGTCTCACCCTCACACCCAGTCCAAGACCAGGGCCATGTCTTGCTGTACCAGGCTCCGGCCTCTGATATACCACCTTTACCATTATTAACTACCACTGCTACCCCAGCTGCTTCTGCTTCTGCTTTTGCTCCCCCACCAGTCCTCGTCGACCATCAAAATGCAGCCTTGCCATCTCCTGCACATTCCAATACCGATGACAGTCTAGATGCTACTCCCCAACCCTCAAACGCCGACTTAGACATGGCTTCCAAGAAGACGCCCTTCTTGCGCTCTGCCGCTCGCTCCGACGCTGCCCCGTATGGTTCCGTGTCGCTAACACCCAGTCGCAACAACTCGCCAGCTGGCAGTGATCGCTGGGATCCCGACTCGCACCAATTGCGTCATGTCACCGATACAATGCGCAGTGAGACGTCGCACCGCTCTGGACTCAGCAAAAAGTCCTCCTCGAGACTGTCAGAAGAAATCGATGGCGCCGTCCTTGTTTCCGGTCTTGAGGGCCGCATGGGTCTTGGTGAACCTACGCATCCTGGCGTTCTCGAGGGCAGCTTGAAAGACGATCTGTCCGAGGATGGCGCACTGCTGGACGACGACTCCTCTGCTGCTTCAGATACCGAATACCAAGAAAACTCTCCCCACGAGGCTGTCCGCGCTTCCGTTCCGCCCACCGATAATACCGCCCTTTCCATAAACACGCCGCGCATGTGGTGTCTCTCCGTTTTATTCGCCATCCTCGGCTCCTCGACCAATTTGTTCTTCTCATTAAGATACCCTAGTGTTGCCATTACTCCAGTTATTGCTTTATTACTTGTCCACCCTCTCGGACACCTCTGGGATTTCGTGTTGAAGCGGCCCTACGACCCTGAAGAAGAGTTTGTCGACGGCGTGCGGGTGCCGTTTGTGAGTGACGATGCGCATAGTTTACATAAAGCCAAGAAGCGCACCCGTGTGAGGAGGTGGCTGGCGCAAGGCCGTTGGAACGAAAAGGAGCATACTTGCGTCTACGTTAGCAGCAATGTTGCGTTTGGCTTCGCCTTTGCGACCGACGTTATTGTTGAACAGACCCAATTCTATAACCAAGAAGCCCCCATTGTTTATCAGCTTCTTCTCACTATATCTACGCAAATTCTCGGTTATGGTTTCGCGGGTTTGACGCGCCGGTTCCTCGTCCGACCTAGTGGTATGATTTGGCCCGGAACTCTTATGTCGGCAGCCATGTTTTCAACACTTCACAAACAAGAAAATAAGCCTGCCGGAGGCTGGACCATTAGCAGGTGGAAATTCTTCTACATTGTGTGGACTGTGTCCTTCCTTTTCTACTTTCTACCTGGGCTTCTCATGCCAGCTCTCAGCTACTTCAACGTCATCACTTGGTTTGCCCCCAAGAACGTTGTTATTGCAAACCTATTTGGTGTTTCCTCTGGGCTCGGTCTGTTTCCATTAACTTTCGACTGGGCGCAAGTTACATATGTTGGTTCGCCGTTGCTGGTCCCGTTTTGGGCTGCTATGAACGTTATCGGAGGTCTGGCTGTGGTGATGTGGATCATCGCACCTATCCTCTACTACACCAACGTTCTCTTTTCCTCGTATATGCCAATTCTCTCAGCAGCCGTGTTCGACAATACTGGCAAAGTTTATGACGTCAGCAAGATCCTCACGCCTGAATTTCTTTTTGATCGCGAAGCATACCAAAACTACAGCAGAGTCTTTTTGCCCATCACATATGTGTTGAGCTATGGAGTTCAGTTCGCTGGTCTATCTGCCCTTTTGACTCATACTGCTTGCTGGCACGGTCAGGATATCTGGAGGTCTTGGAAACGAGCCCTGCAGGAGGCTCGCGAGGATGGACAGGCCAAGTACGAGCCTGTAGCAGACTCCCCCGGGTCGCTGCCTCGCCAGTCAACCGACGAAAGTGGCAGGCGAATGTCATCGGCATCGCATGTTGATGGAATCATTAGCCGTGAGGATATCCACAGCAAGCTCATGAAGAGATACAAGGATGCTCCCCTGAGCTGGTACTTGATAACGTTTCTCACCATGACTGCTATCGGAATCTTTGTGGTCGAATAGTAGGCGCTCTTACACGATGTTTCTTGAGATCCAGTTGCTAATTAAGTTAGTTATCCTGTCCACTTACCTTGGTACGGTCTTTTGCTCGCCCTCGCCATCGGAGCCCTCTTCTTCATCCCCAATGGCATCATCATGGCCGTAACGAACCAGCACAGTAGCATCTACCTCATCTGCCAGCTTATCTGCGGTGTAGTCTTCCCAGGCCGTCCCATCGCCAACATGGTCTTTGTCACATACGGTTACATCTCGTCAGCCCAGGGTATCAAATTCGCATCTGATCTCAAGCTCGGTCACTACATGAAGATTCCCCCGCGAATTCTCTTTCTGGTCCAGATTGTTGCGACCCTTGTTTCCTCCTTGACCCAGATCGGTGTGCTAAACTGGATGTTTGCCAACATCAGGGGCATTTGCACTTCTGAGGCGATAAATGGCTTCACTTGTCCCATTGCTAGGGTTCATTTCAACGGCTCTATCTTGTGGGGAGTTGTCGGGCCCAACGAATTCTTCGGCCCGAAGGCCATTTATCGATCCCTGGTCTGGGCCTTTCCGCTTGGCGCACTGCTCCCTATTCCTTTGTGGCTCTACAGCCGACGTCACCGCTCGAGCATCCTGCGCAAGGTCAATCTCCCTGTCATCTTTGGCGCCATGTCCTGGATCCCCCCTGCCACAGGTCTCAACTTCTCTGTCTGGGTGCTCGTCTGCTACGTTTTTAATTATCTGATCAAAAATCGACACAACGCTTGGTGGAGTAAGTACACCATGACTCTGAGCGCAGCTCTCGATTCTGGTCTTGCTTTTGGTATTGTGGTTGTCTTTTTTGGGTTTATTTATCCTGGATTTGCGCAAAATCTCAAGTGGTGGGGAACCGAAGTGTACAAGCAAGGTTGCGACTGGCAAGCTTGTCCATACAACACCCTTCCAGAGGGCGAGCATTTCGGGCCTAAAACTTGGTAAGGCTTTGATGGTGGAAGACGTTAAATATAGATATAAACTTTTTATCTAAAAGTCACAATGATAGACCGCATGGATAGTTATGGGCGTTATTAGGAAGATGTGGTTCTTACCTACACAACGAAGCGCTGAATGGTATCTGTAGACACGAACGGCATGGGCAGTTTCAGTTCTGCAAGGTTCAGCACAGTACATTTACGATGAAAACGAGTTCAAAATTGGGGACCCAGTTCTTCCGTCTATCGAATGTTCAATCCCATCCCCTTCTTGGCTGCGCTTACGGCAGATTACCATAGAATACAGTGTAATTAAGCATGTCCTTGTAACCGGCACCATGCTCCAAACAAGTCAAACCCGCCTATTTCTCCGCTTCCCATTCGGGGTTCTATACAAGTTAGTATCCTGAAACAAATGATGTTGATGTTATCAAACTTACCTTCCGCAAGATCACCAAGCCCTCAAGGGTGCTGTTAAGGCTGATGTACTCCTCGTCTTCGAGTTCTGCTCGCTCGCCATATCCAAGCACCACTGGTGTGCTCTGAGTTTGCCATCCAGTAATAGTCTTGGGACGACCAGCTTGGCCAACGACGTCAACGGCCTGACCAACGCGAACGTTGACCTTAAGAGGTTTGAGATTCTCGTCTAGGGTGACGAGGAAGCGGGGGTGCATGGCGGTGACGAGGAAGTAAAGTAGGTAGTGTGACTGGCCGGTAATGAACTCCTTGGGTTCGATCATAGCGACAAGGGTAGCAAGCAGACCGGCAGCTGAGACACGAGACAGGACCTGTCGGTCTGTGTGGAAGGGGCTGATTGTCAGGGTTCCCTTACCCATGTGGAGGAGACCCTGGGCAATTCGCACCATGAAGAGGGCATCCTGATCACGGTGGTAATAGCTGGCGAGTTGTCGCAGTAGCTGGGCCAATCGAGCGTTGTTCGTGCCAGCACCCAAAAGACCCATGGCAAAGATGGCGTTTATGGCAACCTCAGGGTCGTTGTCGTGGCTGTACCTTGACAGAGTGTCGTAGACCTTCATTTGAGGGTTGCTGGGGCTGATAAGGCCCATTGCAAGAGGTACAGCTTTACGGATATTAGCTTCACCGTAGTGCATAAGGTGACCAAACTGTCGCAAAACCATTTCTTGGCCAATATCTTCGCCCATAGCCACAAGGGCAATACCGATAACGGCATATGCCTGTAGTAGCTCGTCGCCCTTCTTCTCGTCAGTCTCCTCTTGGTGCTCGTTGCAGATATGAAGAAGCTCCTGAATCTTGAGCACAGCACCTGTACCAGCCCAGGCGCAGATCTCAGCCATCACGGCGGTAGACTTGGCCATAGGATGCTCAATGGCTTTGAGGGTTTCAAGAATGACGTCGACCTCTTCTTGTCGGCCAAAAAAGAGAAGACCCAAGCCAAGAGCTAAGAACCGTGTCCACTTATCTGTCAGTTGGCTCTTGCGGTCGTCGTCCATGAGAGTGGTGACAATAGCTTCACTGATCTCAGGGTGGGAGGAGCCCGTAAAGATGAGACCACAAGACAGAGCAGCCATCGCTGAGATCTGCATATCGCAAGAAGAGTCGGAAATCAGGGGCACAAGGTGCTCGAGAATATCCTCCCTGTTCGATCCAGCATACGCTAGTCCCAGACCCATGATGCAAGCTGTTCGAACAAGAGGATCAGGATGGTTTAGCTTGTCGCTGTCGGCCAAGAGAGCAATAGCAGAGTCAGAGTCCGTTCTAACGCCAGAGTTCACAATTCCAATAGCGAGCATAGCACCGGCCGAGATCTCGTTCTCGGACGAATAGGTGTACTTGTCGATCTTGTCGAGTCCATTTTCAGTATCCCACATCAAAAGAGTTCCCATAGAGGCGACGGTAGACATCATGCCATCAGCCTTGGTCTTCCACACCCATGTCTCTTTCTCGCCGTCAACAAGCATCATCTTATCGTTACCAAATCCTGCATTGACGAAGGCATTGACAAACGCCGCTGCAAGGTTATGTCGAGCAGAGTCCAAGTTGGTCATTCCCGCAACTCGGCTGCTCTCGAGATGGCTCTTGTAGATGTCCTCAGTGGACTTGGGCTCAAGGATGTTAAGCTCCTTGCCTAGTGCCTTGAAGTGCTCTGATAGCTTGATGTTACTGAGGGACTCCGTAATTGCGTCGCTCTCGTCTGAGTCATCTTCAATATCAAGAGCTATTCTTTGACGAGCGATAAGGAATGCAAGCTGCTTCTTGAGAGCGGGGTCTTTGGCCTTCTCGAAGTCGGCCCTAATAAGGTCGATGTCGTGTAGTCGAATTGCAAGAACAATGGCCTGCGCAAATTGCTTGTATTCCATGTAAATATCGTGCGCGGTCTTCAGGAAGGTCTCGTTGTCGGGGTAAGTTAGGAGGTTGACCATGGAGGACATGTACAGGCACACACGGGCGTATGTATTCTCATCCACAAACTTGGGCATCTCCTCGATGATTTCAAGCTCGCTCATGAGATCCACGGCGTCGGCCTCGGCGTTGCTCTTAAGGAAAAGAGGGATCAAGACAAGCGCAAGATCGATCAGGTCCTTGGTCTGTTCCTCGTTATTGATCCTCTTGATATACACCTCTCCAATCTCCAGGGCAAGATGTCTGGTATACTCGTGACCCCATGAGCTGATGTCGGATGTAGGGGCGAGAAGTCGGTACTGAAGTGTGTCTTGTCGGTCCTCGTCCGAGAACGTCATGCCGATGACGGAGAGGACGTCAGCCAACGAGGTCTTGTCTTCGCTCTGGGGCCATTGTTCGTAGAGCTTCGTCAAAGTCTCGTAGTGTGGTCGTAGGAATTTCAGGGGCTTGGGGACTGCTGTCATGGATGACGTCGATGTCTTTATCGAGGTCTTCATTGCTTCCAGGGCTGGCTTATAGAGTTCCGGGTTCGACTCCTACACAAATGCTTAGAATAGTTCAGGTCGCGAACCCCGTCTAGTGACTTACAGTCAAGCGCTCGACCATCATGTCAAGCTCGTTCTTGAGTTGTTGATCTTCCTCATTGAGCTCTTCCTCGGCGGCTGGACCCTTAGTCAGTACAACATTCATTGCCTCGTGAAATGGCGGAATCCCATACTCTCGATCTTCTCGTCCTCCTTCTTTCCGTTTGATTGTTGCTTGTCCTTCTTGGCGTCGTCGACGGCCTTGCCCTTGCCCTTGTCGGCCGTCTTGGGCACCTCGCTGTCTTGAGCCATGTTGACGTCGGCGGGTTAGACGCTTGGTAGAGCTTTACTGGATGGATTGAAAGGGTAAAAAGAAGTCGGGATATAATGCTCTATACGTGATTGAGCTGTATCGTCAATGATCACAACGCAGAAAATCAATTAGCGATGGAGTCGTGGTCGTCGTAGTTGGAAGGTGATGGAGCGCTGCTTGGCTAAGCTCAATGCTTTGCTGTAGGTAGCTCTGCTGGGTTACGCGAGGCGCTGCCGCCTGGCCCCAGCCTCATCACGTGTTCCCGCCTCCAGAGACCCACTTGGTCCATCCAGGTAAAAGCGGGAGTCAAGGTTGTTAGTGATAAGATCTCTAAGAAAAAAATAACCCCACCATCCGAAGAAACAACCCCTCCAACATCAACCAAAAAGAAAAAGAAAAAGTTGATTGAACAACACAACAACATCTCGTGGACAGAAGAGAAGAACACATAGCCCAGGAACGCACAGAAACTATCTCATCATGAAATTAGACACAAAAGCCATGCGCTACCTCACCGATGAGGATTGGCGGGTTTTGACTGCTGTAAGTGCACATCCTGGTGATCATGGCTGCAAAATTCATGGGACTTACACCAAACCCATAGGCCGAGATGGGAAGCAAAAACCACGAACTCGTACCTACAACTTTGATCGAGAAACTTGCGCGCCTCCGTGGCGGTTCTGGTAGCGTTCACAGAAGCATCTCAGCCCTTGCGAAGGTCGGCCTTATTGCGCGTGTTAAGGAAGCAAAGTACGATGGTTACCGACTCACATACGGTGGTCTTGACTACCTCGCCCTCCACACCCATGCCAAGCGAAACGAAGTCTACAGTGTGGGAGACCGCGTCGGTGTGGGCAAAGAAAGTGATATCATGATCGTGGCGGACCACACCGGCACACAACGAATTCTCAAGATCCATCGACTCGGCCGTATCTCCTTCCGATCCGTTAAATCGAACCGAGACTACCTCAAGAAGCGACAATCTGGATCATGGATGTATCTCTCCAGGCTAGCAGCCATGAAGGAATTTGCTTTCATGAAGGCTCTGCGCGAAGAGGGCTTTCCTGTCCCCGAACCCTTTGCACAATCTCGCCACACAATCGTCATGTCGTTAATCGACGCATTTCCTCTTCGACAGATCGCCGAGGTTCCCGACCCAGCATCCCTGTACGGGGATCTAATTTCTCTCATACTACGACTTGCCAAGCATGGATTGATTCATGGCGACTTCAACGAATTCAATATCTTGATCAAGGAGAACAGAAAAAAATCGGAAGAAGGCGAGGAGACACTGACACTCGAGCCCGTCGTGATCGATTTCCCTCAGATGGTTTCCATGGAGCATCAAAACGCTGAAATGTATTTTGATCGAGATGTCAACTGTGTCAAACGCTTCTTCGAACGTAGATTTCACTTCGTGCCAACAGAGCCTGGTCCTTTCTTCAAACATGCAAAGAAAGCAATGACCAAGGAGAGTCTCAAGAGACTTGATGCTACAGTTGAAGCTTCTGGTTTCACGAAGAAGATGTTGAAAGACCTTGAGGCTGCTATTAAGGAAAAGGGAGATGAAACTACTCAACAAAGTGACGATGAGGACGAGGAGGATGATGAAGATGAGGAGGATGACGAAGAGGGTGGTTCAGAAGATCATAAAGACGGACTAACATCTGGTGGTCTACTCGGCGACGATGTTCTGAATTCCAAGGATGATCCCGTTGAAGAGAGCATGTCAAAATTGGCAGTTTAGATATGATGCAATGATACCCATGTTTTACGAAATGCACACACATTACGATGATCAGTTCATAACATCACTGCATCAGCAAAGTATTGAAGGATTATATGACATTAATGGAGATTTGCTCTAAACGCCTCCGTCTTGTAGTAGCATCTGTACCCCCGAATCTAAGCTACAAAAGCTCATGACATCAAATCATGGCATGAGTTCGTCAAGTGTAACATCTACTTGGGCCATAAGATGTTCCAGGATTGCTCATTTCTCAATGTCTGAGCCAGACGCTCCAAAACCAGAAGGAAAAATGTTCGGGGGAAGCACGAATTTGGCCATGGCTGACCAGATGAAATCAATAGCAATTGTTGAAAGGGTCGAAAGCTTAGGCATCCTTCTTGACCTCCTTCTTGACTTCCTTCTTGATGGAAGGAGATGCGTCAAAAGTAGCCCCGACGACAACGGTCTCGGCATGGACGGTCGTGTTCTCACCACACTCGGATGAGGTAGGCGTGGCGAGTGCTTCATCGGCGGGCAGGCTGGGGGCCGTTCTGCTTGCAAGGTTAGATAAACCTCACAGAGTCACGACCTGGCAACTTCGCTTCATACCCAGTGGATTGACGCTGAAGTCCCGTACGTCGATGCGCATCGTTGGTATCGGAAGCAGTCAGTTCCGGAGACATGGGACTGAGAAAGCGTCAGTATTGATTGGTAAGAAAAAGCTGCATTCAAACTTACGGGCGTGTGATGGGAATCGCCGCACGTCGATTCTGTGCGTGGTGGGGGAACATGGAGCCTCCATAACCGACAAGAGGAGTACCGTAGGCCCCGATGTTGTACTCGTTAGTTCGGAATTGACGGCGTTCGGCCGTGACACGCTTGAGTTCCTTCTGCGCTGGAGTGTCCGCGTATCGGATGTTCATGAGAAGGCCTTCCTCGCCAACAGGCTGACCATGAAACTTCTCGACCACATCATCGCAGACGTCACGGTTCTCGAAACTGTGGCGTTGTTAGCAAGTTCCAAATCCCCGATATTGTATCGGCATACCGAGCGAAGCCAACACCACGGCTGTTTCCCATGCTGTCCCGAAGTATCTTGCTAGACAGGATAGTGTATCCCTGGAAGATGAGACCAAGTTCCTGAAACGAGTTAGTGATCTTGTGATTTGCCGGCATACTTCAGTAGAACTTACCACTTCAGTCAAGGATTTGGGCAAGTTGGAAATGTAGAGGTTGGTTGACAGTTCGTCACCCTCAGCCTTGAGACGAGAGTTGAAAGACTCCTGGTAGCGTGTTAGTTTCATCTTCGTCGTTCATCTGTGTGCCAGTGGAGACAAACCCGAGCGAAACCAACTTCGTATCCAAGGCGATGGAATCCGCGAATGCACATCTCGGATTCGGAGACTTCGTAAAACTTGGCAAACCCAAATCTTGCCTCGGTTAGCTTTTTCCATGTTTGCGGTTGATAAAAGAAACTTACCCCTTACAGGCACCGGTCGCAGTGTCGATAATAGCCTTTGATGTCTCGACATTGCCAAATCGAGCAGTGTAGTGGAATAGCAACTCGTCATCGGTGGTGGGGTGAAGACCTCGAATGTAGACGTTGCGATTGCCAGGGATGCGGTTCTCGAGACTCTGCTCAAGACTCTTCATGTGACCTGCAGGCGTAAAGACCGCAGGCACTGCACCGGGAATACGGGGATTCTTTTCCAAGAGCTCGTCAAGCACACGCTCAGTGGCTGGAGAAGGCTTTGGCTTGTTCGCAGCCTCAGCGTGATGGGCAACCATGAGCTGGTGAGGTGATGGCGTGGTATAAGCCGATCGGTCGCTGTGGACACGGGGACCATGCTCGCGAGGAGGCCAGCTTCCGTAGAAGGGAGTAGCAGGAGCAGACTCGGTAGTTGAGTAAGAGCCGCGACGATTCTCCAGACCAGGGACTTCTGACTGAGTTCGATCAGCACGAGGATTGCCGGCATTGGCACGGGCGGGGGTGAAAGGCATGAGAGATCCAGGAAGGGCGTATGGGCCGGCGTAACCTCCGTTCATCTGATAGCCAGAATAGTTTGGCTCGCCGGGGTGATTCATAGCCAAAGACTGAGCACCCTGCATGGGGGCAAGGATGAGCCCATCGGGGGCGACCATGTAAGGAGCTTGCATGGGAACAGATGCAGCCTGAGGGGCAGACATGCTCATCCCAGCGAGGCTCAAACCATGGAATTGGCTCAACAAAGCGTTGTGGTCGGCAGACCCAGGGATAGCGAGATGCTGAGGTCGTCGATCGGAATGGTTGGAGAGAAAAGGCGCTGCAGCCGTGTTCTGTTCCATGATCGTCGTTGAATGAAGATGTACGATTGAGATATCTGAAGATTGCATACCAGTCAGCGTTGATGTGACAAGGGATGAAGATTCCAGTTGTCAAGACCAATGAGATGTAACTCATCCAAGGTGAAGTGAACGTATAAGCAAAGGATCTTTACTTACCTCACAAGCAACAGATCGGCTGCAAAGCAGTGCAAGATGCGAATAATCGGGGATGTGCGAAAATCTAGCTATATGCCAAGATTGTCAGTTAAACAGTCGGATCCATGACACCAATATGGAAGAACGAAGCAGGTAAGAGAGGGAAATGCGGTACTGATCAGAACGGATTTCCCGAACAGGATGTGAGTATCTTGAGGACATGCTGGTATATGCAGCGGTAGAGGAATGATGGGAAAGAGAGAAGACACTCGTCCGGGGACCAGAAGACCAAACGTACCTCAAAGGCCTAGTTGATGGTCAAGCACCTGATGGACAAAGCAGGCTGGAAGAAGCCGATGATGACGAACTGTGGAGTACCAAGACTGAGATGAAGTGAAAGTAAGTAAGATAGTCCACGATACCGTGCAAGATGGGAACGAAGGAGATTGAAGGATCGGAGGTGATGTTGTGAGGAAGATGAAAAGGAAGAGAAGATGGAAGAGAGGGAGATGGTGAAGAAGATATAGATCCAACACGAGCACCTACCTAGCTAAGGATTCACAAAAAAAAATGTCGGAAAGAAGCACTGGTGCAAGGGGAAGGATGTATTGTTGATGAATAGGCAAGAATGATGCTTGAATCAATGCCAAAAAGATGAATAGTGGGTGTTGAGCAACCAAAAAGCCTAGCAATGAAGAATGTCAATGAGAAAGTGAGATGGGAGAGAGAGGACAATAGAATTTCTGTCTGTACGTAATGAATAGAAACTGAGAATAATTGCTGGGCGAAAATGGCGTGGAAGTGGCATCGATGCCCAGTGAATGAAAGTCGGCAGCTGGCAGGAGCTGGTAAGAATTGGCAGGAACTGCAAGATGAAGCCCGGGCCAACTGCTGCCGCAACAGAACAATGGAAGGAGTGGTGGATTATGTTTATTGTTATCAAGCTCGGTAATTTAAGAAAGGAAAGTGCCTGAACGGCTCTGGGCAGGTGCGCATTCCCTAACGACGATGCTCCTTGAGAGATGGCAGTTCAGATGTGAAGATGGCATCACCTACCTTAGTACCTACTACCCCAGTAGGCATGAGATAGGAAGATGGGGTAAGTACGAGCCTACCCAGGTAGGAAGTAAGTATTGCAATTATATTGATTATGGGGAGCGCCCAAAGGAGAGTGACTCCTGAGGGGATTTAGCGGATGGGAGCGTCGGGCTTTGCACGCACGACGACATTAAGATATGGTGGTTTTATTATATACGAGGTAACAGTTGAACATAAGAGTTCTCGCCCTTTAGAACAGATTCCGTAATCCTCTCCTCTCCAGTAGCTCGACATGCTTCATTTATGCTCCTGCAGATTTTCATGCGCAGTGATTTATATTCTACATGTCTGCTTCTCCAGATGCATCTGATATTGACAAACACTTGTCTGTAAGCGACCAGACAATCTCCTTCCTAGGTAGCTTGCATCGTACTCGGGCCTAACGTAAATGGCTGTAGAACGCATGGTTTTATTAAGTGAGTCGTCAGTCGAAAGACATGCTTTTTAAAACAGGAGTGTTGGGGGTCTCATTTACTCCACGAACACATTTCATGCATGGCTCGGTAACTTCTATATTCGTTATTATGCCCAGTGCCCGGGTATTCAAACGCTGATCTTAGTCCCTGGCTTTCATGTCTTGCTGTTGAGTCTGCTGCGAGTGGCCAAACGCAACAGTCACAATGGCACTTTACTAACTTGCTTCTGCTTGCATGTCTGGATCTAGGCGGTTCGAAGTCGCATTGGCAACGTAAATAGGTAAATGACGTTCTCTCAATATGTGGTGACATGAAATTACAACAGTGTAGATGTCACAAACCATTTATCGCATATGTACCAGTCCATCCTAACACCACCCGTTCTATAACCTGTAGGAAAGGACCCAAGTCTACTCCGAATACATTCATCAAAAATCACCACCACTGTGTATGGATAGTAGTGGAGCAGAACGCCAGCCTTTTAAAACCTGACAAGTCGTCGCCACCAATAAACCCAAATGCAGCATGTCGCTGAGTGTTTTTATGACCAAACATCCTCCTGCGAGCGACTCAGTTAGTAAATATTTTCCAATGAGATGTGGGGGGAGCGGCGTGTAGCTGCTACATACCTGATATTGGTTTGCCGATCTCATGTTCTTCACAATCTCTTCACCCTTAGCCTCAGACACTCCACGTCCCTCGGCAATGATTTGTGCCAAAACAGTGTTGACCTCGCGAGCCATGTTTGAAGCATCACCACAAACATAGAAGTAGGCCTTCTGGGAGAGTAGGTCGCTGACCTCTTGTGCTCTCTCCTTGAGTCGGTGCTGAACATAAACCTTCTTGGCGCTCTCTCGAGAAAAGGCTGTGATCATCTCGAACTTGTCGCCGAGAGCCTCCTTGTATTCCTGAGATTGGTCAGTAAAGGGCTTTGGAATTTGGTTGATGTCGATGACTTACCTGCCATTCCTTCTCGTACATAAAGTCTTCACTGGGCTTTCGGCAACCAAAGAACAATAGAGTCTTTCCGACCTCAACACCATCGCGGGCCAGCTTGGCACGTTCCTGGACGAAACCGCGGAAAGGAGCGACACCAGTACCAGGGCCAATCATGATGACAGGCTTACCAGGATCCGAAGGTAGCTTGAAGTTGGAGTGACGAACGTGGACGGGAACGTGGATACCATCGTACTTGTTGCGGGGACCTGTAAGCTCGTATGTCTGACCGAAAGGTGCTGGGCTGGGGTCGCCGTTCTGCTTCTGCTTCAGGGCAAAGAGGTAGTTCGTAGCGACGCCGCGGAAAGGGTCATCTCGGCCAGGAATTTGCTGGGACTCGACGACGGCAGTGATGGAAATCTTCTTAGGCTGAACCAGAGAGGAGGAGGAGATGGAGTAATAACGGGGCTGGAGCTTGGTGAGACCCTCGATGAAGGCGGAGAAGGGAATCGTGGTCCACTTTTCACCCTTGCTGACACTGGAGAGGAAACGAGCAATGTTGTAGTAGTGAGGGCCGGTCTTCTCGTGGAAGTAGTCCTTATCGCTACCGAGACGGTTCATCTCAGCCTTGATAGAGTCGTTGGGAGCGAAAGCAGCGAGAGTGGAAACGAATTGACGGGAAACAGGAGCGCAGATCTCGAGATGGTATCGCAGAATAGCATCGTAAGTTGTAGGGTTAGGGAAGGGAACCTTGGCGGTAGGCTCAAGAGCCTTGACGGTAATGACGGTGTGCTGCTTGCCGGAGAGATCGAGAATATCCAAGAAACGGTTGACCTCCTCACCAGGGTTTGTGGGCCAGATAGCAATGTGATCACCAGTTTCGTATTTGAGGTTAGAGTCGCTGATGTCGACTTCCATGTGAAGGCAGTTCCTGTCCTTGGCAGAGAAGAGCTCGTAGGACTCGGCAATAGGGGCAATGTAGGGGTTGTGGGAGTTAAAGGGACCCTTGGCAGTGCCTTCGAGATGCAGCTTGTTAGGTTCACCGAGATAGACTTCGTTGGATTCGGGGTTCAGATCGTCACGCTCGTTGATGGCAAAGATAGGCTCGTAGACGGCTTCACGCTCTTCCAGTCCCATCTTCTTAGCAAGGGACTCCCACATGGGATCCTTCCAGGCCAAAAAGTCCTCTTCCATGGTACCAGCGCCATCGTCACCTTCACCAGCTTCGCCGATGCGGTGAGCACCAAATTTCTCAAGAGCCTGGTCAACTTTGCGGACCATGGCGTTGTAGTGCTCGTAGGTGTTGTTTCCGAGACCGAAAGCGACATAGTTGAGGTTACCCAGAGGGGGGTCGTTGCCCTCGTTGAAGGTGGCATCCTCACCGGTGATGAACTCGTAGAAATCGACTGCGTTATCGGTAGGCTCGCCTTCACCGTAAGTTGCGAGGACAAACATGACAATGTTGTCGTTGGGGACAGTATCCAGGGTATCGAAATCATAGTCTTCAATATCGGCGATCATGGTGTTGAGTCCGAATCGACTCTTACCCTCCTTGGCGAGACGGGAAGCATAGTCTTCAGCAGTACCAGTCTGAGAACCATAGAAAATGACACAGTTCTTGCCAGATTCCTCCATGGCCTCAACAATGTTTCTCGTGCGACCAGGCTTGGCAGCGCCGCCGGCAGCGAAGCCATTGGCATAGGGGTCCTTAGTAACACCCCATAGCTTTCCCTTTGTAAAGTATGCGACCGTTCCGAGGAAAATGACGCCGAGGACGATAACGTCCAGAGTGTCTAGTTCAGCCATGACGGCTACTGGACCGCGAGCGAGTTTGTGTGATCAAGTGTGGTGAGGTTCAAGCACAAACAGTGTGACCAGAGGAAATGTAGAATCTGTACAATTTCGACCGAGTTTCGTGGTTTTCTCCCAATGGTTGTGTTATCACCAATGGTTGTCGGCCGGAAAGGAGGCGGGGGAAGAGGGACAGTGGGATGTGGGATTGTGGGATGTGGCGCTGAGTGTCTAGAAAGAAGGATGTGCTGTCAGTAACAAATTCGCGCTAAAAAGTTTAGGGGATTAAATGAATGATCATAGGATCCTTCATCGTGCGAGGCGAGTTTGTTGGCGGGAAGGACTTACATCAAATGATCAGCACTACCTGTTAATCACAAACTCTGGCCACTTACTCGCAAACTTTTCTAGTTTGTCGACGTGTCGAACAAGGCAAAGAACAGTAACAGCACCCGTGCAGTTGATGAGAAGAAATATGTTGTTTGGCAGACTGGCTCCCGATCCGAGTGGACACTTTAACTCGGAAACTGGGAAAGGTGGCTGCTACTGGCTGCGGAATACCACGGCCGGTCTCTTTTATCTCGGTCGGAGGAATCGGATTGAACCCTTCTAAACTGGGGGGCCGTTTGCTGTTGGGACTCTGGAGCAGCAGGGGTTCAGTGGGAGCCTGTGATTCGTGACTCCCAATGTATCGCTCCGTAAAGGTCGTGTGGGTTTATCTTTTGCATGGAAAAGTCACAACGTTGAGAATCCCAAGAAGTTAGTAGGTGATGAAGAGAAGGTCGTCAAGTACAGAAAGAAAGAAAAAAAAAGAAATCTACCGCGAGACGCAAGAAATAGTCAAAATTTATAACTTGAAACGAGGATTCCGAATACCATGGATCTGATCCATGACAAGCGCACTACTAATAGTGCTATGTGTTCAGTGAGGCCAACCCGGGGCCTAGGAACGGCCGGCCTTAATCATGAGATCTTGCGGCGGACGCCGGCAGGGTCCCGAAAACGAACACGGCCGTCCATTAACCAATTCCATAGAATTTCCGCAATTACCGCACCCGATTCCCGATCAACTCTTCTTTTTAGTTGCAATAGTAACGTCGGCCTCGGCATTCCGAGCAATGACATACCTCTGCTCTCTTTGACCTCACTCCCCGCGTTTTCCTCCGACCTCTATCGTAAATTAGCTCTTCTCCTCATATCCAAATTATCCCAAACTGTGTACCCCAATGTCTTTGAGTCTATTTTAGCATGTCTATTGGTTCCGCTGTACGATTCCTTTGCGAAAACTATGAACCGACCCTATCCGCGGCAATGATTGAACTGCCGAACCCAAATGCCTTGTCCGCCTTATCTTGCTTAAACTCTATGTGACCCAGACCATACATACATACGTGCTTTTGGAAGGTTCGCGAAGCCAAGTGGAAATCGCAGAGTACCTATCCGTATCAGATCATGACTTCACGAATGCACCGTTGGTTAAAACGTGGCTTCAAGTACCCTCCCTCACTGGTTTGCTAGTTACCAAGAACAATACAAAGCCTTCACATTGTCATGATGCATGCATGTGACATCTAAATCCATTCATGTCAAAGAAAACGGTTGCTCTGGAATGCGGATATCGATAAGCCACACTGCCGCTGTCCTGCATGACCGTTGTCTTGAAAGAAAGTTGTGGTCTAGTAAAAAACAGCCCTTAGGGTATCAGAAGAATTGGCCGTTGGAAGCATGGGAGACGGAATCAGTAGATCAGTTTATGACACTTGGACTCTATCTATCTTTTAGGCTACTTGTTGTTGTACCCTAAGATCTAGGATGCCAACCTTTCAGCTGCCCATTGATCAGTTATTAAAGAACCATTCCTTTGTGTGTAAGACAGAATCTCCTAGCCATAAGAACTCTGTGCTTAGCCATTGCCACCAATGCATCTCAAATCACACCGCTGACATGACCACTATTCCCACAAAACAATGTCTTTGTGTCTGAACCAAGACCATGCTCCTAGAAGCTTGGCTGTTCCCTTGCCTGCATGCGAGCTTGACACCGCCTGTTCCTTTACCTACGAGATGAGATATTATTGGACACCGTCTGTTTTATAGCAATGTTTAAACGTGGCCAGTTCTCAAATCGGGCATGGAGAATACCTTCCTTGGTGTTCTAACTACTAACCTGAGAACGAGCTGCCGAAAATGTCTAGGGTAGCATACCTGTCAACAAGGTTCGCTTGGCAACCAACCTTTTGCACGTGGAGTTTGACGTGCGCCATGTTAGTAGCGAAATAGTGAAGTGCATTGAGTTCACCTGAGCTTTGCATCATGCTAAGCGAAACATGGTCGGCCTCGACGCTCCTAACAGCTCCATAGCATAACATCCCATAATTATTTGTGCTATTGCAATGATCAGCACAGGAAACAGATGCTACGTCGATGAGCATCTGGGGCCTTTTGACCCTTGCTAGTCGATTCACTTGGGTAGGCTCGCGTGTGTCCTGATAGTTACCTTAGTAGTAGCGAGCTGTAGTATATGGTCAGGGTCAAACATCCAACCTCAGCAAGTCATTCTCGATCATATTGATCTCCCACGGGTTAGTTGAGCCTTGAACCCTGAACCAAGGCCCTTCTAGAAAAACAAAAACAAAAAAAAAACCAATTGACAGCTGGAGGTGGCGCGCCAGGCTTCCCAAGGGCCTGTCATCCCCTGTCGGTTGATCCCAGTTCCGCTAATAGGTAGGTTGCGGCCCTTGCAGATGATGGCAAGGATGAGTGCTAAAACACCGCGAATCGTCTACCATATTAGCATGTGTGCCATGTGTTAAAGCGCTTTGGGTTTCTTCTGGCCCCATGGCACCCAGGTTCTTTAAGGGTTCGAACAAGCCATACAGCGGGCCGGGCCAATGCTTGGTGGGCGAGCTGACAGTAGCGTCATTGCGCGCTTGTGGTCAAGCCTCCAAAGCCAGTCGTCTATGGTCTTTGTTGTCCATCCAAAAGACTCCCTCGTATGCTGCACATGGCACAGTAGCATCCCTTGTCAACCTCAACCCAAACCCAACCCCCGACCCGTAACTTAGTAGCCAGCTCTCTTCTTGTTCCTCTTTTCTTTCGTTCAATTGCGACACGGACTTTGAAACTGGAGAATCGCCATAGATCATGGGATCGCAATATAGAACTTGAGGATGGGTAAGTCCAAAGCTTTTGCAGGTCCACCCTCTCTGCTTTACCTTACACCAGCACCAACCAACCCCTCTCTTCCCGCACCACCTCTAAAATTCGGGCTGTATCGCGGGAATACCTTCGTCATCTGTCAGTGCAAGGTCTCGCTGCAGCAAGGCTGTTCACCCGTAGTAGGCGTTGCTTAGTAGCTCGCTCTCAGGCCCTGTCCTCCCGCTCTAAACGTCTCCGCTTCCGTTTCACCAACATCTCCGAACATATCTGAGCAAAGATACATAAATAACCATTGTTGATTAACCCCTTGTGTGACCCATAGTGCCGTCGCAGCCGCAGCCGGACCACCTGCAGGATACACTCAGGTACTCTCCCCGGCCTGTCCTTATACTCGACGACGAGGAAGAAGATGAGAGGAGCTGGGGCCGAGCATTACGTCCTGTAGCTTCAGATTCGCCGGTTATCAATCGATTTGGACACTCACGAGACTCCTCCGCCGAAAAGATCGCCCAGACACACCAACCCGTGGCCTCCCCACGACTTCACGGATCGCATTCGAGAAGCCCCCTTGGTGGTGTCGTTGAACGAATTATCGACCCTAAGAGCGCAGCCTACGGCCATCATCGTCAAACTTCGATCGTGCACGGCTACCAACACTCGAGAAATGGCAGCTTGGCCTCGACCAGCTCCAGTCCGTTAAGCCCGCAGATGATTGCAGCCGCCGGCGTCGGCCTCGAACGTCCAGACATGCAATCGGTGGCCACCCGTATCGATGGCGACGCAGGCTACCCATCGCGGCCCCCTACATCCCTCTCAGGAAATGTTGCGACCATGGAACGTCCTGCTGCCGCTGATGCTCCCTACGGCCAGACCCAACGCAAGCTCGAACGAATACATAGTAAATCGCGGCGCGACCACACCCCCCACCACTCTCACTCGTCTCGTCACCATAAGGACGAGCAAAAGACGGTTGGCGAATATGCGCTGCATGTGTTATTCACCTCAGTCAGTGAAGCTTCGATTTTGTCAATGCGCGCCGCAACTGACTTGAAATAGTTTATCGCACAGGCCGAAGAAAAGTTAACGGAATGTGTTACGGTTCCTCTCGATCCCGAGCCCAATGTCGAACAAATATGCGGCCCAGGAGTTGACCCGGCCTTTGATCAATTGATTGTCGCTCTGGGTCATATTGCTAGCCCGAAACCAAAAGCATTGATTGACTCCATGATGCTTTGGAGAAAAAGCAAAAGTGATGCCGCCAATGAAGCCCGCAGCCATCTTCAGCAATCCCGGAATGCAGTGCCAGGAGGAGGACCTCTCGTTCGAAGAAATACAGAACCAGTGCAGGCCGGAATACCTGGCCAGGGAGGTCCTGATGCTGCTTTCCCAAACGGTCCGCCTACTCTCGCAGCAAGACAAGAGTTTGTGGCACAAGCTGAGCGTCGGTCAACTGTGTCTATATACATACTTTGTCGTGTTCTTCTTGAAGTCATTAGTCAAAGCAATCTTGCTTCGATCACGCCTGAGATGGAGGACAAGCTAGAGAACATTATCTTTGGACAACTCAAGATCGCGGACACTGATCAATTGATGGTATCGCCCCTCAAGCTTGCTAATTGGAACCTATTTGCTCAACTTCTGGGGCATATGAGTGGCATCAATTTTGTTGGAGTCACCAAGAGGTTCATCGAAGACTTGGAAGGTTCCCTCCAGGCCCGAGAACGCGTGGTTAAGAGCCCAACGACATCTTCGCACCCTGGCCGAGATGTCGAGGGAAAGGTGGAGCTTGTACTGGGAGGCATGAAACATCTGAGACTCAAGATTTCACCTGAAGAATCTTGGGAACAATGCTGTGATTTCCTCATCTCCCTTGGTCGTCTCTTCCAGAAGTCCCATGGACAAAAAATCAAGACAGCCTTTTGTCAGGTGATAGAGATGCTCCTACTTCCAATCGCAGCAAAGGCAAGCAATAGCCATTTCATGCATCCGAAATGGGCAGAAGTGGTCGCTGCCATCGGACCTCGCCTGGCTCAGATGTTCATGAAGCCTAGGCATTGGAATTTTGCATTTCCGCTTACAGCGACACTACTTTGTGTTTCCTCCCCTGACAACTTTGGTTCCCAATGGTTGCAATTGATACTACCTCTGCAGGCCAAGATCAAGGATCGAGCCACTAAGCCTCTCTGTCTCCAGGTCATCTCACGCTTGCTGTGGACGTTCTTATATCGCACTAATGAGACTTTTCAAAGCAGCATGCGCAAGATTGACGAGGTCATGAAACTGGTTTTGCCATCCTCCAAGCGAAGCTTAGTCGCCTCTGATACTGCTTGTACTGAGCCTTTAATCCAAATCATTCGAATTGTTGGCTTCAAGTATCCTGAATACTGCTTTAGGAACGTGGTGTTCCCTCTCATCAATGCCGAGCTCTTCACTTCTAATAAAGAGTTGAAGGTTGAGCAGCTGGACCCTGATAGAGTTGTAGTGGGTATCAGAGCCTTCCTTTATATCATGTCAGATCTGGAAAATGGCGAACAAGGACGGCCTCCATTCCCCCAATCTTTCGGAAACTCCAGTCATAATTCGCTGCCTGACCGATTCCCTGCCTCTCCAGCTATGTCATCTCCTCGCAACCTCCCTCTTTCTCAGCCAGCTGCGATTTCTAAAGAAGAGTATATATCCCGCCCCGTCTTGACACACGTTTTGAGTGATGGAGTTCGGGATTTTTACCTCAAATTTTGTGAAATCCTCGGGAAGATCACGATCATATGTGACAACACCTTTGGCGGACAAGCAGCGCTGGATGAGAAATTCAGCAGCCCTATGCCGAAGACCCCCATCACTGAAACCTTCACCTTCTCCCGTAAAGACGATCACCAGAACGCCGCAGACCAGAAGCAGGCATTCTACGAACTTCTCCACGTAGCTGTTCAAGCGTTACCTAGATGTCTTTCTGTCGACATTCCATTTAACTCTCTGGTCAACTTGCTGTGTACTGGGACAGCACATGTGCAATACAACATTGCCGAGTCATCAGCCAATTCTTTGAAGGCCATCGCAAGGCAGTCACACGCTCAACAGGTTACCATGGGCTTTGCCCGTTTCATATTCAATTTTGACGATAGGTATTCGACAATGTCTGACGGTGGAATGCTTGGTCATAGTCACATCGAAAACACCTTGCGCTTATACGTGGAGCTGCTGCAAATATGGATTGAAGAAATCAGACAAAAGACTAGAGACGCCGCTACAGATGAGCCGGAAGCCAACGCGTCGGACAAACGAGCCATCAAACTCGACCTTTCCGGTATTTGGGCAGAGGTTGATCAAGCAGAGGCTCATGGATTGTTTTTCCTCTGTTCTCAATCACGCCGAGTTCGCCATTTTGCAGTCACAGTTTTACGTTTGATTGTTGAGTTCGATAAGGCACTTCGAAAGGAGGCGGCTGAAGATAAAGACTCCATACGACTCATTGATATTCTTGAGAACGAATCGAGCAAGGTTATGGATTTCAACGATGAGCAGCTGTCTGTTGCTGAACGAAGTCGATTGCAACGAGGCCTGCAGAACACCAACAACCAGGGCCCCCTTGTTGAGCTTTGCGCCAGCGATGTCTCTTACGACACGACTCTATGGTTCAAAATATTCCCCAAACTCATTCGGATGGCCTATGAGAAGTGCCCGTTTACAGTAACCATATGCCGTGACCTTATCTGCAACCGCATTTTGCAAATGTATAAATCGATCGTATACCTCTCTGAACCCTCGCGAGGTCTATACTACAACAACGAGACAGGCAGTGCCCGACTTGGAGCAAGATCCGCAACCACTCAACCCGAGGTGATGGTGGAGCAATGGAAGCTCTACTTGATATTTGCTTGCACTACGCTAGCAGATCCAGGTGCTTTGCCCACGCCGCAGGATCCTCAACACGTTAGAATGGCCTCCAAGGCATCCTCCAAAGATAAAATTGTGACAGCTCGGATGCTGTTCAAGTACCTTATCCCACTGTTATCTGTCTCGTCCGCATCTGTTCGGGATGCTGTTGTTGTTGCCATGGGCTCCATCAATATTCATATTTACCGGACTTTACTTGAGGAGCTGCAGGGTCAGGTTTCTCGATGCAATGACGAGGCGCGATCTCGGATACACCAGCGGACGAACAGTAACCCTAGGAGGAACAGGCGGATGGATCTTCTGAGAACGGAAATCACGCACGTTTTCAAGCTTACTTCGCATTTCCTCAACGACTCGGAGGTTTATAACAACGAGTTCTTCTTGACTACTCTCACTACATACACAAAAGACCTGAAGTTGTTCCTCATGGACGGAGAGGTCCAGATGGACTGGGAATTTCAGAAACTCCGGCGTCATTATTGTGGTCTTATGGAAGCACTTTTTGAAGGTATCAACAAAACTAAAGATCCATCCCGATGGATGACTTTCGAGTCTCGCAAGTCGGCCTTTTCACTCATGGAAGATTGGTGTGGATTTTCACCGAATCAAAACCAGATTCGTGTTCGCGAAGATACCATGCGCCAGTCCCTGATCGATCAGCAGACGTTGGGAGAGAGAGGAACTGCTACTGCTGCAATGGAGATAGAAAAAAGGAACCTTCGCACTGCAGCCCTCAGCGCCATGGCCACTTTATGTGGCGGTCCAATTAGCGTCACGACTGAAAGCAACGTTGTTCTTCAGTTCGATGTTCGACGCATGCTTGCTTGGATTGATTCCATCTTCAACTCTGGAAGCGATAAGATGAATGTTATTGGCAGAAGAGCGTTGCATAATTTGATCGTCCACAATCGAGAGGTTCCTTACTTGATGGAGCACTGCATTATGCGATGCTACTTGGCAGAGGCTCCCAAGGTGCTTGAAAGTTATTTCACAGTGGTCACGCAAGTCTTGCAAGATCACATCGACTACCCTTGTCCCTTCTGGAAGCTACTTGGCCTCTGCCTTTTCACTCTAGGCAACGATCAAAGTGAGATTCGATCCAAGTCTGCAGTCGTTCTACGTAGCTTGGAAGTACGACAGCAGAGAAACTCGAAGATACAGGATTTCGATATTAGCATTTCCGACAAAACGCAGGCTGTGTACAAACTAGCACAATTCGAGATCTCTACCCGACTTGCCAAACAGCATACCGAGTTAGCCTTCCACATCTTCTCTGAATTCACACTCTACTTCAAAGACCTTCAACCTGCAGCCCAACGAAATGTCGTTGCAGTAATGTTGCCCTGGATTCAGTCTATAGAGCTAAAGTTGGATCCGAGTGGTGGACCTGCAGCACCGTCTTTCGTGCTTCTCGCAAATCTCCTCGAGATCACTATCAAATCCAGCGGTGCCCTACACAATGAGGTCCAGGCTCTTTGGCAAGCTCTTGCAACAGGGCCTTATCCAGGCAATGTCCGTTTGGCTCTCGAGTTCATCATGCAGCTGTGTCTTGAGCGCCGAGAGCAAAATTTTGTCGAGTACGCCAAGCAGATTGTTGTGTTTCTTTCAACAACGAACAGCACGCCTGGCATCAAGGTTGTGGAGTTCCTCCTCATGCAAATAACCCCCAAAGCAATGGTGCCGAACGAAAAGCGGGAAGCAGTTGAGCCACCGGCTGATATCAATCTTTTGCCATACTGTGCTGATCTAGCCGAGGCTCTTCCTGTTGGAACCAAGCAAGCTGGATTTTCTCTTGGCCAATTGTCTCTTATTCTTCTTGTCGACTTGATGGTCTCCCCAGTCCACCTCACTCTGGAGAACGTTCCACTCCTACTTCAAGTTGTCACTGTCCTATGGGATCATTACACCCCACTGGTTCAGGAGCAAGCGCGAGAGATGCTTGTACATCTTATCCACGAAGTAGTAATTTCCCAGATTGATGATCAGACACAAGACGTTGACAAAAGAGCTATCGAGGACTTGATAGACTTAGTTCGCCGCCACGATCGATCCGTCGTTTGGGGGTATGAGGATAGCAACGGCAAGGTGGATGATCACGACAGCAAAGTGCCACCAAGCATGGAGTTCCTTACGGCAGAGGTCATCAAGACTTTCGAGATTGCATTCCCAGGCATTAAAGAGCATTGGGGACGACTGTCACTAACCTGGGCCACATCTTGCCCAGTTCGACATCTCGCTTGTCGGTCATTCCAGATTTTCAGATGTGTTCTCACATCTGTGGACCAGGCCATGCTTGGAGACATGCTTGCTCGATTATCTAACACGATTGCGGATGAGGACCCGGAAATTCAATCATTCTCGATGGAAATTCTGACAACTCTGAAAACTATTATTGTCAAGCTAGAAGCCGAAGACCTCCTCAGCTTTCCGCAATTGTTCTGGACTACCTGTGCTTGTCTAGAGTCAATCAACGAGAGGGAATTCCTAGAAGCAGTTGAGATGCTCAACAAATTCATCAGCAAGCTAGATTTGAGTTCGCCTAATGTGCGCCGAATACTCGCAGACGGGCAACCATCTCGCTGGGAAGGAATGTTCGAAGGTGTTCAGCCACTTCTCCACAAAGGCCTCAGGTCGTCGCTTTGCTGGCAGCCTACTCTCGATACGATAGACAAATTGGTTCTTCTGCCCAGTGACGGGTTAGTCGGCGATGACAGACGCCTGTTCTTTTCGCTACTTGCCAATTTCCCGCGCTTTCTCAACGAATTGGAGAAGCCTGTTCCAGACGAGAGTGTTGTGCACACAGCGAGACTGCTTCAGGAGGAAGCCGACAACCAGGGGTTGGCTGGTGTTGCTGAGGCCCTTGAGGGTTTTGCTTTGGGCGACCCTCAAGATAGTAGCAAGGATTTCCTCATTGAGTTCTGGGCAGCTTTACGAGAGTATTATCTCCCACAGATGGATTTCCAGATGGTAACCTTCCTACTCGGTCTTCTAACCAACTCCCTATCCTGGGTCAAGATCCAGACAATGAGAATTCTCTGTGTGGCGATCCCCGAAGTGGACATGCGTAAGCCGGAACTTGCTGGCCACGGATCTGATCTGATCTCGCCTCTGCTTCGACTGCTGCAGACAGAATTCTGCATGGAGGCGCTTGAAGTATTGGACAATATCATGACCATGTCTGGTAACCATATGGACAAACACCACCTAAGAATGAGCATGACGCGACCGACGTCAAAGGCGATTCGGAAGGAGTATGAGCGCACGCAGAGTCTGTTTGGAATTCCCGAAGCGACAGGATGGGCCATTCCTATACCCGCTAAGAAAACTGATGCTACGCGGGCCAACATCCACGCCGCATTTTACACTTGCCAGGGGTCAGAAGGCATGCTGACCGAGACAGCACCTACGCCTGATGTCGAGTTCCATGCCGACGACTTCCCGTACAATTATTTTGGTGCGCCGGAGCGAACCGAAACCATGTTGTCTGATGAGGGCCGTGGTGACGTTCACGCAGCAGACCTGGCAACCAAGCTGGACAGTCTTGACGACTTCTTTGACGAACCGTCTAGCCCTACGACCGACGATGATGGTCGGTCATCAAGAACGATCACTGAATATACACCAGAGTCGTTTGAGACTGGAGCAGAGCTGTATGATGAGCAGACTCTGCCCATCCTTCACGAAGCCTCGAACAATGCCTCTTTCCAAAATGGCTTCTCAGACCGATCTCCAGGGCTGTCGAGAGAAGCGAGCTCAAACACCATGACACCGGGTGCCTTCAGCGTGGTTGTTCCTGCAGCGCGACCGGGATTGCATTCTAGGTCCATCACATCCCCCTCTGCGCCAGCTTCTTACCAACCACAAATGGGCGACATTATATCCGACGATGAGTATCTTGGGGGTTACTCGGACGCCGACGACGAGCGACCTGGTACGGGACATACCGAGGGTGCTTTTTACTTGGAGAATATGATCAAGCCTGTAACTCGAAGGCCGCAGTCGAGGATAAGACGCCAGCCAAGCGTTCGTTCACGAGACGAGAGAAGTCGAGAAAAGCCGCCGCCTCGATCGGCATCACGACTAGGAAACAACGTATATCCTCCCGGGATGCAAGAGCATGCGGAAGGTGACATGCTATGATTATGTAAAGAAAGGGAGCTGGTTTGATAGCTATGATATAAACGTCAGAAATATTGTATGATGAGTTGAACAAGTGCTGCATTGGCGTTGGAATCTACGTGTAATTTAGCCAAGGAGCTGGACAGGCCATTTGCCTTTACAGGTACAAGAGCGATTTAATACAAAGCGACTGAATACATTCAAACACCCTACATATTACTCACTCTACCGGGTAGCAGAAAAGTTAGCCTTTAAACTTGAGAATATAAGATAGCATAATCTAGGTGCCTTCAGCGGTCAGTTTTTCTGACATCCCGAGGCCACTCGATAGAGAGGCCTGTGATCCATCATTCGGATTAAGAGTTATACCGTTTTAGTGCATACTTAGAATATGCAAATCTCATCTCAATACCTAAAGTTCATAGCTGAGGGAAGAAATACTCCAACTAAAATTCTCATGGAATAATGTCTGTTTTGTTCCGGGGCTTCCAAAATGCCTCGAGACGTGCTGTTCAGCCATCAAAATTGGCCGGCGCAATAGTTGGCTTAAGGTTCATCAGCAAGACCGAGACCAAGGCCAAGACCAAGACCAAGACCAAGACCAAGCGCAAAACCACCAAACCGCCACAGCTGATATACCCTGAGGCGGCCAACAAAGACCATTCTGATCTCGCGACATTTCTATCATATGTCGAACGCACAAGCATGAATAAAAACTCAACTGTATATCGGGGCACACACTACGAATACACAGTCGCCGACACACTCTCACAGTATGGCTTCCTCCTCAAGCGCGTTGGGGGCCATTCAGACCGAGGCTTGGATCTCCTAGGCATATGGACACTGCCTTCAACATCGCAGACGTCCAAGGTGATAATCCAATGCAAAGCAGGCGCTCGGATTCCAAGCCCTATGTACATTCGCGAGCTCAAGGGCGCTTTGGCAGTAGCTCCCCCAGGGTGGCGAGGCGCAGACGTTCTGGGGCTCCTAGTAGGCGAGAAGCCAGCTACAAGAGGTGTGCAGAAAGAGATGTACTCTGCAGATGTGGCTCTGGGGTATGTGTGCTGCACAAGGGAGGGCGAAGTGGCACAACTACTATGGAATCTGAAGGCTCAGGAAATGGGACTGGACGGACTGTCGGTTGGCGTTAAGTATGGCGGGGATAAGAGCCAGCTTGTGTTGATTCGAGGTGGCGAGATGCTCCCTCTGTTGGAGAAGGTCAAGATCGAGAATGACAACGTGGTGGATGTGTCTGTTATTGCGGCCGAAGGGGGAACACTCTGACATCACATGCGTATTGAACGACCTTGTGATTGACCGCATGATTTGTATATTCAACGGCCAACTTGTACCACTACTGTAACAACTACCCCATCTACACACAACCAGGCACTTTGCATTGAGAATATTGTGAAAATTGATTATTTTTAACAGCTACAGCAGCAACATAGATGACCTGGCTTGTGGTTAACATAAAAGTTAACCTCCAAGCTTTAGACTATGGAAATAACTAGTGTAGCATGAGCTGACCTATCACTACCTATGTATGCGAGCGTTCTAGCTACATGGTGATGAATACTCCGTTTCTTCATTCTCTTGTTGGTCCCCTTCGCTTACATGCCGACCTTTGAGATGGCCCTTTTCACCCCCTCGCCGATCTCCTTGAGGAGAACCTCCGGACTTTTCTTGCTGGAGATCTTGGTTTCGGCATCCTGGCCGAAGGTGAAGACATCGTCGAAGCTAAACTCTTCGGGGACAACATCTATCTCCGAGAGGTTCTTGTTGGTCTTTGTCTCGTTGAAGGTTTCATACGACTCTTCCTTGCCTCGGTGGTACGAATCGCAGAACTCTTGCTTGATGGGCCTTCCAGTATCCAAGCGGCATTTCCACTAGCCGCCGCTTTTCTTATGGTGGGATTTGCGCCAGCGAGGGTCAGCGTCATGCCACGTCTTGTCCCACTTGCTTGGCTTGGTCTCTTTGACCATCTGTGACTCGAGATTCCAGATGGTAGTGAGAAGCTCCTTATATTGCTTCTCAGTGCTGGCGCTCTTGTCGATGGGAGTAATGTCATAGTCGACGAATTCAGGGAGCCACTTGGGGACGTGGACCGCAACGGGAGTTTCGTGCATGGTATGACGCTCAGGAGCCACGGAGGGGTTGGGTAGCATGTAAGAGAATTTAGTCTTCTCGCCGATGGCTTGGTCTGGTACTTGCAACTTGGTCGGCATCTGCTTCTTGAGTGGCTTTGGAGGGAAGCGGGACTTGAGCTGCTCAGAATAAGCTGACTTGAAGGCCTTCTTCTTGGCGAGCCTCTCCTCATCCTTCAGCCAGTTGGAGGCAGGGCAAGGGTCGGCAGACTGGTCCTTCAGCCACTGGTCGTAGAGCGAAAGCTTACGAGGGGCTTTTGGGAAGAAGTCACGGAGACCCTCGGCTTCTCGTAGGATGGCCATCTGCTCTTCAGTAGGTGGGAGGTGAGCGGTGTCCTTATGGTAAGTGAACTCGCCAGCAATCATGCCCTCAATGCTGCCATCGCAGATTGCAATCTTGCGCGACAAAGTAGACATTTTGGATTTGTCGTCGTAGATCTTCATCTGAACTTTGGGACCAAGTACTGGGAACTTGACAGGGTTGTTGGTCTCACTGGGGTCGTTAATTTTGCCGCGCTTGTCGATTTTGATAGAGTCGTATAAGTTGGAAGCGTCGTACTCGGCCTTCGTACGGCGAACTTCAAAGACTTTCTCCATAAGATCGTCGTAGTCCTGCTTTTCACAGGCAAGATGAGCAGCGTACTCGTTGCGGATAGCGCCCTGGAGACAAAGGGGCTGTATGAAACTGGCCTCACTGCGCTGCTTGCTTCGTTCGAGTAGACCTGTAGAGTCAATATCGTTGGTAATGAAATTAAACTCTTTGTCCACAGGGAACTCCTCATTTGCAGGCGGGGGGTAACGAGCCCAAGTAGTTCGCATAGCTCGAGAGAGATCGTCGAGCGGGAAGTCCACCAACTCGTCGTCTCTGATGGCAGTAGGAGCAGCATATTTGACTTGCTTGTATTGTCTCTGGACGATCCTAACTGAGCGTTTGAACCCTGGCTTCACATCTCGTCTGAGAATAGGCTTAGGAGGATCAGTAGGGGGTGTGTGTTTGTCACATGAAGATACAGCGACCGAGTTGGAATTGTATAGGCAGTCCTTCAGCCTTTGTTGAGTTTTAGGCGTGAAGACCTTTCCACCACTGTCGAGACAGGAGGACCCAGAACTCTGTGGTTTCTCTCCATCTTTTGTTTCAGGATTGTCCAGTTGGTAGGGCTTCTCTACGAGGAGAGAATCGGGAGGTTGCGCACATGAGGCCGAAGCAGTATTCGAAGCCATGGCGAAGGTCGAGTCTGTATTGTGAATATTCTGGTTCTCGCTTTCAGGTGGAATTTCTGCAAGAACGGAGGTTTAACGAGTAGAGATTAACAGGTTTTCCAGTGTGCGAGGAGAGGGAATGGTATTGCTTTCATGCGCGCAAGTGAACTGAACCTGACAGCTGCGCGACACTGCCAGTCACTTTCACTCCGGCTCTCACTCAGTCACTGGGCCCGCTCCAGGCAAAATATCAATCTAGCACCTTTGAGACGGGGTTTAAACAATGGAAGACAGAGAAAATATTAATGACGTTAGAATTCGGCACTGCAAGCGACTGTTCTGTTTGAGGAGCCAATAGTGGTATTGTTACCACGTCAAAGTTTGGAGGAGAGTTTATAAGGAGTAAACTCAGCCAATACCAACGATATTGATCAATAGGTACAAAGAATCAAATTCAGACAGGTTTGGGTTTTGAATTGCAATCGTACTGTGATGCAGATAAGGGGAACAGTCTTGAACCTCATCTTGTCAGTGTTAGAGTCCCTCAACCATTTTGATGAGCTGACGACTCCTCCATGGTGTATTCCCCCTCTCGGTGAATCACAGGATGAAGGACAGATCTCGATGTCATTTGCATGTAAGGGACAAGACTTCTTTTTAAACCGTTTGCTGCCTTGGCCATGGGTTCCGAGTATACACAAGAACTTCTGTGACAGTTGCACTTTCGGAGGAAACCGGTCCATTTGACTAGACCCGTGGCTCGGATTGTTTTGCAACGTTAAATCGACAAACGTGGTGTTATGTGAGAGCTTCTGGAAGCCTTCCGTAAGCGCTTGCTATACGTTGGTATATTCAAATAATCCCTGGCCGAACGCCCCTCTGCGTCTATTTTCCGTGTTATACATATTGTTGCAAAAAGAGAGAGACCACGGCATGTGGCTCCCTGGTTACGATGCCACAGGTCCTACTGTAACCTGCTCTCGGAGCCGTTTAGCCTCTGCCATCTTGATTTGCTTATCCTGTTTTCTCTGTCCTGCCTCCATTTTCGCAAACTGACCACGCGCGCCGTGCTTGAGCTTTGTGATCATGTCCATAGCCTTGCCTTTGTTCAAATCTTCAATTGTTAAAGGCTCTGCCTTGCCGCGCAATTTGTTAATGAAGTCGACCTGTCCTCGTGTAGGTGGAGTTGACCGCCAGCGCTGGTAACGGTGAATAAAGGTGTGGGGGAACGCCTTGGCTGCGAAACTGTCCGCCCCGTGCACTGCATCGGTGAACGAAGATGCAGTGAGAATCTCCTTTGGCATTGCGTATGGTGCTTTGCCAGCACCGGTTAGTAGCGCTCGCACCTCGACTGCTCGGTAAAGAGGTGCCGAATCGTTGGACCTTTCGGGTACTCTTTCTATACGGACGTAAGAACCATCTGGTGCTGAGAGAATAAACCTGTCTCCTTGTACTTGAACCCAGGCGTATTTACTGATGGCGCGGATGTGCTTCTCGCCAGATGTGTCGGCGATGAGATCCAGAACCGAGTCATAATCTGTGAATGTGACACTGCTAGGCCCGGGAGTTGTATGGTACGACAGAGGCTGTTCACTATTGACTTGACCCGTCTCCTTGATCTTGCGCAGGTCGCTCACTGTTGCCCTATCCACCAGAACATTCGGATCGAGACCAAACAATGTCGGCGTAGTCACGATTCCAGTATCCAAACTTGAGACTAGATCAATGATGTGACAGTTTTTCTTTCCTGGATGCAATCTCATTCCTCTACCGATCATCTGAACGAGGAGATTACGAGATCTTGTCGGCCTTCCAAGAATAACGCAGTCAATGTTGGGAATGTCAGTTCCTTCAGTGAAGACACCACAGTTGACTAATACCGGAAACTCGCCCTTCCGGAAAGAATCCAGTGTTTGGCCTCTTTCAACCTTTGGTGTTTCTCCAGTCACGTATCTTGCATCGAAGCCATGTTGTCGAAAACGATCTGTCAGCTCAATAACATGAGCAACGTCAACACAAAACACCAGAGTCGATTTTCTTCCTTCGGCCTTGGCCATCCAGCTGCGCACTGTAATATCATTGATCTCGCTAGTGTTGACGACTTTTGAGAGTTCTCCGGGAAGATAGTCGCCAAAGGCACTCTTCTTGATTCCTGATAGGTTTGCTTTGGTCTCGACGGTGGTAAACATGACATCTGACAACCACTTTTTCGATATCATGTCCACATAGTCTCTGTGGTAGACGATCTCATCGATAGCCGCACCGAGCTTGACTCCATCGAAACGCGAGAAGGTAGCAGAGACACCGACCAGATTTGGGGACTCTGGTCGCTTCTGGTCGAGTCCAAAGTGGCGTAGGGTCTTGAGGTAACCTGGAGCGACGATGTGATGGGCCTCGTCCACCAGTAAAAGCTTGAAACGAGACGGGTCGAACTTTTTAAGACGACCTTGTGACGTTATACTCTGTACGCTAGCGACTGTGATATCTGCTGTTCCCGTTGCGTGGACATTTCCCATCTCAATCTCGATCTTCTTTTTTGGATACTGGCGCTGGCAATGGATCGCTGCTTGCTCCACAAGCTCGCGACGATGAGCCAAGATTAGTGTCTGCTGCGCATTCTCGCTTGGTGGTGGAATTCTCTCGATGAGTTGGGTGAAAATGACCTTGTGGAAGGTTAATCAATTGATTAATGGTTGATTTGAAAAGACTACCTACTGTTTTCCCACTTCCGGTAGCGAGTGACACGCCTACTCTTTTCTGCCCATTTTGCAAAGAGTTTAAAACTGAACCAATGCATTCTTCCTGGTAATCTCGGAGTTGTAATTTAGGCGGCCCATGAGTAACAGTTGGAGTTGGAGTTGGAGTTGGAGTTGAAGTTGAAGCTTTGACTGAAGCGAATGTCCGAAATGTCTGTGGCTTAATCACGAATGGGGATCTGACAGCTTCGAGCCGAAAGAAGCATCTCGGTACAAGTCGTAACATTGTACATGATGAGGAGTGCGACGAGAATAGGTTTTGTCTCATTGAGTTGTAGTGAAGATATTTCAAGGTTCATTGGATGCGCCTACAAAGTTGAACATTGTAGTAAAAATATATTATGTAATCATGATGCACTAACATTCGGTACTTGCTCCATTGTGAACCTACAGAAGAGTTTCTTGCAATGAATAAAATTTCACTGAGAACTATAAACCATGATTTGACAGACGATACTCACTTTTCTACTAATTTCCTTGAGATTTTGGTGACTGCTTCTTCACTTGTACATACCCACTCCTGAGTCGGAGTGCTTCTTTAATAATCCTCTGTTACCATGTTTTCATCTTTTCATAAGTCACTAGATTTCACCAACAAAGCAGCATGGAGTCGGAAACCAATCACGAACCTCTCGAGGAGGACCTCAACGAGACAGAGCAGATCAAAGAATTGGAAGTGAAAGATAGAATCCATTCACCGTTCCCTCACCAACAATACGCTGCAGACGACACCGACGTGTCTGGCAGTGTGTATACCAGCAGCGAAGACGAATTCAATCAAAATAACGGGCACTATTCGCTCAAAAGGCCAGCCGAAGATGACCTGTTACCTCGACAATTTAAGAGACAAAAAGGAGTGCTCAACACCGACTACCTGGATCTTCTCAATAGGGACATTGAAGATGCGGCACAGCGTGTTTGCTTCACACATGAAGACAACGAGACTGCTCTGTCCTCAACCCAAATCGGTCTCACCTACTGGTCATTAGCAGAAAAGAAGCTGTTTTTTGAGGCCATCGCCCGCCTGGGCCAAACCGACCTTCCAGGCATTGCATCTCGTATAGGGACAAAGAGTGAGGTCGAGGTGAATCATTACCTTGATGTGCTTCGAAGAGCTCGACTTTTGCGACAGCGCGAGGTTAGACGCCCAGCAATAGAGTTTTCGGAAATACCTGCTGCTGTTGAATTAAGTCAGCAATGCTGCCACGCTCTAGACGAAGCCGCGGATGCCATCTCTGTGCGCCAGGAACGAAAAGAAGAATTAAGAGAAGAGGGTAAATGGGGAGAGTGCTGGGAAATTACCCCCCAGATCGCACATCGACTCGACAAGGGTGAAAGCATCAACGGAAGCCAGAACATTCATTTCAAGGGACTGTTCAACCTCCGTACTTGGTTAAGGCTTTCAGAGCGTGTCTTTATGAATTCGTCTATTCCTAGCGAGAACTGGCAACACATTGACAACAGCCCTCCATCAATGTGGGCCACGACGTTCGAGGATTTCCACTCATTGGCAGTTTCTATGACGAAACGACTCGTTCAAACAACTCTTTTCATGAGTATGTCAAGAATCAGAGCCAAAAGGGAACTTCATCCCAACACCCGCGATATAGTCAGAGCCCAAGACGTGCAAGCAGCCATCGCCTCGTTAGGGATGAAGCCAGATTCACGCCAGTTCTGGAGCAAATGTGCACGAAGACTACGACTAGAAGTGCAAGAAGAGCCACCCAGTAACGATGAGGAAGGCGAAGGCGAACCTCTCAGCTACGAAGAAATCGAGGATCTTTTATCACAAACAGATGAAGATGTCAAACCAATCGCCAAACCCGAATTCGACGACGATGTCGAGTATTCTGAACCAGAAGTTTTAAACCTTGATTTTGAGGAACCGCCAATGTTATCCGACGAGGAGGGTGCTGCCGTCGAGAGAGAAGCAAACGAAGTACTGCAGTTTTCCGCCGCCGACTTCCCAGAAACGTACCGCAAAAGGGAGGTTCTCAAAAACCGCATTACCACAGAACGCCGGCAGGAGCAGTACGCCGAAGAGCGCGACCAGTTTGCAAACTGGCAAGCCGAGAATGAGATGTGGAATCTGCTACAGAAGAACCCACCTATTGAACTGCCCAAGGTGCCCGAACCGGGTCCCCTCCAGCGATCAACTATGGATGTGGAGGGTATTTTCCCTATAGGAAGGGATTGGATGACCAAAACAAATTATCGGAGTGAATGGGAGCAGGAATTAATGTGACGGCTGGGTTTATACTGGAGCTCTGCCATGAATTTGCTATTAATGAAGCTCGTCAGGAGGCTTGGATATATATTCAATGCGAATAACGCACATGTTTTTGATGCGAAGGGTATCTGGAACATTCTAATCGTCCCTCTCTCGTATGCCAGCCAGCAGTGCCTTTCAACGTCTCCTTTTTGGTCTTGCCTTCGCTTTCGTAGTCGCAGCCTTTTGGCCCTTTTTGGCTCCACGAGTCGACTTGGACACTTGTGTTCCGCTCTCTTCAGCACTTTCCTCTTCGCCATTTGAAGATGAACCGTCACTTTCCTCCTCCTCCTCTTCTTCTTCTTCAGAGTCATCATCTTCCTCCTCCTCTGTAGTCTCGGCCTTTTCTTGCTTTTCAGCCTTGGCTGGCGTGGCCTTCTTCTTCTGCCGTGAGGAACCACGCTTCGACTTGGGCGCCGGTGACGGGGCGTCCGTACCTTCCTCAGTATCCTCAACTGACGCGCCTCGAGTCTTGGTATCACCTCTCTTGCGTTTCTTGGCCGGCGGCGATAGGTCCAGTTGTGCAGGTGATGTCGGTGCTTCGCTAGGATCAGCTCGGGCACGATCCATCATCGCGTCGAAAAACTGATCTCTTGGTAGGGAGAATTCGTTGTATCTATCCTCGGTTTCGTCTTCGTCAAAGTTCTCTCGTTCATCAATGACCTCGATATTGTAGTATGTCTTGAGCTTCTGCCATATGTAAGGAATGCGCGTGTGCTGGTATAAATCGGGGTCGAAGCCGTGGTTCCGCAAGTGTTCCGAAATCGCTATCATTCGAAAGTGCCTGTGCATACCTACATGGAACTGCTCAGTAACAGTAAAATCACAAAGAAGCTATTCACTGACCAGCTGGTTTCCAACGAATGACACCCTTGAATAATGATGCCACCTGGTCATCCGTCCAAAGATCGTTGTAGTTATTGTCTGGTTCTTGTTCCCGTATCTCGCTAGAGGCATCTTGATCGCCGGTCTGGGGAGTATCGACATCCATCGCATCATCATCTCGCGCCGGAGTTGGTGTTGCAGCGGTTTGGGTGCTAGCCCTCGCACGCTTTCTGGGTGCCATTGTGGATGCGCTATGCTGAACGGAGGAAATCTAAGGATGCGATTCGTAGAACTTAATATCTTTATGATAATTGATGGTGGGGGAAAAGTATTCGTTGTCTTCTGGGAAGTATTAATGTTGTTGCCGGTCTAAGCAAACAAAATTGAAATGATTCAAAGTTTGGCTGATTGTCCAATTCGATAGGTACGGCGTTGACGTGGTAGGCCCCTGTACGCCTGGGTAGGGATGAAATCATAGGGGCCGGAGCTTTGTTCAGCGGGTGGTTTTTTTCCTTCCCGGCGTACGGATACAAGGCCTTGAAACGCGACCTACCATGGAACTTTCTTGGAGCCTACTCCCTTGAGCGCGTTACGGGCAAAACCACAAGCTCGCGTTAATTGACTTTCATTCATGCGCAATGAGCAATCTCCCACTCAACATTGAACCCGAGACATGTCGCCTACCACGACAATATCAAACCTCGAATGCCTTTGATCGAGGATAGGGAAAATGGATGAATATCAAGAAGACCCCGCAGCTGTATTCGCTATCCCAGACTTCTGGAAATCGTCAAAATGGTTACATGACTTGAATGGCAATGCCAATACATCAGATCCATTCTTTTCTTCCGGACTCAGAGGTACTTTAGACGTAGACGATCCGCTGGAATTGTACTAACTCAAAAGCACTTAGATGATATAGATTCAGACCTTGTACAGCTTGACCAAGTCTCTGTCGAAAAGGACGGCTTCTTCAAGTTACCCACACAATTTGGGCTTCAGTCTGAGCTGGATCCAGAAACCGACGTCACCGTCAGCAACGATGGCCCAGTAGCTACAGAGAGCGTGCATAGCTTAGAGGCTGAGGAGGATATCTGGGAAAATACCGATGAGCCAGTCGAAAATCCACCCGAGCACAAGACCTGGGATGGCTTCATCGCAGGCACACCAGCAGGACGACAGCCGCTGATGGCCAGCGAAGCCGGATCAACCGTCTATGATACTTACTTGAGTTGGTCCATCGACCCTCTTGATCTCAAAAGCTCAAAAGTCCCTGTTGTTGACATCAAAGCCTACCTATCCTCCTTGCTTGCCCTGGCCCTTGGCCAGGAGTCAATCTTCTTCTCAAAACATGAGGGAGGTCGCTCCTTCAAATCAACGATCCCCAGTATGAGAGTCACTGGTTATTCTAAGGATGTGCTACGCGGGTTGGAAAAGCAATGTCACAGATGCGGTTCAATGTTTTTTGAATTGCGCTCCTTCGTCAATTCCACCTATGCAAAACGTACTTCAAGGTGTGGTGTTGCTCTCGCTGGTGCCATCGATCAAATTCTCAAAGACGTCCAGCGATATGTAGCACTTCATGGACAGACGCCCCGTTCTCTTTTAGAGCTTCAGTCAACCGTCAAAGGGCTCCTCGCGATCCTTGTCCCTTTTCAAAGGCTTACCTCCAAGTTCCGTAAAGGCTATTCGGACGAGCATGTTCTGTCTTTTGTATTTCACGAGGCCTACTCCGTCGATTATGGCGAGGAACAATTACGTGGTATCATGCGCGAAGTTTTGCAGCGAGTCTCGTTCCCTTGGATTGAGTTCTTGGAAGAATGGATTGGAACTAGACAAGAGGAAGGTATTCCGTTGACAAAGGCCAATGTGGGGGCCAGCAAGGGTTTTATCAAAGTCGACACAGAGAGATACACAGACGACTTTGGACACGAATGCGAAGATATCGACTTTCGATTGGACGACAGTAAGATGCCTCACTTCATGCCCTTTGATATTGCCAGATCCATCTTCGAGACGGGAAAGAATCTGCGGTTCATTAGGGAGTGTCACCCAGAGCATCCTTTGGCGTCTGCCCACATCATCAATGCGACTAAACCACCAAAGGTCGGATGGCTTTATGATTGGGATGCTATTGAAGATCTTGAGAAGCGAGTTACCAAATATCATGACGATCTTTTGCGAGCAATTCGCGACCACTCGTCTCATCAACAAGCGTTGATGTCAGGACGACCTAAGCATGCTGTTAAACCCAAAGATGCGATCACATTCACGGATGAGGATGGCGGGTCAGAAAACCGACTTCTAGGCGCTCTAACGGCGCGCATGGATGAGCCCTTGCCTGACGTTGTGAGTAAAGAGGACACTTTGAGCCAAATCCTTCGTGAACGACTGGTGCAATCTGTCACAAGAAAGTCCAAGCCTCCTACCAGTGGTTTTGACTTCACACCTCACCCGTCGCTTCTTCCTGTGCTTTCATTCGGAGGTATAGCTTCGGCTCAATCAGAGATTGTCAACCAGGAGAGTTTACGGCTGCTGTTTAACAACCATGACTTGCGTGGCCACCTAAAGATGCATCGCGACTTTCAACTTCTTGGTAGCGGCATGTTCATCAGCCGTTTGTCTCACGCTTTATTCGACCCCGACCTGGAAACAGCTGAACGGCAAATGGGGGTCGCAAGGCAAGGAGGTGTCATGGGACTTCGTCTGGGCGGTCGAGACACTTGGCCACCAGCGAGCTCGGAGCTGCGGCTTGCTCTAATGGGAGTCCTGGCCGAAAGCTTTGATTCAGACAACGAGTTTGCTACGAACAAGCTGGTCAGTATCTCTAGGGATGCATCTGAGTTGCCAGGAGACATGAGTTTTGCTGTGCGAGACTTGACTCAGGAAGAGATTGACAAGTGCATGAACCCAGACTCGTTAGAAGCTTTGGATTTTCTGCGTCTATCATACAAACCACCAACCGCGTTGTCGAGTATCATTACACCTGTTATCCTGACACAATACGATCGAATCTTCAAACTCTTATTGAGGATCATGCGGATGGTCTATGTCGTCAATCAATTGTTTCGGGATGTCAATGCTAGAACTAGTCTTTGGGCCGATCCCGAGGACATTTCATTCCGATTCACGCGCGAGGCACATCACTTCGTTTCTGGAATCACTTCCTTCTTCATGGACGCTGGAGTCGCTATCCCGTGGCAAGCATTCGAGGCTAAACTTGACAAAATCCAAGCCGACCTAAAAGACCCCTTGAACACTAAGAACAGTCCTGACAAAGTCGAAAGTCCCGATAGACTGCGCGAATTTCATTCAAGAGTGTTGGACCGCATCATGCTTTCTCTATTCCTTCGAAAACGCCAACAGCCCGTGCTGAACCTGCTTGAGGAGATCTTCTCAGCAGTTTTGGAGTATGCAAAATTCTCGCGAATGAAGGCTATAGAGAAGAACCAGGCACCAGACTCGGGAGAGACGCAAGAGATGCATCGTCTGTATAAAAAGTTCAAAACGAAGGTACAGATTTTTATCACTGTTTGCCGAGCTTTGACAGAAAAGAGTCGATCCACGAGCAACAAGGTATCAGATGATCTGGGCTTAAAGCAGGAGGGTATTGGCGAGGATCATATGGTTGCACAGCTTTTAATGAAGTTGGACATGAGTGACTACTATACTAAGCACTAGAATTCCAGATATAAGATGAAGGATTACGATAGAGAAACAAAGATATTATATACAAAATGTTTCATCTGCGATCACTTAGACCCGGGATGCTGGTGGTTTACCTACAGTTATTTATATGCACCCCCACCAAGGACCAAGCCATCCCCCATGGATGGCGCAAGCCCGGGACGTGCCCCTCCAACCCCACGCGTCCCATTGGATTTATATGCTCTTCTACTTTGCAGATTGTAAACAATCATCATAGCAACCCATTTAATTGATCGCCAAAATGTCCCGACAAAGTGTAGCGGCGCGTAACTTGTCTTTGACCGAAGAACTTGAGAGACTTGAACAGTCAATCACTCTCACTCTTCAGGGTACAACTGCCTCTTTTTCTTTTCTCCAAGCTTCACTGACGAGTTAATCCAGAAATCGATCATAACTTTAGCAAGTCGCATCGCATCGTGACAACAAGCATTCTACCTCTGGTAGAGAAGTATGGCGACCATTCCCGTGCTGTCTGGGAAGCTTCCAAAGTAAACTTGTTTTTTATTTATTTAATTGGGAAACACTAAGCTGACACAGTACAGTTCTGGAAACAATTCTTTGAGGCCTCGGCCAACGTATCCCTCTCCGGCTACGAGGAGCTTGCCAACGATGACGAAAGCGAAAGTGTGGAAGAGAGCACAGCTATGAGAGAAGATATATCTGAAGAATACACAGCTCAACACAACGAAGATGCCACTACTGCTACGGGTGCCGAACAATCTACTTTCCAAGCAGAGGATTCCATGCTTGACGACGCAGAGCTCTCAGGGAGCACACCTCGACCTGGAAAGACAAAGGCCCGATTCTCCGACATGGAATCGCCTTATGAAGTTATGAAGCGCGAAATGGAGGACGAAGACGATGGCCACGACAACACCACGGTCCTAGATGGCAACGAGGACTCAACAATCCTGTTCGCCCAACACACCGCCAGACTCCCCGACATGTCGATGACGCCGCTGGGCCAGCGCGACCACACAATGACCGGCGAGGTACAACCTCAGAAAGATCCTCTATTGCACCGCATTCTTGACAAGAACTACCGTATTCAGGCTACACCTCACAAGCCTGCGTTGAGAACCTCGCCGCTCAAGAGCGCTCAACCAAAGAGTGCCAAGAAGAATGTACCAACCTGGAACGATTCGCCTGGTTCTTCGCCCGAGATGGCAGTGCCAACTTTGCGTAGTGAGGCCTTCATGTCACCTTATAAGAGCAATGCCCGACAACGTCTTGCGGCTGCAACACAAGGTCCTCGAACGCCAGGTGTTAGTGTGCAGACACCAGCAACAGCACGCAAGACACGAGATGTTTTTGCTACCGATGGTAGCGTCAAGGGCAAAGACAAATATGAACTCAGTTGGGACAGTGACGACGATGATGAGGACATTGATTTGTACGCTGGCATGAGTCCGCCCAAGACAATTCAATTTGCCCTCCCCCCCTCGAAGCTTTTGCAAACACCAGGTTCGTTCTCCTGATATACAAATGATTCTATATGCTAACTTATGTCTTTAGCCCGCGAAGCAAGCCAAAGAATTGTTGGTGATATTCTCATAGACGCAGGGGCTGATCCGGATTCGTCTGAATACAGCCCTTCAATGGTAAAGATGAACGAGGATATCCTGGACGATAGCTTCTAGTAAGAAGAGCGAAGACCGCTGTTTATTTAACGAGTGTGATAGCTAGCCCCATATATAACCTAGTGGCCCATAGCCCAAAGATACCCTTCACTTCCCATCAATATTCATGTCCACGCCCAAACCCGTTTATTTTTAATCTGCTGTCCGAATCAGTGTCGTCCAGCAAGTCTTCAGTGTAGCCAGTCTACATACTGAATCGGATCTGTGACTTGAGAGCCTGCTCCTGGAGCTTCTTGACATCGATTTCTGCTCCACCCTTCTGTTTCTTTTCTTCCTTCTTGACAAGTGGTGTGGAAGAGGAAACAGTGGCAATGGAGGCAGTTTCAGGGTCCACAGTCTTGGAGCTGCTGTACTTGGTGGCATCCACTTGGACTATAATGGCTGTTAGCAAGGTATCTGAGTCCTGAAAACCATTGCATATTATGCTTACAGTTGGAGCTGGTGAAATTGTTGTTTCCGGCGTTGTCAGACATATTGGTAGGGCTGAAGGAGTCTTGGATGTGTTTTGATTGGCTGTGCCTTGAACAAGGTTGCTAATAAAGATATTAAGCTTAATGCTTGTTGTGCTTGTTGGTTTAGAGCTGTTGTGTTTGTCTGCCTGAGAATGAAGTCCAAAAGGCGACGTTCTTGGACGTTTTATACATACTGTTTGGCACGCCATTATCACTTACAGACTACTCGCAGGCAAGCAAGAAGCACCACAGTCTTGCGTATGCCTCAGTCACTGCTGGCGTGACTCATGACGAAAGCCACTATGCCCTTTACTAGGGCTGACGGAAGAATAAAGTGATAGTCTCAAGTCGTTGATGAGGTAGGTAGAGGAGCCTACGTATCAGGGCTGACGAAGAGCCAGTACCTAGAGGTGCGCCGGGATAATACAAGCATGCATAAGAGCTTGCCGGATACTACCCTCCTTTCCATTAGAACGCGTTGACATGTAAGCGCCTGAAGCTGCGTTAGGAAATTACGGGGAATTAGAATACAGCTTGTATTCGTCAGGACGAGGTGTAGCCGTATGTAAGAAAAAAATTTTAATGTCCCATGCTAGTATATGCCATTGGTTGTTCAGATTAACATCATGGAAATCTATTTGGACTCGTTATACGGGACGTTTTTGGAACTCATAACTTGGAATATGAGTCGAAAAAGGCTACAATTCAACGACACTCTTACTGCGTACTTCTTCAGTCTTCCACACCATCTAGTAATAGCCAAGTGGAGTTGCGCGTTTTCATTACGCTTCATGAGGCATCATATAGCCGCGTAATGATGTTGTTTGCTGCAGTCGGATCGAGGATTAGTCGTTCAAGGTCTGCTTAACCTTGTAATTTGAGTCATTGAGGAGAGCGTTCAGGTACCAGAGCATGCGTCACTGTTAAGTATGTAGCCACGCGTTTTTGCTGCAGGTCAAGACAGCCGATAGATCTATGCTTAAACGGGCAGTTATTTAGACATCTTGGAGTTGAGCATCATTGCGAGATAGCCACATGTGGCGTCCTGTGGCTACCGATCCCCACCTGGTTTGTGGATCTTATCGATAAGAAGCCACTAGTAGCGCGACTGCTTATCGGACAAATTTTCTAAATTTTTGGAAGTCGAGGCGAGACAGGTCGTGCTAGTTTAGTTGATGGTTCTTTGAAGTTGGCGAAGACGCAGCACGCAAACATGGAGGACCAAGTGCACAAGCCGCATCGCAAGTCCAAGGACAGAAAGGAAAAGAAACAGCATACGGGAGGTAAGTTATTAATGTCCATAGGTCTTAATTGCGACAGGCGCATGCTAATCATCCAACAGAGCGCAATCCAAAAGCCTTTTCCTTTGCTAACCCAGGCAAGCTTCAGAGACAAGCAGCAAGATCGCAAGATGTAGGGCTCTCCTCTCCCCACTACTCAGTTACCCTGCAATTCTAATCATCGTCTACAGATCAAAGAGAAGCGTCTTCATGTCCCGCTCGTCGACCGATTGCCCGATGAGGCCCCGCCTCGCCTCGTCACCATCGTTGGCCCCCCCGGTGTAGGAAAGACGACTTTGATGAAGTCTCTCATTCGACGATATGCCAAGGAAACGATATCAGACCCTCAGGGTCCCGTCACGGTCGTTACGTCCAAGAAGCAGCGTCTGACCTTTGTCGAGTGCCCCAATGAGCTCGAGGCCATGGTCGATATCGCAAAGGTTGCCGACATTGTTCTCCTGATGATTGACGGAAACTTTGGATTCGAGATGGAGACCATGGAGTTCCTTAACACTCTCGCTGCCACTGGTATGCCTGGTAACGTCTTTGGTATCCTGACCCATCTCGATCTTTTCCGCAAGCCGCAGGCACTCAAGGACGCTAAGAAGAGACTCAAGAGACGACTTTGGACGGAGCTGTACCAGGGTGCTCATCTCTTCTATCTCTCCGGTGTCATGAACGGCAGGTATCCTGATCGAGAAATTCACAACCTGTCGCGTTTCCTCTCCGTTATGAAGAACCCTCGCCCTCTCATCTGGCGCAACTCCCACCCCTACTCCATCATCGACAGCTTCCGAGACATCACACATCCCACCAAGATCGAAGAAGACCCCAACTGCGACCGATCCATTGTGCTATCCGGTTATCTACGAGGTACGAATTTTGCTTCACAAGACCAACGAGTCCATGTTCCTGGTCTAGGAGATTTCACCGTGTCCAATATGGAAGTGATGCCAGATCCTTGTCCAACACCAAACATGGAAACAGCAATGGCCAAAATTGCAGGAAAGACTGGTCGAAGGCGACTTGACGAGAAGGAGAAGAAGCTTCATGCGCCCATGTCGGATCGTAGCGGCCTGAAGATCGATGGCGACGCTATCTGGATTACCAGCGACAAGGGTTTCAGCTTCGACAGAGAAGAAGACGGGGCTGACAGGGGCGAGGGAGAAGAGATGATCGTTGGTCTCCAAGCTGAGCGAAAGCTTCTCGGTCAGATGGAGGGTGGTGTACAACTTTTCAAGGGTGGCGAGAAGGTCGAAGCAGTCCCTGAAGAGGAGGATACAGGAAGAAAAACACATCGAAAGGCTAGGTTCGCGCAGCAAGAAGAAGGCGACGAGCAAATTGATGAAGATGATGAGGATCTCGCCAGCGGCGAAGACGACGTCGACTCAGATGCTGAGGTCGAATTTAACGAAGGCAAACTGGGCAAGATGTTCCGCAAGGATGCTGACAAGGACCTTGACGAGGACGATCTCGCTTTTGCTGACAGTGATTCCGATCTTGGTTCGATGTCTGGGGATGAAGAGGTGGAGGATGATGAGGAATATGATTCCGATGAAGAAGCAGCAGCATTGAGATGGAAGGACAACTTGGACGGCACTGCGATGAAACTTCACGGCAAGAGACGATCATATCACACAAGCGACCTTGCAAGGTTTATGTACGACGAATCGCTGAGCCCCGAGGATGCCTTGAAGCGATGGAAAGGCGACGACGATGAGTCCGATGAGGAGAACATCGAAGATGATGAGGAGGATGACGACTTCTTCAAGAAGTCCAAGCAAGAGCAGGAAGACTCTGTGGAGGATAGGGCGATACCTGCCTATGACTACGAGGATCTGGCTACAAAGTGGGCATCAGAGAAGAATGTCGAAGCTTTACGGCGAAAGTTCACATCGACAGCTCTTGCTGCTGGCGATGACAAGGACGGTGATGGAGATGGTAGTGAGTTTGAGGGCTTGGATGACGAGGATGATGAGGGCGATGGTGAATTTGAGGATCTTGAAGCCGAAGGCCAAGAACAGTCAGCGCAGCCCACACAACCACCGCCCGAAGACATCGAGGCCGAGCGAGAGAAGAACGCCAAGCGAAAGGAGGAACTTAAGTTGAGATTCGAAGAGGAAGATCGTGAGGGTTTCCTGAACGACAAGGCCAACGCCCGACGAGATGGTGGTGACATTCAAGAGTTTGGCGAGGATGATTGGTACGAAGCGCAAAAGGCCATGATTCAGAAGCAGCTCGACATCAACAAGGAGGAGTTTGAGAACCTTGACGAGCGACAGCGCTCTGTTGTTGAAGGCTACCGCGCCGGTAAATACGCAAAGATCGTCCTTGAGGGTATTCCCGCCGAGTTCGTAAAGCTCTTCGACGCTCGCCGTCCCATCGTTGTTGGCGGTCTTTCCGCTACTGAAGACCGCTTCGGCTATCTCCAGGTTCGCATCAAGCGTCACAGATGGCACAAGCGTATCCTGAAGACGAACGACCCCCTCATCTTCTCCCTTGGCTGGCGTCGTTTCCAGACCATGCCCATTTACAGCACTACCGACTCGCGGACGCGTAACCGCATGCTCAAGTACACACCCGAGCACATGCACTGCTTCGCTACCATCTACGGTCCGTTGATTGCGCCAAACACAGGTTTCGTCTGCTTCAACTCCATGTCGGGTTCGATGCCTGGCTTCCGTATTGCTGCTACTGGCACAATCCTGAGCGTCGACGAATCCACCGAGATTGTCAAGAAGCTCAAGCTCACTGGTACACCTGCCAAGATCTATAAGAACACCGCTTTCATCAAGGACATGTTTAACACATCTCTCGAGATTGCCAAGTTCGAAGGCGCTTCTATCAAGACGGTTTCTGGTATTCGCGGTCAGATCAAGCGTGCGCTATCTAAGCCAGAGGGCCAGTTCCGTGCCACGTTCGAAGACAAGATCCTCCTCAGTGACATCGTCTTCCTGCGAGCCTGGTACCCCATCAAGCCTCACCGCTTTTACAACCCCGTCACCAATCTGATCGGCTGGCAACCCATGCGTCTTACAGGCGAAGTCCGTCGTGACCAGAACGTTCCCACTCCCCAGCCCAAGAACAGTCAGTACCGACAAATCGAGCGTCAGACTCGTCACTTCAACCCCCTTCGAGTTCCTCGTGCCCTTGCTGCTGAGCTTCCTTTCAAGTCTCAGATTATTGAGACTAAGAAGCAGAAGAAGGAGACATACATGAAGAAGCGTGCTGTCGTTATGGCTGCTGGCTCTGAGGAGAAGAAGGCGCGTGCTCTTATGCAGCAGTTGCTCACTATTCGCAACGACGCCGCCGCAAAGCGTCGTGCTGCAAAGGACAAGAACCGTGCTGCGTTCCAGAAGAAGCTGGCCGAGAACGAGGAGAAGAAGGAGGCTCGCGAAAAGCGCGAGTCCAAGGACTTCTGGCGCAAAAATGGTCGCAAGCGTGCCGCCGCTGAGGACGGAGGTGGTGGCAAGCGCAGGAAGTAAAGAGCGAGACTTGTTCATCTTGGTTACCAGCATCCTGCATAGGGGGAGAATGTTAAGAAAAGTGATAGATGTATACCTTGTTGGGTTGGCGTTTCGAGAATTAAAAAATCAATCATACTGCAATACATAAAATACCATAATCGCTTGACATAGCACAATACTACTTGGAAATCTTGAGCTTTAATTTATCTTGACGATGATATCACCTTTTTCACAAGCCAAATGGTAACAATAATAGTAAAATTGAAATAGTGCGTTGGCTTTGAGGTAGAATACCAGTGGCACCTCCTTTCAGCAAGCTGCACATTAATGATCCTAAACACCTATCCTCGAGACACAAACGCACAAAAGCAAGCCACGGACCAAATGCTAGAATCCATCCGCCGACACATTAATCAAGGGTCTACCTTGAGACCCTCTCCAAGAAACGAGCATCTGTCCGGTCCATCCATATTTTAACCACCTTCATCAACGTCAACTAGAGTCGTTTGTATTGTGTGCTGAGCAATGCTCCCAAAGAAAAACCGATTCACGCCCAGGTCCAATCTGAAAATCCTTTGCTCCTGATTTAAGGAAAGACGTGCGCCCCAAAATGCCGTAAAACACATTTATTGCCCAGGCAATCTATGCCCTTTCTCAGCTCAAGTTCATATGGTATGTGCACTACTTCCATCGTTTAAGAAGCAAGCATGGGCTCCTTGCCAGGAACAACATTCTCCAGAGGAACCTCAGGAGCCGCAGTGCCAATAGCAGTGGGCTCGTTAATCTCCTCTCTCAAAGCGGCGGGAGTGGGGATTTGGGGAGGGTTGGCAGACGTAATGGGCTCGTCAGTAGGAGGAGAGGGGAACTGAGGCTGCTTGGCGGGGACAGCAGAGTTGGAGTTCTCAGGCATGTCGATCTTCTGGCGAGAAGGAGTCTTGCCTTGGAGGAGATCCTGGACCTTGCCGCTGTAGTCGCCGACGTATTGCTTGCTGATGTTGGAAACTTGCTCCATCTGCTTAGAAGCAACGCTCTGGATCTGGGCAGTCTGGTTGTTGATGAGCTCGGAAGCGTGGTGGAGTTGCTCGTCGATGAGCTCCTGGTTAGAAGTGTAGATCAAAGGCACAACAAAGGCAACAGTGGTACCAATGAGGGTAAGACCCCAGACGGGAACGAGCTTTACAAGGTAGTAAGAGATGAAAGCGGCGACGAAAGCCTACTGATTGTTAGTACCATGAACTGCTTTGATTGCGTTTTGAACTTACAGCAGCGGAAGCAGCAACGTTCTCGGCAAAGATAATTCGCTGAGCCTCAATGACGAAAAAGTTAATGAGCTCGTGAACGTCGCCAATAACGGCGTCCAACGTCTCACGGGGAACTGTGTAGTATCGTCGAGGGCGAACCTGAGTAGCCAGACCATTGTTGAGAATAACCTTGCCAAGAACCTCAGCGAGAATGGTCACACCAAGGACCATCCAGGATGTCTTGAGACCCCATCGGAGGACATCTAGGTACCGCGCAGCGAAGATGGCAGAGACGATAGTGGCGTAAGCGATAGCAGATGCGCCTATTGCGTCATTGACATTAGCACAAGCCAATTACTCATAGAATTAAAATATACTTACGAGGGTTGTTCCATGACAAGAGCTCGGAAAAGAATGAGTGGTAGTGAGTAAGAGGTTGGCCAGTAGCAGCGGGATTCGCAGGAGTGCGTCGAGAAGCGGCAAGGTTGGAGAGCTCTGTGGAAGCCTTCTTAGTGTGGCCATAGACATTTTGAGCAACGGGGCCTGGAAAAGAGAGAGCCAATATCAGTAACAGGCCAGACAACAGGAATAGCAATTTTACACACCGTTGGCAACTGATTGGTACGCAGCAGCGGCGTCTGTAAACGAGGTCAGTTATTTAATTCTTGCCGAAGTCATGACGAGCGGCGTAGCGATGAGCCAAAAGCGCAAGAGGACACTACATGATGTGGTTAGCATATCTGTCCGGATCGTCCGACCAAACGGTCAGCGATTTCGAAAGGCCAAAACTTACCTCACTGGTCTTGGTGGTCTCGAGAAGAGAGTTGCCGTTGGCGGCAGGAGCAGAATCGGCCATTTTGAAGGTCTGGTGTGAAGATTTCGTACGTAAATGCGCTTGCGAGAGTACCGTCGGTGAGTTGCAAAGTCGAAAAACGGATGTGACTCGTGAGAAGGTGTTCTGTAGGAAGCGAAAAGCGGCGTGAGTACAGGTGGCCAGAGAAATTTTTGGAAAGCTGTTTAATGGCAGGCAAGAAAAAACAGGCGACAAGGGAACAGCTATCTCTCTCTATCTCACTCCGGTCCCCGTCCCTGGGCCTACGGATACAGCTCAAGGTAACTGCACCGTCGTCCTTGCCCGTCACTGTCTGACCAGCCGAAGAACTAAGGTAGGCCTAAGGGGCGGTCCAGTCGAGGGAGCGAGGTGAGTGGTCGTGTGAGAGAAATGGGCATGTCAAGCGAAACGAGTAGCCCCGTCGCTGGCAGAGACGGACGAGGTCCAGGATAGGCACGGATAGCATGTGAAACGTACCTGAAGAGTGCTATGCTACCTTGTGGGCGAGGTGATATAAGATTGGTAGATGAGGGTGGTATCTCGCCGAAAATGAAGAGATAAAAGGGCTGGAGGGGGGTTTTGTTTGAAGTTGAAGGTGATGGGGAGAGAGAGGGGAAGCAATGAATTAAGTTCACGGGAGAGGGAGAGGAAGGGAAATAGAATGACGTTTGTACAAGAAGGAGGCTTCTTCTCTTTTTGGAGGGGCCAAACACTGGATGGGACACAGTGACGACAGTGACGCCTGCCACAAAATCAGGAAAAATCTAGACTGCCCGACTTACAGCTCCAATCCTGACTCCTCCAGCACCTAAATTGGTGCACCCCACGTATTATTCGTACACTGTTTTCCGAGCTACTAAGGTACAGTAGATTTACTACGGGTAATAAACAATTCTTTCTATTTTGTGTGGACCGCCTACCAAGCAATGCTCATCGATTGTGCATATATGCCTAGATGCAGTGAGTTTAGCAGGCCCTTGGTTCCCTAAGACCAGAACAAAAGCTGGACGATGGAGCTTGGGTCCAATTCATCCATGATGCCCGCCAGTGGAGCTCTCTAGCTCTAGGTCAGGATGACGCAGTGCTACGCAACGTCTAGACCTATGAGATACCTCTACCACACTCTCCACACAGCAACAGCTGCAGGTACCGCCAAGGTCACCTAAGGCATCTGTGCAAAGAAAATGGAAAGACTGAGAAACCCCCTTCAAGAAACAAGGGTCGACCCCGTCATCAGGGCACTACAAAGACGACATTCCACATGGAAGCTTTGGCTCTCTTTGTTTAGAATACAATCCCAGACAGCCGAGCCGGAGCCTAGAACCAAGATTGTGGCAGACGACAGTTTACTGTTTCAAGGACAGCCTATTCTTACCCCATTGACGGCATGGTCCGCAAAGCTGCATGAAGCCCAATGGGTGCTGTAACTAAATGATGCTTGCTTTGACGTGATGATCTGGTCACTTCCATTGCATGTGAAAGTCGCACTAAAAAGGGGGGGTTCTTTATCTTGGCTACTAGGTAGGTCAGAAAAAACGACCCGACCTTCAATGCTGACATGGGTGGTCTTTCAGCGCTCTAGCCCAAAGAGCACAGGTCCTATCTTCTTATCAAACCACCATCATGTCGCATCCATGATCAAGAATAGTAACAATCTGTCCAAAATAGGGACGAGGCATACATCATGTACTTCACTTTTTACCAATACAGCTTCTTGCAGCTTCAATGATTTTTACATAGTATGCAGTCCATACTATATGGACATGGCTTCGATATAATTTGTCCACTCAAAGTCTGACCATAACCTCAAGAGCCTATCAAGGTCACGAACCAAGCCCTGTTGATCTGCATCGTCATATGTACGTACCGGCCTGATTTCCGATTCGATCTCAGCTGTGATCAGGTATCAGCAGCAGCAACAGCAGCCAGGCTGTGATAATAAGAATAAAACAAAAGCTAGCAAAAAAAGTAAGAATACAAAATGTATTTTCCATTACATAGGCTTAGATATCTATCAATCCGCGAATGTGCAGCATTCTCAGAAATCTCCACAGAAGCTGCCAAATGAGCACACCTTTTGACACCAACTCCCGTGCTAAGTAGACAAACGCCCTAACATATGACGACAATGATAGTGCTCTTGGTGGCACGTGTGAAAACAAGGAAGAAACACCATGAGGGGCAAGGCACATCCAGCCCAGCACAAAACAGTAAAGTCTCAGAGCTTCTCGCCGTGGCGTCCCAACAAATACTCCACAGTTACAACGACGCATGCTTCCCAAATATGTACAAAGAATCAACGACTTCTACATCGAGTCATTTTGTGTAACCCTTCCACGGATATGACCCAATGGTAACCCAATATCAAACGCCTTTCTTTACCTTCGCCAACCCCAGAAACTTCCTCCTGATCCCGGGGACCCAGCATTTGCAGATGCGGGCTTCATTGCAACATCGTTCGCAGCGGGAGCCCCGTGGCCAGTGAGCAATCCAAAGACTCCCCCAGGACCGGATTGCGACGCCGACGAACTATGGCCTGATACCGATCGGCTCAAACCATGTGATTTCCGTATCGACTCCAGCTTCTGCCGAGCTTCCTCAGCTTCTTGTTTGGCTACTGCCTCTGCCGTTTTGGCCTGTACCAGCTCAGCAAGCAATGATTCATGCTCACTCTGAGACGGTGCTGGACCTGTCGTGGTCACCATTGGCACGCTTGTCTCGTGACCTCGAGGTAAAGATGACAGTCGTTTGTTGAACTTGCTTGTAACTTCTGGTTCTTGCTCGTGCTGATGCTGGTGCTGATGTCGAAAAGGATGAGGCTGCGGGGGTGTGGTCTTGCTGCGATTGAGCTTGAACTCTCGAAGGCCGCCTCCAGTCTTGCTGCTTCTGTCCACCTCGACTTCCTTAGTTGTCTCGTGCGCTGAGCTGGCTGACGATACTCTAGATTTCAACCCGTGTATCTGCTTTTCGAGTCTTTGCTTGTCCTGATGAAGCGATCTAACATGTGCATGGCTCTCCCGCAATTGCTCCTTCACACCCGACATCTCGTGGTTTAGATCCAAGATCTGACGTTTGTACTCTTGTGATTGCGAAAGGGCAGCAGCGAGCTGATTCTTGGAATGGTTTAACTCGTCCTGCAGTTGCGATTTCGAAACAAGCGACGACGACCGACGTTTGTCTTCATCGACCTGGAACCGTTGTTCGACATTTTTGAGTAAGCTCTCCAGATCTTCGGCCGGTTTGGGCTCTTCTTTTGGAGATTCGTCCTCACTGGACTCAACGGTTTCCTTAGGGCTTGGTGTTGTGGATTCGTCCTCCTCGTCATCTGGGCTATCCTCCTTGTCAGGCGACGCAGTGACCTGCGGGTTACTCGATTGAGACGATGTCGAGTCTGCCTTCTGTCTTAATCCGTTCAGCAGGGACTGGACGGCTTTCTGATCCTCCTGTCGATCTTCACGTTCTCGCTGTAACTGGTTCGATAACAACGAGTGGTTGCGCTGTAGCTCGCTCAGAGCAGTCAAGAGATCTTCGATCTGACTATGTAGGTTTCGTTCGTCCGTGTTCTTATGAATAGTTATTGTCTTGTTGCCCACTGGCGTGGAATCGCGTCTGTCTTCTGTGTTGGAAGAATCTCTAGACATTGTAGTAGCATCTGTCGAAGTCGAACTTGTTACGCTTGCTGAGCTGGCCTCCATTGAATTTAATGTTGACGCGAGGCTCTGCTTTGATGCAGTGCGTCGCAGTATACTTGAGGGTCGTGCGGGTGCGCTAGTACCAGGGCTAAGGTTTGAGGACTTGTTGTTTGATGTTGCCCATATGCGACCCAGGAAACGACTAGCTGCGTTGGTGATCTCGGACCCTCTTACAGGGTTGGTGGCTGCTGCTTTGGAGTCTCGATAGCTTTGTTCAAGCTGCTGCATGTTTTCGGCAGTGACAGCACCTGACAACCCGACAAAGTCTTGGACAAATTCATCGGCGTTGTAATGGTAGCAATCCCAAAGGCCACGAGATAAAAGAAGCTGCATCACGTCTTCCATCTCGGTGCAAGCCAACAGCCGTGCCTCATTCTTCCTCATTAGGGATAGCGCGACTCTCATCAATGTCTCTGAGGCGCCCTCGGCGAATATCACATCGTATATGCGAAACAACATCGGCAAGGGACAAGTCACGGCGAAAAAGCTGAGAAACCATTGAGAGACATAGGCAGGGTCGACTTGGAGTTCATCAAGATGATTCGACAGAACCGGGAGGCTTTGGCGTAGCAACTCCTTGAATTGGAAAATGCGTACGTGGAGACCTGAGAGATCAGGGAGGAAGCACGCCCTTAGGTCGTACTGCTCCATGAGGCTGAGATTGTTGTTAGCCGTTGCCACTGTGACCAAGAATAGGGAGGGAAATTGAGAGAGGCTTACCGAACCAAAACACAGAATGCCTGTTTGTCGGGCATATGCATCAGCAATGGGCCGACCAGAAAGGCCAGCCCCTGACAATAGCCAATCTTGGTGTCGTAGAGACTGAAGCATTTGAGAACGCGACCTAGCATACGTTGCCCGTCACCTTCTGGGTCGCGGAACATGTCCACCCCTGGGAAACTTCTGCCCAAGTCTTTGCCGATTATGACTTCGTAAGGACTGGTCTCGCCGAGAAACCGATCAAACTGGTCTTCCAACATGGCATCCCGAGCTCCAGACATACTTTGCCAAACCACGCCACGCAGGGGCGGCGGGATACCTTTACGAATCTTATTTGAGAGAAGAGTCGGGAGCCGTGCAGCGGTCTGTTGGTAATCTTTGACGAGGGCAGCGTAGAACTCAAGGTCCGTCATGGGAGGTGGGGGTAGCATCGAGTATCGTAGAGCAGGCGGCGTTGGTCCTTGAACCATTTGACGAAGCTGTGCCATCGAAGGTGGGCGAGGTCTGCTGACTGCACTACGTTCGGCAGTTGCGCGATCGACGCCTTGGACTTTGACGCTTTTCGGGTTCGTAGCCAATTTTGCGTTCTCCTGTTCAAGTCGGGCCAATAATAACGCCGTAGACTGTACATGTTAGCTTCTTTTTTATTGACAGGAAATTTGCAAATGCCTTAACTCACGTTGTCTGTTTCGTCGTCCTTGGTTTGTTCATCTTCCTTTCGTTCGAGCTTCTCCCAGTTAACCTCATCTTGGTCATCTGATGAGTTATCGTCATCGGCTAGCTCCTCTTGCAACGTCCGTGTTGTGAGGATCGGCGGCGGCATGTTTGCTATTGATATGCGCAGGGCTCCTGTATCGATGGTCTCTTCCTTGGTTAGAGTTTTTGACTCGTCTTCCAGACTCTTGTCCTTATCGTCCTCCAACAGGCTAGGTTTGGGTGATAAGGGGGATACGGGAATCTCAACGAGGTCGTCGTCGTCGACCGGGTCTTTTGTCGGTGTAGTCTGATCTGTATCGGTGATCGAGTTGGCTATGGGAGAGTCGAGGACTATAGGATCCGGTTCAGAGAGACGGACGGTTACCAAAGAATCGTGAGCCATCTTGGGGGTCTCGGGAGCTGGGTCTCGTGCTATCATGGAGTCTCGTTCGGTAGACGCGGTTAAAGGGAGAGACTCATGGAGGCTCTCTCCAACTTGGGCATCCATACCGGCCCGTCGAGTCGGCGGGGAGCTGTGGGTGAGTCTCTGAGACTGAAACGAAAGACACAATCCAGCGCCGGTGGGCTGACAGGAATTGGTTGTGACAGCGACAGATAAGACTGGGGGTGTCTCCTGTCCTGTCCTGTCGCGCGTTGGGTCGAGTTTGTGTATATCGAAAACACGGCAGAACGGTAGCGAGTTCGAAAAGCAAGTTTAGAGATCGAAGGAGGGACCAGCCTGTCGAGAAAGAAGCCTCAAGTGCACATCGAGGGGTGGTCCCAGAGGCTGAAACGGAGCTCCTGGGGGCGATTGTTGATTTTCGGATTTGGAATCCAGGTCAAACTTTAAGAACAAGCTAAATGTTTAGGTGAGATGGGTCAAGGGATAGAGTGTCGATGGAGAAGTCTAATGGATGAAGCATGCACAAAACAAAACAAAAGACAAAGAGCGTCTCAACAATCGAGCGAGGTTGGTGGTGGAGATTTCAAGGTCAAGTTCCATGGGATCTGAATGGGATGGACATTGTTCTTCACCTACAATTCTCCCCGTCCTGGTAGGAAGTTGAAGTCAGCCAGGGGTAGCCCATCCAATCCATAATATGGGCCCTTGCAGGTGCAGCGCGCAGTAGTTGGTGCCATTAGCCTTTTAGGTAAGGTACCTGCTGTAGGTCCTTGTTCAAGCTGCTCTGAGAGGCCAGCTGCAAGGTGCCCTCCATGAACTGAACCGAAGACGGGTGCATTGACCTGGCATGCAGGGTACAGCCATTCACGATGCTTAAACGTGGATCCACTCCATTTCGCCCATTGGCCAATGCTCTGTTTGGCGATCCGCTCCAGGGCTGGCCAAGCGCCTCCATTGGCCTCTCACTGGGCGCTGGGCGCTGGACGTGACAGTGATCCGGGGGGGTTTAAGAGTGATAGACGGTGACCGCCATGTTGTGGATGGAAAGCATGAATGAGTTCCGTTCTTCCTAATCTCAGCTAACACGGACCCGACTGCGACTGCGAATGTAACTGCAGCCGCAGCTGCAACATGCGAGTAAAAAGTCTTTAAGGATGCGCCTGACTCACAATTGTCTCTGCCGATCTAAAACAGCAAGCCACTCGTTGCACGCACACTTGTTTTTGGCGAATACCTGCCTGTACTATGATATTAATCATTCATCTCGACTATATATTTTGTTGTCAAGGAGATGAAACTCCTGCAACATCTTCATACCCAACGCGAAGGAAATGGGCCGTTTGTCAACTCCAATGACATATATCCGCTCCATAACTTACTTGGCCAAAACACGGGCCTTTGCAACTGATACTAACAACGTCAGTGCCTGCCCGGTCAATGGTTGAATCATACCTACCTACGGACATGCACGAACTGATGAGAGGCGCGTCGTCGGTTGTGGCTGTTTTTGTCGTGCACGTTTCCGGGTGCCTTGCAGCCATCCCTGAGACCCTGACAGGAACAACCATCCAATAGATCGTGCCCTTCACTTACAGTGTGGCACGTCTCGATCCAAGGTTTGCAGTTCTCTTTAACTTTATGGCCGATCTGCCTCGCTAGTAACAGTCCGTTGTTATCTTTGGAATGTGTCGGCATGCTCCCAAGTCGTTCTGGAGATTTTTCTCCAGATCATCCACTGAGAACGTTACCTTTAGATCTAAGTTTCAATGAGCATTGCAACGCAACGCCTCGTACCTGAACAATCGGCTTGTGTCGAGATGCTAACTCGATATAGTATTATTTTCCATTCACGATCGATTTAGCTTCTTGTTGGGTGAATTACTTCGGGTATTAAGATGCCGCTTCTGCCAGAGATACTCGAAGCTATAGATGGTGGCAAGTGATTTATTCGTGGCATTATTATTTTGCGCATCGCTGTGCGTTACTTAGGTAGTTTGTGATATTCGTCGGCCACATTGTATCGTTCGTCATTCCTTCACATCGTATCCTGACCATCCTCGATCCTAGGAACTCCCACAATGAGGGTATAGAAGGCTTCCCAGCGCTCCCTCGTCATTCATTTGACCATCTGCCCACGGCAGCACTCGCCTAGCTCCTGTTGACATAACGGCGGAATGATCCATCGTGGTAGCGATGTTGTATATTCCTTTCATCAGACCTGTCATCCATCCGAGTCCCTTCAATATCCGGCACAGGAACCCATATATGACATCAGATCCTGTACGCTCCCAAATCATTAGACCACAGAGTGGCATCCAACAATAGCTGGTCAAAGCCCAAATCGAAATTAAGAGTGGTAAAGTGCTGAAGAGCATCGAGGGCAAGTCCATAACAACGTCGAGTAAAGGGTTCAAACAAATTGGCTTGGTGGCGGTCTGGTTCCGAAGATAGCGTATAAGAAAATTTCGAACCGGTCGAAATATGGAATGTGAAAAGAGGTGGTGAACAATTATCTCTAAGAAATCTTCTTCTATTGGATAATCATGGTCGATAAAGTTGCCCGGTTTGTCAACGATGTTGTGCGAAACTGGTTGCCGCTTGGATGCTGAGTCTAGCCCACAGGTCCATGTTGGTTGTGGTTTGACAGCAGGCACGGTCTTTTTGATCATTGTAACACCATATTGATGTTCAGGATGTGCGTTTAGCCACAGCTGGACCCTTGTTTCTGTATCCATCTGATCAAGATGAGTAGGCGTTATTTGCTTCCTTCGTATAGAGGCATTGCATTAGGAGACACAGTTAACTTATCATCATTCCGAAAGATGAAGGCATTAAAGACTTATAAACTCATGGAACAGGCATGGAGTCCTCCCATGGAGACTGATCACAACAACTTGTCCTATCATCTCCAGTCGAAAACGTATATATCTGCGACCTTTGACGAACGTCGGGCAGCCACGAGCTTCCCAAAGCGGAGCAGATGTGTCTCGTGGGGAGACCTCATTGGCACAGACAAACATTGCAGCCGGCCATTGCAGATGTCTTGGCCAACTCACTTTAAATTCGGATTTGCAAAGCCGCGTTGGTCGCCTTCTATTATATTTTACCACAATAAAGTCGTTGTTTTGCCGTTGCATGCGGGGCGTATTGCGACTTCAGACGACATCCGAAAACTTGTAACTTCTCGAAACAGCGGAGCTAATGAAGTCGACGGATGCAACTCTCACAAGCAGTGTATGTTGTGAAGCATGTATCGACGAGTTTCAAAGTAAGCCGTCCATGGCGAAGGCTCTGGTCAACTCTGACTTTGGCCTAGGTTGTGTTTTGCGTTATTCTAGATCAAGTCATGTATGATAACAACCAGGTACACCAAACCAGTGATTTGACTTCGCCGCGTTAGCAATCAGCACGATATGAATCACAAGATGTAGCGTTTGGATGCGTCTTGTGTCAATAATACCAATAATTGCATCTTGCATGGGAACAATGCACATGCATGCTGCATTGAACGCTAAAATAGCAGTCTTTCGGTTATCGTACGCCTCTTTGGTTTACAACCATTGTGCCATTTACAACTATTAGATCAAAGCGAGAGATTGTGTGTTCAGCCAAGGCACCAGCCCTTCCGAATTGCAAGGCTATGTGTAGTTGTCTTCAACATTGAAGTGAGGCTTAAATTCGTTCACCTCCATTATGAGGCACCTGCATGGTGGTGAAACAATCAACCTCGCATCGTTTACTATAGGTTAAGACTGACAACGCAATCCAAAGCTCAATTAGACAAGAGGACTACGAATTCAAGCCAAGATCCTCCACTCTGTAATACTTGGTAAATACTCCGATCCGTTGGCAAACCACTGCTGTCTTATCACGGTGTACTGTCCTCTTCCCTGAAAGCGAAATTATCTGTACTACCTACTGCATAATGCTGATTGCAGCGGTGTGGCTTGATTACCGGATCATGTTCCAGACTACATCCTCAGAAGTTGTTAGAAGCACTTGGATCCGAAATAGGAAGACGCAATTGATCAGGTGAGAACAAGAAGAAATCCATTTCTCGTATGAATGCCATCCCCGCACATATCTGTTACGGCGGTGAAGCAGTCGGGCGTGGGGGAATCGACATATGGCCGTAGTGATACCACCCTATAGTGTTGCAAACTGCATGCAATCTGCTACCAACGCGCGAACTGACCTATCAGGCACAGGTCGAGATTGGATCAAACAATGACTGATCTCATGAAGCGATGAACTCACGCATACATACATGACCGGGGTTGTTCTGCAGGTCAAATGGACCGGAAGATCATCCGTGTTGCAAAGAAAGGTGATGGCCCGCAGCAGAAAGCATGATGAACATGGAGAACATTGGTCAGTGGCATAAAGGAGTTAGTAGAGATCTGCGGAACATCGAGGATGTCGAGCGATTATCTAGCTTGTACTCGGGTGAGGGGATTGCGATAACACAGCGAAACTATCGCGAGGGGTTAATTGGCGGTTTCTGTCTGCCCCCCGGATTATGACCTGAAGGAGTCTAACTGAATTTGACTTTGCATCGAGATGGCTTTTATCAACTCCCATGAGAGAACAGGAACTTGCAAATGCCGTTGGATTTCTTGTACCTGTGTTTGTAAAACGCAACGAGGCACAAGGTGATAGAGACAAACATTCCGTATTGCCGTCCGGATACCTGCCGGTCTCTTCATGATCGATTGGATGAGATGACTGAATCGAGTCAAATGTCTGCTGATCATGGGATCGGTCTTTGTTGCAGAGGGAGTGGACCATGGGCTCCAGGTGAGACGTCTGGTCGGGTCTTTTCTGTTTATTTACAGACGAATGAGTGGATCAACACACCAAAGGCCAAGGTTGTTGCTTATTACGACGACATGCACAAGAAAAAACACACACTACGCCATCATCAGCATCATAGGCAGTCACAGCATAGTTGGCTGTCAAAAACCTCGGCTACGATTGTGTCGGTGAGCTAGAGTGAGGTCAGATATCGGATCGACGTCAGCCAGCCTTTTTACCTTGGACGTCTGTCTTTGAATGTCTGTCTACGTTGACAGATCGTCCAGCCATAAGCAATGCTCATCCACCCATCCACCCACCCCGTGCTGTTAGCTGTGGGCTAACTTGACCTCAGTTGCCAAGCTGCGAGTCAGAACAGGCCATGTCCCACGATGCTGCAAGCCTTTCCCTTTCATCTCCAAAGTCGTCCACTGTCCCGCACATGGTGCAAATCCAAATTGACAGGGGATTATGGGCTGGGTAATTTGCTGATCCACCTCCCTATTTTCTTCAGTTGTGCCGTTAGTGTTAGATTTGCTTGTGATGAGGGGGAATCTGTCGGTTTGGTGTTCAGAGGCTGAAAGAGCAAGGATATGTCATCGCTACTGTCAGTGACAAAACGCCTCAACACCACTGCAAGAAACAACAAACTTGAGGGCATCATTTTGAATATCTGTCTCCTGTCTTTGGCCACTGCGAAACCTCCATCTCTCACATGGTCTTGCAGTCCCGCAAGCCATCGAATTTCCTTGGTTTTTCAACCTCTAGTAGTGCGTGTAAGTCGACCTTTCAGTGGACCTCTCGACACCCGTCCAAATAAAACCTGGTCCATTGACGTTACACCCTCACGATCCTGGAGCCGCTAACCATCTAGTTCGCTCAGGGGACTTTGAAGGTATCTATTGGCTGTAGAATAAGCGAATAGGTACGTGATGCTCGCTTGCTTTAGCGTCCAATGTTGGAGCGACAGCGCCCCGGGCCTTGGAGTGTGTACCAAGTAGGCCTGCTTCCAATCCTTAGCTCGAACCCTGGGCCAAGCAAATATTGGCAGGGAACATCTCGCTCCTACACCCTCTTCTTCCTACCAAGATTGTAGAACTCGACTCCAGCAACGGGGTTTTGTTGTTTGGTTTTTTTCTTGTTTCTTTTATCATCCCTAATTCCCCCTCCCACACTCGTTACAGAGACTCTCTTCTCTCTTTCCAACACCAACCGACCGACCTTCACAGCACTGCACACTCCGCGCCGCTCCCCTCCATGGCGCGTTGAGACGACATCAAGCAAGGCGGAAAGCTTGCACAAGTTACGGAATCACCGACCAATGTTCCCCTCTCTACTGCGACGCCCCAGGGCTGGCCCCCGTCGAATCGATCATCGCCAGAACACAAGTGCTTCTCCCTCTCCAGGCCCTGCGAGACGACGCTATACTTTGGAACGACATGCAACGGCTGATTTCACCGAAGCCGACGACGACGATGCTGACTTTACCCACGACGAAGGCCTGAGACGGTTCCGGAACAATGAACGGCGTACGAATAATGACGGCGACGAGGAGGAGGAGGAAGATGAAGACGACAACGACGGTGACGAAGAATATGGAATGAATGAGGATGGACGACAGAGCGGTCTCCCTGTTCTGCCTTTGTTTGCTGCCTCTCATCTGGGTATGTACCGTTATTCTCCCTTATATCGCACAGTTGCAAGCCTCACGGATACTGACTAACACTACTTGTGCAGACTCTCTGCCAGTGTACAGTATAACACACGCCATCAGAATCATCATCTCAACACGAACCGAGACGACTCTATCATGGGACCAGCTTCGCTCACCTCAGGTGTCCCAATTCCTTGTCAAACCTATGCAGCAACAGATTCGCGCTCAGCACTTCAACCGCGCCACGTTGTATGCTCTCATGATCAACTGTCTTCAGTTTAGCAAGGAGGGTGCACGCTACCCAGGCAATGCAGGCATAAGTAGCACTCGTGCCAAGGTTTGCGAACTGCTGACTCTCAAACTCCTGAAAGAATACAACACCCGCGAGCTCATTGATGCCCTGGCCTATGATTTCTACCCGCTTCAGGGGCTTCCTGGATCTCAATTGCCTACCTCTCCACGAAAGTCACCACCAGCTAATGCCCTGCCTTTGATTGCGTCTCGGACTTCAACTCTTGAGGTTGCGATCCGAGCCTCAGCCAAGCATCTCCTCGCGCATCCCCTGGTTGTCCAACAACTCGAGGCCATTTGGAGCGGCGCAATCACCTTCCATTCTTCTGCCGACAGCTTACATCGCGAGCCCCCGCCAATCAATAGCCGCAATTCAAACGGCTTCATAGGAAAAGCAGATGATAGAACACCGCTACTCGGGTCGTCCGCTCCGAAGGACTCTTATTTCACTCCACCAGGGCGTCGTACGGCGTCGCTCTACGATCCTCGACAAGCGTCTCTTCTGAAGCTCTCCCGACTCCGAGTTCCCCGATACAGGTCCTTCCTTTCGACAATCTCTCTTGCGGTCTTGATTGGACTGTTCCTTGCCGTTCTTGCTGAGCGCTCAGTCCAGATCACAGGTTTGGAACTGATCTTCTGGTTCTGGAGTGCCGGTTTCATGCTAGACGAGCTCGTTGGTTTCAACGAGCAGGGTTTTGAGCTCTACATCATGAGCGTTTGGAGAGTCTTTGATCTCGGTATCCTGTTGCTGCTCATCGTCTATTACTGTATGCGAGCATATGGCGTTTTCCTGGTCGATCCTCATCACTGGAACGACCTGGCGTATGATGTTCTCGCAGCCAATGCGATTCTGCTTTTGCCACGCATCTTCAGTATCCTGGATCACTATCAATACTTTTCACAACTGCTCATTGCTTTTCGACTGATGGCCGTTGATCTTGTGGCGGTATTCATTCTCATTGGAATTCTTTGCAGCGGATTTTTCTTCTTTTTCACATTGACAAAGAACTCATTCGGGGCAAGTGATGTTGCCTATAAGATTTTTCAGATTCTTATGGGTTTCACCCCTGCCGCTTGGGAAGTGTAAGTGAATCAGACTGACCGTTCCCATTCCGCAACTAACATTTGATAGATGGGATGCGTACAATTGGTTGGGGAGAGCCTTGTTGGTTCTGTTCCTGAGTATTTGTCATTTCCTTGTTGTGTAAGTCATCCTTTCGCTTTATTTTGTTCTTCTGGCAGCCGTTCGTCTTGTGCTAACCATTTCAGGACCATCTTGATTACTGTCTTGACCAACAGCTTTATGGCTATTGCGAGCAATGCAAACGAAGAGCACCAGTAAGTTGCTAGGCTTCATTCAAATTTGTTTGTTCTAATCGTTTTTCAGATACTTGTTCGCAATTAACACCATCTCTATGGTGAAGAATGACGCCCTGTTTTCGTATATTGCTCCTAGCAATATCTTTGCCTGGCTCCTCATGCCTCTTCGATATTTCATGCCATTACGGCACTTCGTTTGGCTGAACCGGACAGTTATCAAAGTCACACATTTCCCTGTGCTATTTTGTATCTACTTGTACGAGAGATACTGGCTTGCGCCATCTATGTACGAACCTACCGATTTGGTGGAACACCCAAATCGCGACCGGACTCGACACATTTCCTTCATGGATCCTACAAGTCGAGCCGCCATCTTTAGTCCAAGCGTTAGGATGCGCGAAGAGTCGGTGGCTGGCTTCCAACAGGATCGAGCTTTGGAGGAAGTGTTCCGGCGCCTGCCTGATCCTTTGACATTGAGAACACAGAGACGTCAGGAGAGACGAAAGACGCAAACTGCAATTCGTAACTGGATGGACCAGCACGACGAAAATGAAGCTTCTCCAGAGGCCTCGATGCCTCATTGGCAACGGAGATCTAGCGTGGGCCTTATTCGAACCAGCAATTTGAGGCGCGTCTCGGATGTCAGATCGATAGCAAGTGATCCTGCTGATCTAATTTCCAACGCTGGGCAGCCTCTCCGGCCGTCTCGTTTCTCCAGAACTCGCCTGGCTGGTGAAACCGAGTACAAGGACCAGACAGATGCGGATGGAGATGATGAACTCGTGACAAATGATGAGGATGAGGACGATCATCATACCAATGCTGCTCAAAGCCAAGTTGCCCGGAGTCATCGGATTAGTGAGGAAGCCGACAGCTACTTTGCACCGAATGCCAACAGCTTTGGAAAACTAACATCGTCCGTTAGCTCATCGGGCAAGAGTAAAAACTTGGCGCCAACTCCTCGACCCAAACGAGGTGCGCACAATCGAACTCTATCCACAAACACCATACTTTTCAACCCCCAGGACTTCAAGCCAGTGTCAAAAGCGTCTTCACTTTCACCCCCTCCCTCCGGCCAGCCGCGTCCGCGCACCAGTGGGCGCCCGGCAACGGGAGAAAAGACCCCGAGACGCAGCTCACCCCGCCGTACTATATATGTCACCAACACCAAACCTCGACCAGTACTGCCACCACGAGGCATGACCGAGGCTGGAGCTGTCAGTCGATCGGCCCTTTTAAGCATTGAGCCACGCAACCGACCCAAGGACGTCCGGAGGCTGTCCTCGGTTGACTTGAGTGCTATTTCCGATCACGTTGGAGGGGATCCCATTGGAGCCATGCCAGGTAGTTTCCAGACGCAAATGGCCATGGCCATGATGAAAGACAACCATCTGCGAGGGGTCGGTGGTAATGACTCCGGTGACCGCGACAGAATGGGAAGGCTCGTGTTGGCTAGAATGAAGACGTTGGAGGAGAGTTTCGCTGATGTCATCAAGGAAATGCGTGACTTGAAGAAGTCATCGACAGTTCCTACTACGCGGCGCAACTCCTCCGGTGAAGAGGGCCCTTCGACGCAGATGATTGAGGTGGCTGGACGAGACAGGCTTAGGAAGTACACTATGGAAAACAATCAACGAAAGGTGGCGTCTAAGCGACCAGTCAGTCGGCGAAGTTTCAAGGAAGCCAAGCTGGGCTGGGATACCAAGGGGAAGGGGAAGGAAGTGGCATACGAGTCTGACGACGAGGCTGAAACGGACGACAGTATGTTTCAAAAGGGAGGCTCATTGTAAAAAAAGAGAGGGAACATGGCATATTTAGGCGTTCAGGCGGAATTTTGTGATTTGTGCGTACGATATGTTTTAATGGCATGCATTAGGGGCGTTGGAGCGTGTCGGACAAAGGGTGGCTGGGAGGTCATCAATGGCGAGCATGGAGTAATGAGGCGGTAGCATACGGTAATTTGACTGGTATAGCTGTAGAATTATAATGCATTTATGCTTGAGTGAACAGCCGAAGGCATTTAATGGTTCGTACAATGTTAAAAAAGAGGTTGCCCTGTATCGAAATCTGGTTACCCTAAAGCTGGAGGATGAGAACTGACGTAACGCTTTCATCCTAAAGCTACCATTGGAGCTTTCAAAGCTAGTGCTCGCACTGATGTCCCTTTTTAGGTAGGAATTGCACGGTGTCCAGTGGTTGGTTGTTCGAAGGCGTTGATTTATTGCCACATGAGATGTTGAGGTTGCATGGAACTGGACCACCTCCAGATATACATCATCAGAACCTAGGCACTATCCAAGTCAGCTAGAATGCCTTGTTGTATGCATTACGTTCGTCACAATTCCGAGGTAAAAACCAAGACACGTTGACAAGGGACGATTGTGATATGGTATGCAGCCAACCATTCAATTTGCTTGACTCACAAGTCACAAACCAAGCAGGCAACCTCAAGGCAACCATCATCTAGTGTTGACTCCCAGGCATCAGGTTGATCATGAGGGGTAGATGTGTACTATATGTAACTCGCCAGGAAAGTTTGGTTGTCTGTAAGGCTGACTGAATTGACAGCCTGTCAGCCTATCTTCGGCTTGGCCACCTAAACTCTACGTCTTACATCAACAAGGGTTAATCAGTCAATATTGATACATTCAATCTCCCCAACCATATATACATAATCTTTTTGAATCAAAGAAAACCCTATAAAAACCTGCATTTCATTTCTCTGCACCGCCACGATCTTGTTTAGCCCTGTACATTCTGCGCCGTCTATTTCGACACAGCCTCTGGGGTTTACCACACTGCCTACCAGCACCCATCTAGTGCAGGCTCAAGTCTGCCTTGGCATGTGACATAGGTATTGAATCCGATCTTCTACTTTAGTTGCTCCTCGATTTAACACACTTGGTGACTGAGACGAAATCACGTCTTGTCGCCTGTCATGAACTTCCCCGATGAAGGGCAGAACTACCCGGTGAACGACAGACTAAACGTTGTACCAGGTGCTCGGAACAGTGGCCTTTCTAATACATCAGGACAGTCCAATAACAGTTCGGTATATCGAATGAATCAAATGGAGCCTCCGCCTGCACCATCTCAGTATGGGAATCCACAATCTCAGTACCCCATACTTCTTCCTCCATCTCAAAGTGAGCAACAGGGCAGCGACGCCGTCAATCAAGGAAACAACCAAAACGAAGACACAGAATGGGTGGATGAAGACCAAATACTAGCACCAGAACCTGCTCCCTTGTCGTCAGAATATAATGGAGCTACCTTTAACAAAGTCCAGCATGTATATAACGCCCGGGTGCCGAAGCTCATGGCAGACGAGGAGGTCGAGCAGTCTCGCAGTTTTGAGCGATATCGTCTCCATTCCATCAGGTTCGAGCTTTCTCAGGGAGATGTCCTTGTCTTCATCGACTACCCTTTTTACCACAAAGATGCCATCACTCATACCGACTGCAATGGCATAATTTACAAGTCGCAGCAATTCCGTGTTCACTCCAAAAAGCTCCTGGAGACCAATTCTTCAACGTTCGAAGAGATGCTCAACCCTACCCATCAGTTCAGAATCCAGAGGCGCCGCAAGATGGTCAACAAGATGCCCGAAGGCATAAAGTATTTGCTGGACCTGACACCGCCTTCTGAAGGAGATGAACTGGTATTCCAAATGACCGAACTATCATTGACTCCCGCGCTTATCAAGTGGTGGAAGTCATCCATCAATAATGATACCGATATGAGCTTGGTATCAGGCCATGACGATGTTTGCATGTGCAACCGACAGCATATGTACCCAGAAAGCGACAAACCCGAGGAAGACATGCTTAGTCCCAGCCAAGGAAATAACGGGAACCCGCGACCCGGGCTCAAGGTGAACACTGCAATGCAGATGAAAGCCAGGGGCGAGAAAGAATTCACTCCAACACCCCCGTACCGACACATCCCAGATTACTGTCCAGTTCGACATCGCAATGGAATCATTAGGCTACTCATGTTGATCGAAGGAAAAGGAGTTATACTCGACTCAGCGCCACGCCTGTGGACTCTGGTCAAGCTTGGCAACATCTTCGACTGTAGTGCTCTCCTTCGGGATCGTGTAACCCAATGGATATTGCATGGATTTAACTCCACTTTCGTCGAGGTAGCACCCGAAGAAGCTTTGCAGATTGCATTCTCCCTCAAGATCCCTCAGATTGCTGAAAGTGCTTTCAAGATCCTTGTCAATGAACTTGCGCTCAAACTAGCTGGCGAAGCTCAACCGCACCAGAATCACAACCACACAACACTGTTTGGTAGAAGACTGGGAAGCCTGCCTGATGAACTCAGCAATCTCGTACAGCACGCAGCTCAAGCATTGATCGAGAGGGTTTCAGATATCGACAAGATGATGCGCAATCCTTGCCTGTATGACTTCTGGGACATTGACGAGTGGAGTGGGTTGCGAGTGATTGAGCAGCTTCTCGAACGGGAAACCACAGAACTCGCAAGTCAGGCACTCGCCGCCATCCACGCCCTTATGGATAACTTGGTCGCTGAGGTTGCGCAGGCGTGGGATACCAACATATCGGTTCCTGTGTCTAATAAACACCTGGCAAACCAGAGCATAGACGAAGACCGTTTGACATACGTGGAACCGCAGGACTTTGAAACTACGACCATGATAATAAACACGTTCAACTCAACTCAGATACTACTCTGTGCTTCGCCGTACAACGATGTCGGCGAGGAGCTCGACGACCGGAGATGGGGGTCCTGTCGATGTAGACTGGCTGGCCACCAGCACCGAAAACACAGCGACTTGGTGCAAATGGCAACGAACACACTGGGAGCCCTTCTCGCCTGTAATCCACGGCTTCGGACTGATCCACTCTGGGCGCGCACTCTTGAGCTCAAGGATTACGGAAACCCAATAAGGGGAGATATCTTATACTTCAACAAACCGATCGTGAATCTCGACCACCTCGAAGCCGAAGTCAAGGATCGACTTCGTCCAATCACGCTCTCATGGGTGCGTCGCCATTTTGAACCACCGCTTAATATCACCAGACATCTTCTACTCACTTTGACCGACAATGAGCTGAAATATCTTCCATTGTGGTGTGGAGGATGTGACGATGGCACGGGCGGCGTCTTCGAAGATCCTATTCCTTCCACAGATATGGGACCGAAAGGACCAGGACCAGGCTTTCACACGGGGCAAACAATTCCGTCAGCACCTGCAAGCATCAGTGGCTCTATGATCGAAGACATGGATGCGCTACGAGTATGGGGTAGCATAACAGGTGCCTCAATAAATGTTCATGACAGTATTTCAACTGTCTATCGGGCAGATCAGGTCATTGCCGAAGACAAGTCGATAGCTTCAGAGTCCTTTACCGCTGGTGGATCAGAGTATGCAGATGCCAGATTTGCTCTGCCAGCAGGCCACCAAGAGATGGGCGAAGCAGTCAACATGTTGGTCGATACGATAGATGAGCCGGCAGACCCAGAATCGAGAACTGTCACTGAAGGTCGAAGCGGAGTTGGTAACGACAGTGATGACATCGACATGTACATGTGGAATGGTGATAGCGACAGTGATAGCAGTACGCGCACACTCTCTTAATGACATTCGGGGGCAAATACATTGCAGACTGAATGGGAATACAATGGCATCAAAGATTGCAATCTCACGTTCAAATACCAACGAGTTAGAAGCATCAATACATGGTTTTCACAGTTCAAGGATACGCATATTGAGGGTATCATTCCTTGTATATTTCCTTTACCGTCAATGCATGTAAACGCTGAACCCCCATGTTACCAACCCTTTTTTATCGAACGCCTATGCCATTATCCATCATATTTCTTTTTACCCCTTTCTACAGAGTACAACTCCCTAGATCAACCCCTGTTAAGCGTGTTACCCGCTCCCTTAGGATTGTGATCCACAAACTCATCCCACTCACGTTGCTTGTACATCTCACGATCTACAGCATCGTAATCATCCTCATCAATCACCGTCTTCTCCTCCACACCTCCCTGTAGAATGTTGCCCTGCCTTCTTTCCTCCTCAAGGTACTCGTCGATAGACATGGTTGGCAAGTTATGTCCTGAGCGGAATACATCCCGTGACATCTGATCCCGTGAACCTACCAGCGTAAAAGGCTGAAGAGGCTTGCCCTGCTTAGAGAGCAACGGACCACCAGGAAGTGAGTGCAGGCGACGGAGAGGCTGATCGAGGCGATAGGAGTGGTCATCCGTAGATGGTGTATCGGTAGACGAAGGCGCAAGTGGTCGGGGCGCCTGCGCAAGGATATCAACCTCACGGTTCAACGAGTCCAAGGCCTGAAGAGCAGAATGCACTGCAAAAGTGATTTGCGTCATATAAAGCTCCCGCACAAGCTCCTCATCGCCTTGCTCTACATATCGTGGGTTCCGTCGCAACATCTCCAGCTTCTCCTTCAGTGCCTTCTCCGCGCGATAATTCGCAATCTTGCCATCTCGTCGCGCCGCAGCATCGGTGGTTGCGACCACAGCAAAACTCTCGGGTTCGTCACGGTACCTCTCAAGAACACGGTCATACGGCGCCTGTACAAGACCGTAACCGTCGACGGCGGCTAGGAAGCGCTCGTATGCGGCACGAGATTTTGCGAGGACTTCAAGGCGTTGATCAGGACTTTGATTGGGGGTTTTCTGAACTAGCTCTGCGATATGAGCATCGAGAAGAAGGTACGGGATGTCGGTGGTAGAAACGTCCTCGATGCCCTCGTTGGGAGAGAAGAGAGCCAGACCCGAGATCCGGTCGCGCGCCGAGTTGTAGAGGGAAAGGGCAGCTTCGAGATCGGAGCGGTAGGCGGGGGATGTTGCTTCAAAAGCGTTCTCCAAGGCTCGACGCTTTTCTTCTGCAGCTTCGTAAAGGGATCGTAGCGACTGGGGCTCTTCTGAAGACATTATGGATATGAATTTGTTGCGATGTAAAGGTTGCTGGAGGCAAATGTAAATGGTTGGATGGAGGTGATGATAAATTAGACCCTTGGATTCTCATAGAACCCCGCGCTAACAGGGGGGGAGCTCTTATCGATAAGCAATCGGTACAAAATATCTACGAACAGTTGTTGACATCCATTGGCTGACAAGGAGTGAACTGTGAGATGTAGAGACATCACCGATGTAGTACGAGAGATGAAAGGCAAGGTTCAGAAGCTCTTGTATGTGGCCAACTTATATACTAATAGCATCTTGGCCATTGGATATCAATAAACAGCTAGGTCATGGTCCTATGTAAAGCAATGGTTCTGCATCCGGTACGCCCCCCAACTAGACTTATGTAATAATTCTCAGCTTCAGATCAATCCACTTCCATCGTACCACTTCTTTGGCTTGCTTCAACAAATAACTCGTAGTCACAAAATAAGTAAACAACAAAGCCAAACATCAGAGGCCCAAGAATGAAAGCAACTGACACTCTTGGTATCCCCTACTATTTCTCGTCCTGCAACTAGTCTTCATCATCATCCATAGAGAAAGGATCATCGCTCTCATCTGGTTGTTCTATTGAAGAATCATCATCAACCACAATGGGTCGTCTTGCGGCGGCGGCACGTCCAGGGCGGGCCCTCGCGGCAGCCTTCGGAGGGGGCGATTCTGGGTCAGCCATGTCTTCATCCGAGTCATCGTCGAGTACTGGCTTCTTGACAGCCTTTTTCGCGGCGTATGCCTTGGCTGCTGGCGAGAGAGTGGTTTGCTTAGTAGCGGGACGTGAAGCGACCTTTGATGCTGCTGTCTTTGTGACCTTTGTGGCTGCTTTGGGAGCGGCCTTGGGTTTCGCCGCCTCCTTGCTCTTAGCACCGGCGGGGCGACCCCGGCCCTTCTTGACTGTAGCAAGGCCAGCTGGTGTTGGGTCCTCAGACTCAGTACCTGTGGACTTGGACTTGGCAGATGTTGGCTTAGCTGGAGCTACAAAAGGCTCGTCGTCAGAAAGGAAGCTGTCAACGTGGTCATCCTTGGCCGCTGTCTTGTGTGGCGACGACTTGGCAAGAAGTTCGTAGTTTGTATCGTCAGGACTATCGTCATCAAAGTCAAACGCCTTGGCCGACTTGGCCTTGGCCTTTGGAAGTCCGCTGTTGCTTGTGTTGCCGTGGCTGGAGTCTGGTCGGCTCATGGCATGTAAACTAAACCTACCCTTTTCATGGTCGCCAGCGGGTTTGTCAATGCCCTTGACCAAGGCACCGACATCACCAAGCATCTGATCGTCATCACTTTCAGAGTCATCGTCGATGATCGTCTTTATCTTGGATGCAGCAGCGCGCTTGGCTCGTCCAGTGCCTGGTGTTTCGGTTGATGGCGACTGGGATGTTTTCATTGCAGGTGCTGATGATTTACCGCGGCTCAGGGCGGCGTAGTCGTCGTCAGAGAAGGCATCCGAGAGCTCCATGACGTCGGCTGTAGGTTCCTTCTTAACCTTTGGTTTTGAGCTGAACATCTCGGCGAACCGTTGAGCACTCTTCGTCTCCACCTTGACTGGCTTTACCACAGCAGCCTTGGCTTTCGCGCGGGCCTTCTTCTCAGGCGCGTACTCATCGTCATCCTTCGCTTTGCGGCCGCGAGCGGTGCCAGCGCCTATCTTTTTAGAAACGCGGCGGCCCAAGCGACGGATGTTTCCCTTGATTTCAGCATCGACAGCAAGCTGATTCTCCCATTCGGTCATGAAATCATCAAGGTCACGGCACCATAGATCCTTCTCACTGAGAGCGAGAAGCTCCTCGTGTTCAGCCTTCTTCTTCTCGATGGCTTGTTTGAGCTTTTCAAGTCGCTCAGAAGTCAAAGACCAGATAGGCATCTGCGACATGTTAGTACCTGCACTGTTCCTCTACTTAGCATGTAGCTTACTGAGAGAAGATAGTCGTAATCACGGGCACCACCTTCGGAGTCACCTTCGACGTCCTGGTTGTCTTCGTCCTCTTCTTCTTCATCTGCCGTCTTCTTTTTGTCTCCGCGAGGGGGAAACGCCTCGTAATCACGATCTCGAAGCTCCTGTACAAGCACAGCCTTCTTCTTCTTACCGACCACGAGTTTGTTGTCAATGATCTCCTTGATGAACCTTGCCTGGTTCTGGAGCTTGCGCAAGTCTGCATGGTAAACCCCTAGCCAGTGTTTCTACCAAGGTTAGCTGGATCGCCGCCGAGTTCAGACTCGGACACTCACCTTGCGATCAGTATACATGTCAAGACGATACTGATAAAACTCCTCAAGAATCTCTTCTACCTTCTCGTACTTGCGAATTCGGCCGCTGGTGTCGAATGCAACCAAGTTGGAGGTAGCGACTTGCTTGGTAAGCTTAAATCGCTCGAGAATACCCTCTTCCATCACTTTGCCCATGTGCTTGTCGTCCACAGCAATCTCAAAATGAACAGTGCTATGGTCGTTGAACTCTTTGTAATCTTTGATCCACGAAGGACCAAGTTCGCCGGAAATAACCTTTTCCAATTTTGCCTTGAAATCATCTGTCCACACACGAATGGGTAGTTCTGTAATGACGATCTCGTTGTCCCTCTGCTCGTTGGCATATGCTACACCATTGAACTTGTAACGGTCGGGCCCAGCAGTTTCGGGAGTACCCTTCCAACCACGGAACCAAGGCATCATGGTTTCGAAAGGTTTCTCCTCGGTGTCATTCTCGTCGAGACGACCCATTCGGCGCCTCAAGTTGTGAACTATATCAGCAGGGTGGTAGTTGGGAATGTTACTACTCCAACCTGTGCCAATACCATCGGCGCCGTTGACCAGGACCATGGGAAGAATTGGGGCATATACCATTGGCTCGATTTTCTTGCCATCTTCATAATGGTGCAACAGGTTGGGCTCATCCATAGGGTGAAAGATTTTGCGGGCGAAGGGTGATAGTCGGGTGAAAGTGTAACGAGGACTGGCAGCATCAGAACCACCTGCAAGTCGAGAACCGAAGTTTCCACTGGGTTCCAGGCAGTTGATGTTGTTCGAGCCCACGAAGTTCTGAGCAAGGCCAATAATGGTCTGTTGAAGTGACTGTTCACCGTGGTGGTATGCCGTCTGTTCGGACACATAACCTGCCAATTCAACAACCTTCTTGTCTTTGATCAAGTTTCTCTTGAAGCACGCGTAGATGACCTTGCGCTGACCGGGCTTGAATCCATCCAAAACAGATGGAATAGATCGCATGTTGTCAGCCATACTGAAGAGAATAAGTTCTCTGTTGATGAAGTCAGAGTAGCAAATCTGCTTGGCCGAATGATCTAGGAAAGTACCAGGGACAAAGTTGCCCAGCCATTCTTTTCTTGCATCCGCCTTTTTCTTGGAAAAGGCCAACTCCAACATCTTGGATTCCTCAGGTTTCATAACTTCAAACTCCTTCAAGTGGTCATCAAGATTGGTAAAGTAGACTTGTGCGTCTTCGTTGGAACTGGTTCCCAGACCCTTGAAGTACTTGGAATGCCACCGAGTAAGCTCGTTCTTGTGAAGATCTTTCCACTCCTCGTACTCTGGCTGCGTGAAGAAAGACTTGAGCTTCTGGGGTTTCTTGGGGTTTGGGCCTTGCCAGACTTTGACAATGGGGGTAATGAACTCCCGGAAGAAATCGGGAATCCTGAGAAGAGATGGAAACTGAACCTCGAGGAAATTGATGAGAAGTCCCTTGATATGACTACCATCGTGATCCTGATCAGCCATGATCATCAGATGACCATATCGGAGGTTCTTCGTATCGGTGTAAGATGTCTTGTGCTTGAGGCCCAGGAACTGTTTGATGTTCTGGATCTCTTGGTTTTTTGCGATCTGATCAGGCGAGGCGTCACGCACGTTGAGCAATTTTCCACGTAGCGGGAAGACACCAATTCGATCAGGGTCAAGGATAGCACGACCAGAAACAGCCAAACCCTTGGCGGAGTCACCTTCTGTCAAAATCAAAGTACACTCATGACCTCTTCTTGTGCCAGCAAAGTTAGCCTCAACTAGTTTGGCATTGTTCACTCGTGATCGCTTGTTGCCATCACTCTTGGCCATCATTTTATCGGCCTTCTTCTCCGCCATGTCCAGGATATTCTGGATGGCATCGGACTTTGCCACCTTCTTGAGAAACTCGTCACCAAGTGCACATTTGCTGCCAAACTGGCTAGCCTTGGTTGTCATCTGCTCTTTGGTCTGTGAAGAGAAGGCAGGGTTGTCGATGTAGCAGTTGATGAAAACGAAGATGTGATTTCGCAGATGGTTTTGCTTCAAAGTGTGACCCTTGCGCTTCTTGTTCAGAGTGTTGAGAAGACTCTTGGTGATCTGATCGGCGATGTAGTTGACGTGAGTTCCTCCGGCTGTCGTCGCGATAGAGTTGACAAATGAGACTTGTTGGAAAGTGCCGTCAGAGACAGCGAAGCCCACCTCCCATCGAGGATGCGACTTATCCTTGTCCATCTCCACTGTGCAGGTAGGAGTGCCGCCTTCCTCATCGAGCCTGTCCTTTGCGATAGACTTGGCGTAAAGATCGCAGTAAGCCTTGAAGTCCTTGATCTTGACTTGCTCTCCGTTGAGGAACACTTTGATGCCTCGAATGGTGCCAACCATGTCGTAGACTCGTCGATACATCAATGATTCCAGATCGTCGTCAATGCCATCTTCCATACCAAAGCGCTTGAAATCAGGTTTGAAGGTGATTCGGGTGTAGCTGGCAGATTTGCTGGCCGTGATTTTGGCCTTGTGCATCGTGTTCATGTTGTCGGTCCATGTCTGCTTGTACTTCTTCCCGGTCACGCTGTCCTGACATTCGAGATTAAACTCGGTACTGAAGACGTTGCATAGCTTGGCACCGTAACCGTTACGGCCACCAACGGTTTTCTTCTCATCATCGTCGAAGTTGGAACCTGCCAACAAATGTCCGAAGATGAGTTCAGGAATATAAATATTCTCCTTCTCATGAAGCACAATAGGAATGCCCTTTCCGTTGTTCTCAACGCTGATCGCACCGGCCTCACGGTCGATGTTGATCTTCATGTATGTCATGGAGCTGTCGCGCTGCTTGTTGTCGGCAGCGTTGACCAGGATCTCGTCAAAAATCTTGTAGAGACCGGGTACGAAATTGATAGCTTTGTACTCCATGAGTTGAGTCTCTTTGTTCAGAACCCATAGTTGCTGTTCTGTCCTTTCAACTGAACCGATATAGGTGTCGGGTCGCTTGAGAATGTGTTGAAGCTGTGTGAGTTTTGTGTACATTTCGGTAGCCGTCTTCTGTTTGGCAGGTTTGGCAGGTTTCTCAGGGCTGTCGATGGTCATGCTGTCGTCATCGGCCTCCTTCTTTTGTTTCTTCGCCTTGGGCGGAGTGTTCGAGGCGTCGGAGGCAACGCTTGCATCATCGTTGTCGCTCTCTGGAGTAGGGCGCTTCTTAGGCTGGGCCTTTGTTTTCAGGGTCGATTGCACCATCTTTTTAGGCGCAGCAGCCTTCTTGGGCGCGGCCTTGGGCGCGGCCTTGGGCTTGACTTTCTGTTTGAAGACTTTAGCTTAAGTTCGCAGCAAATAACACTTGCGATATATGTAGATATTGTTGTTTGATGCAAGTAAAAGGGTTGAAAGGAATCGGGAGGCTGCGATGCGCTTTGCGAGGGAGTGGGCAGGCAAGCAGGCAGAAGCAAGCAAATGTGTATTCAATAGACAGTATTGTGAAGCAGAGAGGGGTAGAAGGATATAGGTAACCTACAGGTTCAGGAACGAAGCCGTCAGACTCGTCCTCAAGACTGAACATAGACTCGTCGGAATCCATTTTGTTGATGTTTGGAGTGGGAGAAAAGAATCTGGCTTGAGACGGCCAAGTAGTACTATATAAAGACAAAGAAAGTGTATACAACAAAGGGGGAAATGAGAACAAAGGTTTCAAGCTTAAAGGATAGTTAGGGCGAGCCAAGGGTGTTGCTCGCGCATGAATTCGCGACAGCGAAGGTGGAAAAGAGCAACAAAGACGTGTCAATGCTTGACTTCTCATCAACGAGATTATGTTGTTGTGCTGGTTGGAAACCAGGGTCAGAGTCTGTGTGTTGTGTGTATGTACGTACCAACATAAACAACAAATCTTGCAGGGGACGCGACTGTGGCTGCCCACCCTGACCGGCCGTGGTGGGGCCGCGTCTTGATGCCTCAGGCAGGGAAAAGGGCGACAACTGTCACTGCAAGTGAACTTGACTACCAGATCTAACATTGAAGTTGTCACCCAACACATGGTCCAAGTCAGTCAGTCTCAGTCTGTGCCTGAGAGCCTCATTTTCTTTCCAATCTCCATCCAACTACCAAAGCATTTAATCTATCTACTTAGTGCCTAGGCTATGACTTCATTTGAATCTACTTTTGTTTAGAAAAAGGCTTTGATTTTATATACTTTATGGCGCTGCAAGAAATGCCTAATTTAATTACCTACTCAGCCGCCGTTTGCTTTAATCCAATGTCCTCCTAGTCTTGCTCAAAGACGGGATGAACTGCAAAACTCTCATCATGAAACGAACTCTCGGGCTAAATCCCTTTCATACATGGGAGCTGATCCAGTTTGATTAAGTGCACCGAAAACACACATAAAATATGACAACAGCTAGCAAACTTGCACTGTTGCCTCGTTTCATTTGCTTTTCGGCTCGTGCCATACGTTCCACAAGCTTGCCAGAATAAGAGTCTTCCCCATGGAGACCACGGCAACTTGTCAAGTTCCGAGGCCGGCCCTGCTTTGATCGTATCGTGGTCGCCTATTCTCCGAAACGAGCCTGTCAAGCTCGAAGTCAGACATGCACCGGGCTCAGACTGGATTAGCGGGCCGAGTCAAGATGTGCAACTTGAAGCGGAGGAAAGTCTCTGTCAAAGATACGTGTGCTGCCCTGACATGGGAACCTAACTCTTGCTTATTCTCCTGGTTGCACCGTCTTCGAGATTAGCTTGACTGATGCTGGCCGTATCACCAACAGGGTCTTCAACGAGGTATCTGCCATCGCCTCACTCTCAGTCAGTTTGGGTATTCCCGCACTGCCTTTGCGATATTGATAGTAGGTATCTTCTCCCGGCTACACTGCCACTGAGTCTAGTTACAAGCTCTTATCTCCGATGATACAGCTTGCTGATCTGAATTGAAGCCAGTTCATGATATACCGATCCGGCCTACGCTGTGGTCAATAGACGCTTTCTTCCTCCTCTGTTGCATAAAGTCTAGAATCGATTCGGCTTGGACTTCGGAACACTACCATATAGACTCATGATATCACCCTCACCACCCGAAGCAGCTGCTCGGCATGGGCACGGCGACTGATGCCACACCGATGGGGAAAGGAAATTGGTAACACTGGCCGAATTCGATGCAGGGAACCGCACTGTACCTTTCTCTACACCTGGTGCAAAAGAAATGCCAGCTCGCCATGGCCTCCCGCTGTCCCACCTCGCCGAAATCGTACAATCTTCTGAAACCAAGTCCTGAGAAATAGGAAATCATTAACAGACCTTGATACCGATATAGACGATCCGTTGTTTCCGAATCTGTCACAGCTCGGTCCGATAAGCTTAGTAGGAGATCAAACACATCGCTCAGCTTTCAAAATAGGCACGGGTGTCATGTGCAATTCCTGATCGGGAATGCCTGCATGTTTAGACAGTGCTGTATAGACCTAATACTGCAGAATGCAACGGTGTTCAACCTAGAGATGCCAGATCCCGTCTTTGGGCCCTGCTTCTATCCCCCCAAGTGCTTTTCAAGAGTTGGCTAAGTTGCGATCAAATGACGTTCCCATGGACAACCTCGAAAATTTGAGCAGAGAAACCCGACTCCGGAAGCGTGTCGCTGTCCGAGCCGTCGGCTGGTTGCGTTAAGTGTGATGAGTTTGGCGAGACGATGTTGACGGCTCTGTCAGGGGCATCCGATTCGCAAAATGGTCAATACCCCGTACTCATAGAGTAAAAAAAAAAAGGGCTGGAGGCTATGCTATGCGTGCGCTACGCATCTTGCATATCAAGATGTGGTTACATACAGTACTTCATATCCTGAACCGCATAACACTCAACGGCATACAGGATTACAGAGATTTGGACGCCTCGTGCCTTGAACATAGGTCAATTGGCTCCTCAAACTTTGTATTCCACTAAAATGCTGAGGGGCGGGCGTATCAGGCATAGTCTTGTGCTCCCTCTCGGGGATTTTTCTTGTGCCTGTACACCAGAGAGCTCATGGGAGTAACAAGGAGCAGAAGCATGACATGCTGTTTAAGGCATCGCAAAGGACGTGATCACTTCAGGGAGGAGGCTTGCAGACCGACTTCTGGAAGCGCCATCGAACTGACCAAATAACAAACCGTCGGTGTGCTATGCAACGGCTATGCGCAGCTCTTTTGTTCAGATTGGGGATTCATCCACGACAAACCGGAACCACACAATGCTGCCTTTGATGACCCCTAGCGAGAGGCGAAGGTTCTAATAGGACATTCGGCAGTGTTGATTGACAAGATGTGCCAGCAAAGGAAGTGTGACTAGGGATTCTAGCTGTCAGTTGTCATACTGACACGTGGGGGCGACTCGAGCAAGTCTTGAGGGAGTGCTGAGATGGGCCCATCTCAAATAGCAACAAGACCGCCATTCCTTGTTGTACAGATATAAGAAAACAGGCTGGGGTAAGGCCTCTGGACGATGTGGCATGCAAGCACCCGCCTGTACTTCACTTTTGCTTTGAGCTCGTGGGGCGGTTTCAAACAAGGCAAGGCAGCCAATTCGTCGCTGGCCGTTCTCTGTTGCGGCTCAATGCTCAGCTCCCAGCTCTGGCCTTACGACCTTGCTAGGTACTAGAAAGACAATCAAAGAGAGACGAACTGTAATATACTCAACTAATCTGGTAACCGTGGGAAGCCTTGTCGAGTTTAGGCCAGAGGTTATGAGGTATCGCAGGAGTGTAACAGACAACACGGCGTAATGACTGGCCTACCCACGTCCAATGGCTCCAAACTACACCCCCTGTTGCAGCACTCTCTGCCTTATGGTCTCCTAATGCGGCGGAGAAGTCTGGGGGCATATTGAGACCTGTTTGATAAAGCGGAGCTAGAACTCACACGCAACTCTCCTAGACGCCTGGGGCAAACCGTAGCGGCGGGACACGACGTATCTATTCTTCAGATTGCTTAGACCCCTCGTCCTTGCACTTGACTTCAAGGCTTCCAGTTGAGCCCAATTTCTTTCATCCTATGCACGCGACCCTGCTCCGACATCGTCCCGTCATCTATCACTTGGTGGCTGTTCCTAGTATCTGCTAGCACCAGGCGGTGGGAGCTCGTCAACGGAGCGCTTCCCCTTTGGAAGCTGTTATTAATATCCAAGGGACAAAGGAAAAGCAACAGAGAGCGTCAGACTGGCCGAATCAAGGCGTGACCGACTTTTGAAGTTGCAAGTTTCCAAACAGCGTTGACCGTTGAGTCAAGCGAGACGTCCTGAGTCCCTGACCATCACCCATCTCGGTACACGCAGGCGTATTTGTCTCCCCCCGAGTTGTTTGTCAAGCTGAGGAGTTACTTGAAAGGCAAGGAGTTCCCACCAGTTAGTGTGTTGTTGCCGTCTGTCCTTCCCTGCAACCCAAAAGTAGTTATATCACGGCTTGTCCGCCGTGCTATCCAAACCACTTGGTTTAGGCATCTACTGACAGCCAAATCCGTGGCTCGCTGCATCCCACAATCCTCCTTCTTCACCTAAAAATTATTCCGACGCGTTGGCAAACGTTGCTGGTTGGCATCATGCTGTCCCTTAAAGGTCTCCTGAACCCAGCCCCTTCGGGGGAGAATGCTTCCTCCTTCTCTCGACCAAATCATACGCCCGAGTTTCCACCAATTCTAAACAACAGAGTATCCTCGAATCAGCCGCAAGGCCGCATCGTGATGCCTACTGATAGAGCTGGATTCAAGGACACCAGCAACTTGGCCAAATCCAAGCTGCGTGGCCAAGTCAGGTTTCCCCCTCACGAGCACCTAGACGAGGTAGCTTTACAAGAGATCCGCAGACATCGGGTGACCCCCTTTGGAAACATTCACGAGACATGCCTTCATATTCCCTACAATAGTGGCAAAAAGGACTTTTTCGAGAAAACAGGGCGCGAGAGCTTCGAGGGTAAGTTACTCATGATGCTCTGCTGTTGTTTACTAACGCAAACCTCGTAGTTTTCAAGTATGAGTTTGTTTCTCTTGATCACGGCACTGAATACGCTGTCATGTGGGACTATAATATTGGACTTGTTCGGATGACCCCCTTTTTCAAATGTCGAGGTTATGGAAAGGTAAGTTCAGAAGAATGCTTAGGGCCACAATGCATAAACTGACTTTGGAGTAGACGATACCTGCAAAGATGCTGGGACTGAACCCAGGCCTAAAAGAAATCACACACAGTATTACTGGCGGTTCTATAGCTGCTCAAGGTATGTCGCAGTCTCTATGACTACTCAGGTTCTTCTCTTATGTGTTCTGCAGGTTACTGGATGCCGTACCGATGTGCCAAAGCTATCTGCGCAACATTCTGTTATCCTATCGCAGGTGCTTTAATTCCTATCTTCGGTCCAGGGTTTCCATCAATGTGCATACCTCCAGGTATGCCTGAGTATGGCCGAATGGTGATAAACCAACAAATAATCATCGATGCGACCCGTGAAGCCGATATTTGGCGCATGCAAATGAGTGCAATTCCGCCGAAATTCCGCAGCCCGACAAGCTTTCCTAGAGATGATCGAAACCTTCAGCACAGCATCTACCCCCCAGAAGAACACCGACGCCGGCATCGACCTCGTCTAGTCTGTGATCCCTCGTGGGCGATGGAAAACGACATCGACCGTCACTATATGTCTGCCCCCAACTCGGCCTCAAGTACTGGATCAGGTCTTCCTGCATACATGGTCACGTCTCGGCCAGGTTCCAGCTGGACTCCTGCAAACCGACCCAGTCCAGAACCAAACCCTTATCTCAGTGCCATACCTCGCAACCCGCCTTTGCACCATGAACCAACTCTTCCCCATCCGGTATGGGGGTCTAAGCGGCGCCTTGAGAACGAAGAATGGAGATACAACTATAGAGGAAGTGCTAGTCCAAACATGAGCACGAGCTCTGTCGTGATGGCAGCAACTCCTGAAGCAAGTCCGATGAGGCAGAGAGTAGTCCGAGTACCAACCATCGGAGCTGATCAAGCCCAGCAGAGCGCAGCTTTACTTCTATTGAACCTCAGACAACAAGAACAGGAAGCCTCAGTCTCCAGTGCAGTCGCGTCGCCTCCCAGTATCAATATGGGTAACTCCATCGAAGAACATCGCAGCAAGAGACAACGAGCAACTTCGCCTTGAATTTAGAAGAGAACGGGTAAGGCAACAGTGTAAAAGTGTTTTTGGAGTGGGTTTTGGGAATTTTGGTTTTGGATATATGCACAGCGAATAGAACTGAACAGCTCGGGCGCCCTTTCATTTAATCATTATCATTATTATTATCTACTCCGATGTATCCAACTAAATGATAGTGGCATAAGGCTTATTGACAAGAGGGAAAGTGAGGCATAGCGATCGGGATACCATTATGTAGCGGCGCAGTCATCGATGTAAAACACATATACTTTTTTATTCTCTCTCTATTTAGCATCAGCTCGCCTTCCCCTTCTCAGCCGCTCTTTTCGCTTTGTGCTCCTTTGTCCAGGCCTCAGCCTTATCCTTGGGGACAACGAAAATCCTTACAACCTCATCGACAACCTCAACCTTGCCTGTGCCCAGGACCTTGAGCAACGGCACTCGCTTGCCCATTTTGAGCAAACCACCCTGCATAGTCTCCACAAAGGCTTCCACGCCTGCAGTTGTATAAGCACCCTCCTTGTCCCACGGCAAAGGAAAGATGTAGCTCAGGTGATCCTCAAGCGAATGTGTTTCCTCAAACGCCTTGACGAAATCAGACTCCAGGTGGAGAGGGTACAGCAGGACCGTCGGGAAAGCAAGCGTGCTGCGTGGGTCATCGGGGTCTGGTAGAAGCGCAATACCCGCGTCTTCCATCTCTGGGGGCTGGGGTGTTGTGCGCGTGGGGATGTTCCTCGCTCGCAAAGCCGCCTTGATGAGCAGCGCTCGTCGCTTCTCCTTGGCTTCACGCTCTGCGTCCCTCTTGCGTCGTGCATCGATTTCCTTGGCTCGCTTGATGATGTCGTCTGCCACAGCTCGGAGTGATGCGTTTGACTCATCTAATGAAAGACCACGAGCGCACACATCATCTGCCTCCTCGATGCGATCAACGGCGAGAAGAGCTCGAGCGCTGCGGAAGTAGGCCTTGATGTTGCGAGGGTTGAGGCGCAGCGCTGCAGCACAGTCAAGCCAACAGCTACGATAATTTTTGACAGAAAGGTGACAAGCCGCACGATTGACATACAAAGCCTCGAGTGTCTCTCGCTGCTTCTGAATCTCCTCTTCCGTGTCAATCACACCCTCCTGGTTCTTGGTCTGCTCACCCCTCGCGCGCTTGCGCTCCTCACCCGCAAGGATAGCGACACCCTTTCCATAGAATTCCTTGGCATCAACGTAGTTCTTGATCTTGAAGTACTCATTTCCGCGTTCCTTGAACTCCTGGCCGTTCTCAAGAGGAGTGCCCTCGTAGGCAAGGGCCTGTAATGCCGCGATGTCGTCGTTCTCTTCGTTGCCGTCAAGATCCGTCATGAAAAGCGGCGACTTGTTCAGGTCCTCCCATACTTCGTCCACAGTCTTCCCGCTGGCCATGGCGTGGGCTGGCGGAAGTTGTGGCTTTGTCGCATCTGCTGCGCTGGGTTGAGTCTCTGGCGTGGCCTGCTCTGGTTGAGAGACCTTTAGAGACTCTTCCATCTTATCGCTGATCTCTTCGATATGCATGTTTGCTTCCCCTTAACAGATGGCCCTGCTATTAATTCCTCTCCCGGAATTTTGTTGTGATTCTTATGCCTCAGTTGTTAGTGGTGGGGCAATTTGAGGTGAGTAAGTTGAAGCTACTAAAATTTGACCTTCTCCAACTTTTGGTGGGTGGCGAAAATTCTATTGGGCATTAACCATCCCTCACAACTCAGCATCCAGCCAAGCCATGAGTTTCTGTCTGGACAAGCAGCAAAATGATCGAGGAAGCGTCAACTGCTAGCATGGTGTTTTGTTCATTCAAGGCGATATTATACTATTCTACATCATCACCAACACTCGGAAACCATTTCACTTCGAAATGTCAAGATATTTTTACTGTTTCTATTTCTATATCTGTCTCTAGAATTTCGTCCAGTTCAATACAGCATTGCTCGTTACATCAAAACCATTTTCATGACCAAGACGCATACCGGCGACTTTACTTTTTGATGACCAACTCCAGCAACCCCAGGAGAAACCAACACAGCACAATAAACGCTTGACCCGAGGATATATACATAACTTCATAAACAGTGGCCGTAATAAAAGCAAACCTTCTACCAGGCTCCATGACCAACACATGACAAACCAAAACTCCGAACTAATGTGGCTATTGTGACGGAAAACACGCAAAATTAGTGGCCCATAAACAATCGAATCAAATATGGTACGACAAAATCGTTCAAGTATACCCATACTTGCCAGATCTTAAGGTATTGTTGAACGTTTAGTCCGAGTCGTAGAACTCGATCTCAGTTACAACAACAGTCTGCTTGCAGGGCAGTGCGGGTGCCTCCTCAGAGGGCTCTTCGCTACGCTGGCGAGGAACCGCAAAGCACTGGATAGCTCCGAAGATCGCGGCAATAGCACTGCCGTACCAGGCTAGAGCAGAGCAGTCTGACTTGCTTCCTACAGCCCATAAGAAGCCAGCGATAGGGGAAGCGATCATTCGGCAAGCGGCACCAGCGCTGGCAGCCAAGCCATTGACCTTGCCGAGGGCGCTGGCAGTGGGGGTCGCCTCCTTGATGAGAATCATCAGAAGAGGGTAGAGGATGATGGATAGGATATTGCGAACAATGAGGCAACCGTAGATGGCGGGGTAAGTGAGGCTCTCGGGGACGAGAAGAAGCATAGGCATCAGTATGTAGATGATTGGGTGGAGAACAGTAACGAGGAGGAACAGACGGTAAGTTCCAAGCTTCTGGACAGCCCAGGGGAAGATGAAGACCTGAATGAAGAGAGCGATGCCGCCGTCAACTGCCATAACCATTCCAACATCTCGCAAAGTCAAGCCGAGGCCACCAGGAGAGTAAAAGGGGAAGATCGACGCGCCCTGGAGCATTCCAACTGCATCAGTACGCTTCTCTTCGAAGAAGATGGGGAGAAGATGATCGAACGTCATCGAGTGGTAAGTGAAGATGGAAAGAGCAACGATGAAGCCCACAACCCGACGGTTCCATGTCTTTGTAGGAATATCAGCCATTTCCTTCTCGTCCTCAAAGCACAGAGCACCCCAATCCTCGCTAGAAGTATCACTTGGGGTTCGGAGGGTACCATAGGCTTCGGTAAGAACCTCTGTCGCCATTCTGTTGTTGGTGGAAAGAGTCAAAGGGGTTTGCTCGACAGGACAGTACTCAACAGCAGGGACACGTTCGTTCTGCATATCAGGGTGGGTTTCCTCCAGAAGGAGAAAACCGAGAACGATGCTGACGAGCAGCAAGCCGGAGCAAATGAGGTTAGGCAGCAGATAAGGATAACGCTGGAAGAGGCCACCAGCAGGGAAGGCTTTAGGCCACGAATCGTGAGGGTTGGCAAACATGCCGCCGATGGATGGTCCTACAATGGTTCCGATACTCCAGACAAAAGGCATGATGGAGAAAGCACGGGCTGTGGTATGCGAATTAGTCTATGTCGATATACACCATGCAAAAGGCTTTGACTTACGTTCGTGCTCAGGCTTGGTAACGAGCTCACCAACCATGGTCTGAATGACACCAATGTTTCCATTAAGCAAACCACCGAGGGCGCGGCCAAACAAGGCAATACCAAAGTTGGGAGCCATCCCCACCATCAACATGCTGAGCATCGTGCCAAGAGATCCAATCATCAAGACAGGCTTGCGGCCGATTCGGTCAGATAGAGCACCCCAGTAGGTGCCCATGGCAGCCTCTGCCAGGGAGAAGGCTGAAATAAGAATGCCGGAATAAAATGATGCATGTTCTTCGTTGCCGATGTGGAAATCCTTGACGAGAGCCCAGGCATAGGGGAAGATGGATGTCAAGGCGATAGGTTCTGCGAGTCGAACAATGGCTTTACAAAGTTAGCGCGTGATATCGGAGCAAACAGATACTTGACTTACCCAGCAAGAAGAGCTGCATAGCCGGAAAGGCATCAGGGTCACGAGGACCAGTACGAAGCATAGCCATGGCTTTGATGGATGATATAGCAGGATAGAATGGAATAAATGCCAGTAGTCGGACTCAATCAAGAGGGCAGCGGCTGGGTTTCACAACAAAACACCCAACGTAGAACGAAGTGGCTAGTCAGCGATATACAACACTTGGACAGTAAGAGTGTTCGCTGGCTTGGTGGTGTTATGAAGAGGATGGACCAAAGGTCAAGAGGCCAAAGAAGACAATATGTCCACGTGATAAACGGGCAAGGCGAATGGACTCTTTTGTTGAGATGATGTAGATGGAAAGTGGCTTGCTGCTTGTTGTTTGTCTGGAGTAGGTGGAGGAGCAACGAAAGGTCAGTATGGTATGGCTTTCACGAGGAAATTCTCAAGAGAATCACAGCAGTCAAGATGGAACAAAGACTGGATTGGATTGGACGATAGAGTGATTCAAGCTTTGGAGGCGAGAGTTAATTGAACAAATGGAAAAGTCAACATCGACGGAAAGAGGGTGGGAGACGAGATATTTCTACGCGCGAGTCTCAAGGCAAGAGCAGGAAGAATAGTATGAGCAGCAAGGACCAAGCTGTGTAAGTGCGGCGGAACCTTTTTGGTGGAGACAGAGCGCAAGAACCGAGACCGCAGTCAGTCCAGCCAGCCAGACAAGCTTGCAATAAACCACCAAAAGCCATGGCTGATAAGGTCGACCTGGCGGAGAAAAAAAGAACCTTACCCTGTTTTGTCCCCCCTATGGGTCTATGGGTTGGGTAACAGCTAATTGCCTACCTCTGTAACTTGGTAGAAACTTCGTTTGCAGCATGTGGGGCGCGTCTCGCTTGTCCTTGTTGCTTGGAGTTGCATACACCATCAGCCATGAGGAGATTTGGACCAACAGATGCAGACGACAAGTCCGAGAGAAGGAAAACTTTACTGTAGAACAACGCCGGGCGCGGTCGGAGTGAGACAAACTTTTTGCCTGGTCTTTCATATTCAACGTCGCATCTGTGTCAGAAGTTGAGCTAGAGATAAGAGAGTCTGACTCCGACTCCCAGTCTGACTCTGGTGTTTCCGTCCACAGCCGCGTGGAATTGACGAAAAGGTTGTAGTCTACCAAGTATCTGCCCCTCCCTCAATAGGTCTGAGCGACTTGGTTCATGTTTGCTTGTCAAGTCTGGGTGAGACTCTTTTCCCGCCACCTGTAACTGCTGCAGAGGTAGAGTGTCTCGTGATACAGAGAGGAGAGAGGCAAAGCTCTTCGCGGATCATCGCGACAAAATGTTCGGGCTATCGGCAGGTGATCACTTGGACACAAGGAATGAATGGAGCCACCTATTGTTAGACGAGACCGATGGCCATTGCTTCACATTCACGGTCACAATTAATGGTGTCGTGTCCTTCCTTGTTCTAGCTTGGAGGGGATCCTTCGGGAGCGTCCTGGATTTTGCATGCAGCTAACAAAAAGACGTCTCTTGATTGGGCGGCTTGACCGACAGTGGTCCGTGTCGACCTCTCCACCATCTTCACATTCGCATGCATGTCGATTGCCGGTGGGCCTGACCAGGACTTCTAGCGCATGCCTTTATCCAGTATGTGATCTTGTTCGTATGTAATGATTGGTTAGCTAGACCCGCCACTAGAATTAAAAATTCTCACTCCTGGTCGTTGTGTTCGTTTTCCTCGGAGCCGATGACCGGGGCTGCGATTAACCAAGGAGACGACCTGTGTCGTGTTGAACACCTACCTAATAATTTTCGTAATATCAACTCTTAAGCGCTGTGCAGCGACTCAAACCATGGCTTGGCTTCCATGTGATCAGAGTACGCAAGCTTCCACATACCTGCCATCCACGATCAACCTTTGACAGGTTCAAGGTCAAGAAAACACCAACAAAGCTTACCATGATGGCAGTAATACTCAAAAAAGAAAACATAGTCTGTTATATACCAAGATGCGCAGTATCATTGCCACTTGGTGATTGTGACGAAAGTGTCCAAGAGCCTGACCTGTTCCGTGCTTCTAATGTGTACAAATGTATTTGCACGTATCGTATCCTGTTCATCTCCTCTTCACGCTCAGAGCCTTGGCCTTGGACAGATCCTAGTAATCCAGATGGTTCCATGCCTGCAATGCAACTCAACGGCCAGGTCCGTGCTTGAGGCCACGGTAATCCTGACCCTGTGCATTACCGGCCAAGCTCCGTTACTGGTGGATTCAAAAACCAACATCAACAATAGCGAGGCACGAACAGATGCGGCTCAACAACGTCAGTGGCAGACCAGGTTTCAGATTCCAGAATCCATGGCAGGCGTAGGGATTATTATTAGGGCTCCCAGACGGCTTCTTAACAGGTATGACTTGGACAGTATTTACATCAGTGGCGCGCTACCGACAGTTGACACCGATCTTGGAGAAATACCTCGGTACCTGTTAGGTCGGGATTGAGAAACACCCTGAGGGCAGGCTGCATCCAGTCAAAGGATAAGGGGACCTTCTTGAGGCTAAAGCAGAGAGATTAGGCGGCGGCTCGGGCTGCAGGTCACTTCAAAACGGAAAGGCTGATGTCGCTCCAACGTGCGACTTTTAGCTAGGTTGGTTCTCTAGCTCTTCTTCTCTTTTCCTAGCCTGGTGGCCTGGCTACTGGGTTGTTCTTGAGATGGTGGGAGTCTGTGCGCCGACGCCCGCTGGTTCCATCTGAGACGGGTCCTTGAGTGACTGACTGAGACGGATGGATGCCCGGACTCTTGAGAAGCTCACGCACGACTGCACCCTCCCTCCATCATTTCTTGACTGGTGACTCTTCCCGCCTATGACACAATTGCTGTCAATCAGACATTGCAATTCCCATATGTCAAGCATCGCTGTTTTTCTTCCTCGACTCCAATTCCATTTCTCATCCAATGAAATGCCATGAAACGGCACTTTTTCCTCTTCTTTCTGGCGTTGGATGAGATTATGTGCCTGTGCTCGCTATCTCGCAGATCATCACTGATTGTCCGACTCTTGCCCGTTCTTGTGTGACCCACCAGCAATTGACCTGCAGTAGGCATCTGCTGCAATCTTCCATGCAATTTGAACTCATGGACTCTGCCTATCGCCGATAGTGCTCCGTGCCGAGCAACCAGTCACCAGCTCATCTCTTTGCGCTGCCTTAGCTCATACACAGGTAGGTAGCCCAGGCTCTGGTGGTAGTGTGCGCGACAAGCTCAGCCACAGCACAACAGAACAGCAATGGCAACAGGACGCAACGTCCACCGCCTTTTTGCCAATGTCACCTCCCTCACTTGCATTCAAGGCATAAACTCGACTACTAGATGAAAAAGGACTTTCCAGTATCCAAACACCTCAAGAACATAATGCGGGGAAGAACGCCTTCAGAATCGCATGGTCTACGCCTCTATGCCTTTCCTCTCGACTGGCCTCGTGCTCTTGCAGAGACACTGCTCGTGTCATTGCGCTACACATCCCAAAACCTGGGTCGCAAAAGTGGAATAGAAGTGTCTAGGCCCACTGTCACCTGGGACTGGCAAGGGCCTCCTGCACTAATTGTCCACCACATCTCAGCATATGCATCTAACGAAGCCGCTAAAAACTGCTTGCGCTAGTTCCCGCCTTAGGTCGTCTTTGCTCACCTCCACCAGTCATGGTGGGACTATTATTCCCTATTTTCAACGACACACCATAAACACGGCTGCGACAACGGCATTGACTAGACTAAGGGACACAGTGACCGACTTTCTAACTGACATTTGAAGTGACACAGATCGCTCATAGATAAAACCAGACACGATCATCATCGCCATCAACGCACTCGCTTCAAAAGCACTCATTGCCTAAAGTTGAACAGAATATCAACTCTCACATGTCTGTCGCCGCATTTCACCAGTCGGACCATAGGCTCGCTCACCGACCCTAAACGCGACTCGTGTCCCCAGCCTGGCACTTCCGACAGACAACACCCAGGACTTCTCTCCTCAGAACGTCCCGATGGTCCGCAACTACCACTCCAGGTAAAGCTCATAGGCAAGGGCATGCAATCCAGAACCGTTTTATCTGGGGATTTTGAATGACAGGATGTCAATATACCTACACCTCCCCGCAATGCGAACATGGCTCGTCTTGCTAGTTGTGGGGTCGCATCCCAGCTCGTTTTTCCCCTCTTATAACTAAACAAAAAACCACAGCTTTACCGAGCTTTGGCTTAAAGCCCACCCTGGAGACTATCCCGAATAGCTTCATTTAATGACTGTGCCCCTCATACATCAACGCATAGCCAAAATGACGACCGTTGGCCACTTACACATGCACAACGGACGATTAGATAGTTCGAAACGAGATCAGCATGAACAGCTGCACGTAATAAACTAGTAGGAGCTGTCTCGGTTGTCCAACATGGAACTTCTGTCCATCATTGCAACCGCCAGTTTATCAGGCATATGTTAATGTATCCTGTATGCGGTCTTCGAACCGCCGTACCATCAGCACGACATGTCTCAGATTAACCAAAACCATCAAGTTGTCTGCGGTCCCTTAAACCCGTCTCGCTCCCAGAACCAATTGCAGCTTATCTGACCCCTCATTTCTGGCCTCAGCTGCAACCTGCATCATGCAAGACGATGGTACCGCGCCATCCAGATCCTTATCGCCCGAAACAAACTCTGTTGCCTCCCAATTCAAACCACAAAGGGCGCGATAAGGCAGTGCAATGCCTATCGCCTGGTCTTGAACTAGATATGTGGCGACAGCTAGTAGTGGCGAGGGTGTGGAAGATTCACTATTGTCAAACATTGGCATATGGCGTAACAGGCACTGAACGTATTCAAGGGTTGCCAGTGCAGTGAAACGATACCAGTATGTGGTTTTGCTCACTGCCTGACTGCCTACTACATTCCTAGGCAGAGGGTTACTCTGCATAATTCGGGCCGCCAGTCCATCTGCTGTCGTTGATGTGATATCTCGTTCGTCCTTCTGAGCTGCAACATCTGATGCGGCTCAGCTCAGATATGGCAAGTTTATCACAAGTTATTTCTGTGCTCTGAATTGAGTTTGTGGCCAAATGGTGATTGCATCTGATGGGTCAAAACAGTTCATAATCATGTCGGAAGCTGTTGTGAGTGAACGATTGACTTTTAAACCTTCGGCATAAAACAATGCAGTAAGTGATAACAGCCTAATGTTTACGACAAGACAACAAATAAATGGTATATGGCTAAATTCTAAGCACTTCTTGAATCAATCAGCAAGCGTCTATATCGTTGTAATTAAATCTATGCAGTCCCCTTTGATGGTTACTCGATACCCATCTCCTTCAACATCGCCTTATACTTCTCTGTCTCTTCCGCCATCTCTTCTACGCTCCTCGGCTCTCGATCTTCGTCGTCAACTGGACTCATTCCTCCACCTGGCTGTGGTCTGGCTCCCAGCTCTCGATCCCACAATGCCCCACCGACATTACCTTCCTCGCCCGCGAGCTTAACATACACGGCGTCCGTACTTTCCATATCTCCTGCTGTCCTCGGGACAACGTGAACATGCACGTGCGGCACTGTCTGGCCTGCGTCGGCACCGTCTTGTACGGCGATCGAGAAGCTCCCGGACTCGGGTTCGGGAGTACGGAAGTGCGCGCGCGCCATAAGGCGCTGCGTGAGCTGCACCGTCGTAAATAGATCTGCTGTCTCGGCGGGTGTCAAGTCCGTGAGACGTTTGTGTGGCTTGTGCGGACAAACGAGGACGTGCCCAGGAATGAGAGGCTTGAGGTTGACCAGCGCGAAAGAGTGTGGCGTTGAGAGGAAGACCTGGATGTTCATCAGTATAGGTAGAAGTGAGATAAGAGTGTATTAAAATTTATCTACCTGGTTTGTCACCTCGAATGGTCCGAACTTGATAGTTCGACCGGCTGCTCCGGCTGAGGTCATGATGTCTCTTGCTGCCACTGAACGACTTTTTATCGATGCCAAAGCTCTTGACGCGATCATGCTCCAATTGGAAAGGAGTCTTACGTTGTTGACTTTGGACTTATTAGTGTTATCAAAAGTCGCAATATTGCGTGATCAACGCCTGTCTCAAAGGCTTGGTTCGGCTTTGGAGACTATTACTGCTGTGTCTCATGGAATCATGTTAATAGGCGGCGGGCCTGATGTCATGAGTGAGCTTCGTCCCCTGTGAGAACTTTAGAGTCCGCCCCACATCTTTTGAACCAATTGACTAACACTGCAGAAAAGCCAGTTTAAAAGCGTCAAATGGAATTGAACATACATCTAATAAAAATTGCGTTGATATGTTTCCTATATTCCTGAATTTCTTCTCGTGTTCCAAGTCCCCAGATACCCCACATACTCCAGAATGACACCATAGAGGTTATTGTACAAGTAATCGCTAACTAGGTAGGTACTCAGAACCAGACCAGGCACCTGTGTACTCTTCTTTGGCGGCGACAAAAGATAAAACAAAACGACTGCGATATAGCAAAACAAAGTCTACTGGATGCGGAGTTGATCCTCCTCGTCTATGGGAACCTGGTCACTTGACAGTGTAAGAGTTCCATTCGTAGGATAAAGTGGTTGGCGTTCCTCTTCTGGCTGATCCTCCCACACAACTAAGGCAAGTTAGTCTTTGACATCATGAGGCAAAAGAAGGAGAAAGTCCCTACCATGGGGTTTAATTGTGAAGCTCATTGCAAGAGCAATCACGAAAAAGCTTGCTAATAAGACGAAGATAGCCTGGTCGAAACGGCCGGCCGTCAAGGCATACACGCCATTGAACAGGACAGGCCCGAAGACTCGCGCCAAAGCATGCAGCATGCCGATCGCTCCCAGCAGCTGGCCAACCCTCTCTGATGGAACATGTTTGGTGATAATGGCTTGTCCAGTAGCACTGCCGAGGCCACCCAGAGCGGTAACCATGCCGCTCGCAACAAACACTCCGGAAGAATGGGCAAAGACGTAGCCAAGGGACCCAACAACATCCGATACAAGAGCAACTCTGAGAACGATAATATCTAACTCATCCGCCCCATTATTCTTCTCGACAGCGGCCGCGCCTGACTCGCGACGTCTGCGGGCCGCTGGGCGAGTACGACCAAAATAGTTGACTATGGGGAAAATTCCCATAAGAATCACAACGCGAACAAATGATATCAGGGAAACAAACTTGGACTTTTCCAAAGTATCCCAGTGCCATACGAGTCCACAATAGAGTACGATGACGGCACCTGCAGACATGCTTGCTCCCAAGATGATCGTGTCATCAATAGCAAGCGCAATCAGGTTACGACGCAGCGCAGGCGAGGTTCCGGGGCCTGTAGGACGGAGAATCTTGAGGGGTGCAAAAGGGTTTGCATTCTGGAGCGTTGCCACCCAGGACGACGAGGTCTGAGATCGCATCTCCTTTTCCTTTTCGTGCTTCTCGCGAGCGATCAACTGCCTTCTTCCTGACAACGATTCTGGAACAACAAGCCAGACGAACAGCATGAATGCAAAATGGCATCCCATGACAACATAAAAGATGGAAAGCAGACTACCCGTCCACTTGACAAAGTAGCCTCCGAGAAGAGGACCAAACGCAAGTCCCGCAAAGAGGCAAGCATGCATGTAGCCCATAGAAACAGCACGTTTTGAAGGGGGAGTGCAGTCGCTTGCATAAGACTGTGACATAATACTCCCAGTAGTGAAAGATCCCGTCATGCCATCGAAAATGCTGCCCAGGAGCAGCCATCGATAATCAATAACATCGGGGTATCGGGCTACTAGGATAGTGATGAACTCATTCAGGACTCCACCTACGGACGCAAGAGCCATAAGTCGTGTTCGACCATATCGGTCGGATAAGTGGCCGATCTTTGGTGTGACAAAGGCACTCAGGACTCCAGTGAACAAGCCCATGACTAACAGAAACTTGGCCGAGTTTGCGGAGACCTCTGGGATTTGACATTGGGGATTATCCGTCCCGAGTAAAACAGGCATTAAGACTTTGTCCGGATTATGGCTGTGTTGGTCTGCGAAGTATTGTCTGCAGACGAGATCAAGGATCCTTATCACACAACCCGGTAAGCCATGGTTTTGTTTTTTTATTGAGCGAGGAGTCTTACAAGTCAAGTTTCGGAACCACTACACCTCCGAATGCAAGTGTGAAGATAACATATGGACCAAGCAGCCAGTAGACCTACGACAAAAGGTCAGAGCTGGACGATACAACGTCGATTAGAGGCATACTGAGGGTTGACGCCACCAGGGCAGCCCTTCAAAGTCCTTCAAGCCATCCCAAGCGGGAGCGGTTGAAGATGTTTCACTGATTCCATCTTGAGAGGCTGAGCTGCCGGGTAGCAAGTGTGTCGCTTCGTTCGCAATCGCGGTCTCTTCCTCGTGGATACTGTCGTTCTTTGCCATGATTTCTAATCTTTTCCGACAAACGCGCGCAGATTTGGTTTCTATATCGGTTCGGTTCGGACGGGTAGGAGATGCTGCGCGCAGCAAGAGGGTATCGGCCGGTAAAGCCTAGGTATGATGGATCACGATAGTCTCCAGGGCATCGCCAAGAAGGTCTCAAGAGATGAATAAGAATTGGAAAGCTGGGGGCAAGGGTAATAAGGCCGGGGAGAAATGGATCGACTGCCAGTCGTGTTGCATGTTTCAAAGCAAAGCAAAGCAAAGCAAAGCAAAGCAAAGCAAGCGAAAAGGTTATGTCGCTTGTAACTGGAATGAGATAAGTGTGACGATGAAGAGGATCAAGGAATTAGGATTAATAATTGATCTAAGCGCATTTAGGGAGCTTTCTTGCGGATACATGATCAGTCCAACGGCCAGGATGGTGGTGGAGGTGGAGCTCGTAACCGTATGGAGATAAGACACGATTGTTTTATGTCTGATAATTTGCTTTTATGCGACAGTTGTTGGCTTTTTACTGGCTTACTTGCCCTTATGGCCTATGCTAATGAGTACCATAACTTGATCAACCGCGTTTCGCTGCCGCCGTGATGTTTCAACCGCAATGCAAAAGTTGCTTTTTCCTTTGAACAAACAGGATATAATGAATGACGCATTGTCTGGTGCTCTGCATACCATGTAGCTAGGATCTGGCAGTATCAGATAAGCTAGAGCTGTGCTGGCGTGGCTCGTGGCCTCCTGTTGGCTTAACGTGATAGGCTACATCGTTAGATGTGTGGCATAACATCCGTACCCGGGCTCCGCAAAGTCCGCAATCTACAGGGACAGTTCTTGCGAGCGCGCGGCCTGTAATAGTTGATGGGGATTTTGGCATTATAAATCCTACCTCAACACGTTGTCTATGACCGCGTGTTGTGAAGAGCTGCCTATTACTACAGAGTACATGTTAGTGCTTAACTTAGTCTGCTTAGTCCTTTTATAGCATTGTTCTCAATCCATGCATTCCGATTTGATAGAGCTCAAGATAAGCGCAAGTCTAACACCCGGCTCATCAACAACCATCTTCGAGAGCTTTATTCTGATATGGAACTAATACCAAACTACTACTAACCTTAGTACCTGTCTTCATACGAATATTACGACGATCAGGTACTTTGAGAAGAAGCATCATGATTGGCTTGGTTGGTCTTCCCGAAACAGAAGTGGTCGAAGTGTCAACCTTAGTAGGTTAGTAGTCAAAACCACTCCATAGCAACCTAGATATCATACGAACAGTGCTTTTAATTCACGGCCTCAACCGAGCCAACTCGTAATCTCATGATCCTAAAATGCCACTAGTTAGCTTTCTCTGTTTAATATTAAACCATTAATAATGCTGCTAGATTCTCTTATACCCGTATGCCTGTCTATTACTGTGGGGTAGGCAACTATGTCTCAGAACAGGCCAATCATAAGCTTACATCACATGACTCAGCAAACATTGCGCGCTGCAGTTATACATTGGATATTTTCTAGAAAGCGTGTTTCGCAGCTTGGCCAAGGATTCATCGCATTCAACCCCCATCCAACGCGCCTTCAGCAAATATCATCACGATGCCCGTCGTCAAAGGAGGTGTTTGGACCAACATTGAGGATGAAATCCTCAAGGCTTCCGTTTCCAAATATGGCCTTAATCAATGGGCGCGTGTCTCGTCGCTGCTGGCGCGCAAGACGCCCAAGCAGTGCAAGGCTCGATGGAACGAATGGCTCGACCCCAGCATCAAGAAAATCGAATGGAGCAAGGAGGAAGATGAGCGACTCTTACATCTTGCCAAGATTATGCCTACCCAATGGCGCACAATCGCCCCCATTGTCGGTCGAACTGCGAACCAATGCCTCGATCGATACCAGAAGCTCCTTGACGAAGCTGAAGCCAAAGAATCAAGCTTTGGCCTGGCAGGCCCTGCAGGCGGCGAAACACAAGCGCCTAGTGCTGATGATGTACGAAGATTAAGACCCGGCGAGATGGATCCCGATCCCGAGACGAAGCCTGCGCGACCCGACACCATCGATCTCGACGAAGATGAAAAGGAGATGTTGAGTGAGGCTCGTGCTCGTTTGGCCAACACACAGGGTAAAAAGGCAAAGAGAAAGGCCCGAGAGCGCCAGCAAGAAGAGTCACGCCGCCTTGCTGCGTTGCAAAAGCGACGAGAACTCAAGACTGCTGGTATCAATATCAAGGTTACAAGCAGGAAGAAGGGCGAGATGGACTATAATGCAGATATTCCTTTCGAGAGGAAGGCTTTGCCTGGTTTTTACGATACATCAGAGGAGCAGGCACAAAATGAGGCGCAGCGTGCAGCCTTTGATCCCCGAAAGCAACAGTTAGCCAACAAGCGAAAGGGTGAGGGCGAGGAGGATAACGACCGAAAGCGAAAGAAGACCGAGAAGGATGGCTCTTCAGAATCACACAAGGCCGCCCTAAAGGCTGGTCAGTTACAAAAGCTTCGAGAGGCCGAACAGAGCAGCAAGCGCCGCTCATTGGTTTTGCCTTCTCCTCAAGTCAGCGAGGGCGAGCTGGAGGATATTGTCAAGATGGGCAGGATGGGTGAAGCTGCCAATCTGAGGGCTAGAGAGAGCGAGAACGATGCCACTCGCGGACTGGTCAACACATATTCTACCCTGGACTCGGCCACCCCTATCCGAACACCCAGAGCACCTGAGCAAGACGACCATATTGCCAACGAGATCCGAAATATTCGAGCGCTGAACGACACAAAATCGGCGCTTCTTGGCGGCGAAAATACTCCCCTGCACGAGGGCGCTGCCTCAACTGGCTTTGACGGCATCGCTCCTCGAAAACAGACCATCTCTACACCTAACCCATTGGCAACCCCAATGAGGGGCGACAATGTTACTGCCACACCTGGCCGGCCAGGGCAAACGCCCATGCGAACACCTAGAGACACCCTATCATTGAACCAAGATGGCGGTATGTCAATGGTTTCCGCCACTCCTAGGGATATGAGAATGAGAGATCTGGCTTTGCGCAACCAGCTCAAGTCGGGTCTTGCGTCCCTTCCAAAACCAAAGGATACCGAGTGGGAATTCGATATCCCTGATGAAGAGAAGGAGCGCATGCAGGTCGACGAGATGACGGAAGAAGATGCTGCAGAGCGAGATCGTCGAGAGCAAGAGAGACGACAAGTAGAAGAAGCTCTCGAATTCCGAAGACGAACTCAGGTCATGCAAAAGAACCTTCCTAGACCTGCACACGTCAATCTGTCCAACCTGATGAAACAGGCCAGCAGTATCACTGATGCTGCGGATTCCCTTATCGCCAAGGAGTCGGCGCATCTTATGGCCAACGACGCCATGAGGTATCCCGTCCCTGGTGGTCAAGTCAGCGGCGCTCCCAAGCCACTACAGCAATTCAGCGATGATGCCCTTTCTGAGGCTCGTTTACTGATTTTGTCCGAAACGAAGCCCCTTCCCAAATTCGAAGCTATTCAGACAGCCTTTGAAGGTCGCGCAAGCAGTTCACTGCTTCTGGGTCTGGGATGCTATAATGACGATGATGAGGAAGAACAAGGGATGGCTCTGAAGGCAGCGTTTGACGTAAGTTCCATCACGAGTCTTGAGATCTAAGTTATTTACTAACCATCATTCAGGCTGTTCAAGACGACATCATGGCTACTGCCGAGGCAGGAGCTAAGCTCGAAAAGAAGCTATCTCTCCATCTCGGTGGATATCAGAAGCGACAGAAGATGCTCCGCGACAAGATGGGCGATGCATCCGATGCACTGGAAAAGGCACGTGTTGCTCTGGTTGGTTTCAAGACACTCGCTATTTCAGAGGATGTTGCTGTTGAACGACGCCTTAGTGCCCTTCGTGAAGAGGTCGGCTTTGTCAACCGACGTGAGAGAGAAGCACAGGAGAATTACAGAAAGGCCAAGGAAGAGCTGGACACGCTTATGGCAACAGGAGTAAACGGGGTGCACTAATGGTTTGTTTATGATGTATATTAAATATGGACTCACTTAAGGCTGGCATGCTGGGGTCTAATCTAACAATCTGGTTCGCCAGGTGTCATCACGGTTGTCAACTTACATTATCTTCTTCTTTCTTCCTCCTCTTAGTCCAGTGTTATCTGATATGCTATGCTGTTTTGGTGACCTATTTATGCTTTCGAACACCCAGTCTCGGCAACTTTATGGGTGCAACGATCAGTGCAGATGCCAATGCCACAACGATACAGCACATGAATGTGAGTCGTAGAGCGGCTTCGTAGCTCAGGATGACCTGTTCGCGGTATTTGGGCTCAAGCTTGATGATCTCCTCGACTGATTCTCTTACACGGCGGATAACCTCGTCACGGTCTTCACCTGTCACGAACTGTTTCAAGTAATGAAACAGCGCATTCTGAACAACGAGAGAGCTACTCGCCACACCCAAGACTTGGCCCAGACTGCGCCAGAGCATCAGTGTGCTTGTTACGACGGCTTGCTCGGATTGATCAGATGCCGCGAGAATGGCCATGAATGTTCCAGGGAATTGGAAACCTTGGCCGATTGACGATGGCATCAGAATAAAGAGGTAGACCCAGGAGGGCAAATCACGTTGGAGTAATGCCAGGCCAATCGTGCCGATAAGGGTGCAGATGGTACCGATCTGAACAGGCCATTTCAACCTTCCTGTGTAAGTCACAGCAAATCCTGTGAATGTGCCCGTCGCAGAGGCAGCAATGGTTGGTATGATAAGCCGCAGTCCGGATGATGTCGCAGTAGTGAGAAGAACTGCCTGAAAATAGAGAGGGCTATTTAAACACATTAGTATTGGGTCGAAGAGTGTGAGCGGTGCTTACTACCAAGCATGGTAGTTACGTATGCGTGGAGATATTCAGAAACCCGCCGTTATAAGTTCCGAACGCTTGCTGACCAGCCATGGAGTCACACAACGCAAAGCCATATGCAATTAATGCTTTTCTACACACCATAAAGGGACCGACTCTTTACTCACATATTAAACAGAATAGAGTTTGCAATAAGGGCGGCAATTGCGTTTGAGGTAACGAGGTTCGCTCTGGGGGCTTTGTAGATGAGATGTAGGGGCATAATGGGTTTATGAACCCACGACTCGACCCAGATAAATAGAGGAAATGTGATGGCGAACAGTACAAGACTTGCGATGACAATAGGATGTGACCCTGGAGAATACCAGGTTAGTATCAATTATTCTTCAAAGAGGTAGAATTGACTTACATGGCATAACGTTGCCTCCGAGAGTCTACGCCAAGATGATTAATACCAAATCTTTTTTAAATCACACAATAACTTACCAAGCCCAAAATCACAGATGTGATCGCTGTAGTCAAAAGCAAAGAGCCTCGAAAGTCAAATTCCCTGAGGGCTTGCCACACACTCTTTTTCTGCCCCTGTATGCCCAAGTCGTCCGGAATGGCGATCCATGCAACAACCATGCATATCAGAAGAGGTGGGACCTGGATACCGAACTCCCATCTCCAGCCAAGGGAGTCGGCAATGGCACCTCCAGTAGCAGCACCTAAAGAAGATCCCACACCATAGTTCATGTTGATGTATGACTGGTATGCACCACGATTCTCAATGGGAACCAAGTCGGATACGATGATGGAGCCTAGTGTCATCACCCCTCCAGCACCGATTCCACAAAAGGCTCGGCTGAGGATGAAGCTCTCAATACTACCAGCAAGAGAGGACCAAGTAATGGAGGCTGCGAATATACCCATGGCTCCCACAAATAGCGGCTTTCGGCCCAAGGCATCGGAGAGACGACCTAGGAGAGGCTGGAAAGCGGAGGATGTCAGAAGGAAGGCGGTGGAGAACCATGAAGCGGAATTGGACGCATTGAAGTACGACGACACAACAGGATGAGAGCTGGCCATGATAGTTCCATCGAAGCACGAGATAAAATAAGCAGCCAGGATCTGGGAGAATATAAACCAGAAGCGGGTAGGTGAGGTATTGTTCAAGAACGGTGAGGGCGCAACGTCAACCGAAGTAGTTGACCTTCCCGTGAGAGAAAGACGACGACTTTGGTGGCGAACAAGAGGAGTCTCTTCATTAGGACCCTCATCGTCTAAATCTGTCGAAATCTCACTCTCATCGTCGCCTTCGGTCACAGCTCCCTGGTCCTCCTCGTCTACACCGCGATGGAGGTGATGGCTAGCCTTGTAAGACGAAGGTCTTAGCATAGCACTTTCCAATGACTCGGGCTGCAAAAAGTGAGCGCCAGTAGTGAAAGATCTTGATAGAGCCTCATATGCTGTTGGATCAACGACATCTTGGTCGCTTTCGCTGCCCCGAGAATTGGTCCGGACAGGAACTGGCACCGGACGGGGAGTGGGGGCATCCGAGACCGGACTGGTCTTTTGAGGACTCATAACGACGATTGAGTATTCGATATGAGGCCAATTCAAGCGTTATTGAGAATATAAAAGGAGAGAGTTAAAAGATGAAGAAGAGGAATAACTAACAGAAAAGACAAGACGCCTTAAAAGGAAATAACAAGTCGGGGAACAAGGGAAGAGAGGAAAGAGTGGAGTCTCACTGTCGTGATCGCAGACTTTTGCAGCCAAGTGCAGTGGAAATAATGACAAGTGCGCCCCGCAAAGACCCATGGAAGAAGCGGTGCAGTGTTGATCATCTGCAACCACAAGTTCCTATAAAAGGATTGCTATCTGAAGTGGTAGGGAATCCATACCCGGTGTCTGTCTTTCGTCAACCGTTTCTCGGTGTGAGTATAAGTGCGAGTATGAGTCAAGGCTTGCCCGAACTTCGAAGCCACATAGCGTACATCCCCCACGCAGGAAGAGTCATCTGGACACGCGAGCTGCAAGTGGTTGAACTGGAGGGGTTGCTGGCTGACTAGATAGTAAGCTGGTTTAATAATTGCCTAGTCTAGTAGGTAGGTAGGTAGTATGTAGTCTAGTATACCTAGTCAATGTCTCTTTCGACTTCACTTCTCGAGTTCTTACACCTGAGTACTGTACAACAGTCAGCCAGGATCATCTCAATCACAACAATCGCAATGCTCGCACGCACACACAACCCAAACTATCTCGTGAGAATAATTCTTGTCTCTATGAACTAAGTCAGTCGACGTTATCTTAACTTCCCCTCTTCCCCTCAAGCCATTACCCCGGTTTACAACCATCCATGTTCTCCGGGAACTACCCCGGCCTGAGGCCCTTCATGTGTGACTGATCAATTACCGAAGCGGTCCAGCCGCCCCCCAAACACCCCAATGTATGCAACCCACCAACCCTGGATGTCTTCTAATTCTTTATCGTCCTGCTCTGCGATGCCGCAGCCACAAGTATGCCTGCTCCTGTAACGCCTCCGTCGTGACACGGGCTAAGTACGACTTTCAACGGGCTCTCGTCGCCGAATCGCCTGCTTAAAAGCTCATCGAGAAAGTCCTGGCAGTCCTGCAAATAGTCTTGAAAGTGAACAATGCATCCTCCTGTGTAGCCTACACCGAGTTCGCAATCACGATCCAATGCATGTGCTCCATCCCTTGGAACATCGCCAGCCAGAGTCAACAATGCCAAAGTAGCTGCCGCCACGATACCAGCTGCTCGAACCTCGATGGCTTTGGCAATACGGTACAGTGCAGTGGCGATTTCTTCAGTCCACTCAAATGGTGGTGACCCTGACGATTCGGGGAATTCTTGTTGAAGGCTAGTCATGAGATTCGATGGCTGGAGAGGCTTAAAGTGACTCAAATAAGTCGTCGTAAGGTTGTGCCGCTGCAGTAACGCCTTTGGTAACGTTCCTGCAGCAATGCCCAAGTGTTCCGTCAAGTAGTCGACCAACATGATCCGCCCAAGTTCGCCCAGATATCGACCGGAAGTAAGGTACTCCAATGGCTGGAAGCTGTTCAACTCGCCCTGTTGATCGAGTGCTCTGTCCCATCTTGTCACTAACCCAACATCGTACAGTGGGGGTGCGGTGCCATTGATGCTCCATTCTGTGTTGATTGCGATGTTGATATCCTCTGGCCGTTCCTCTGGTCGAGCAACAACACTGGGCGGGCGCTTGGACGGGCTGAGTTGGCTCAACTTTAGAGGAATTGTCGCGTTACAGCCTGTACCTAGGATCAGACCCATGCATGCTCGCCGGTTCGAGGCTTCATGGAAGTTAAAAATGAAGGAGACCAGTGTTGACACCGAGTCGTTGGCGATTGCTTCAACGCGAATGGGAGGTAGCGCTGGTGACTTCGCGCGATTGTATCCATCAGTGAGTCGGCCACCCAGGTCCTGGTCAGAGGAAATAGCAAATCCTTTCCCCATGGGCATCAGTGTAGCCTGCGAGATTGAGTGCTGCACCATAGGAAAGCTAAAGGTTACCCCAAGTGGCATTGGCTGGTCTGTCTGGAGTTGCAGCGTCTTGCATCCATCTTGAACGACTTCGGCGATACATTGACCGATCCATAGAAAGAGACTGTCGGGGTTTTCGTTCTTCAAGTGCTCATCGATGGGCCATGATTTCTCCAAAAGCCTCCTGACCTGCCTTGTAGTAGCGCCCTCGTCAGATACATTACCAACATGGCCGTTGATTTGGTCAGACGTAGCAGATGACGCGTCGTTACCGAGTTGGACGAAACCCACTCTCAAATTCGTGCCTCCTCTACTCTTCTGTTAGCTATATAAGGGGCGAGAAGGTTGGTTCTTGACTGACATGTCGATGGCTAAGTGACTTCACTCATGTCAGTTCATAGGGCTCCAGTTAAGTTTCAGCATAGCATATAACGACTCACCATCCTTGCCTTCGTTTGGCCTCTGGTCGCAGAATAGCCCCAGAAATAGGAGTTGGTAAGAACTGGTTCTCCGAGTCGCTGGCCAGCTTCTCAAATGTTTCAAGAAAGGTCTGGGATAGTTGTTCGATCTTGTCACTGTCGACAGATAAGGGTTCTAGGAACTCCTCAATCGATAAATAAGAAGTCATTATCCCAGTGAACTAATGGTGCGATGCGGTCTGGCTGGTGGTTATCTGGACGTTGTAGGCACTGCCAGTTTTAAGGTATCATTACAGTTGATTGGTGATGGATATGAGGCTGTCTCCGATGAGAAAAGGAAGGGTGAGTGTCTACAGAAGTCCTGTTTGATCGAGAAAAGAACCAAGTCCGGGTCCTTATAAATTGGCGAGGAAAGGAAGCGTTCTAGGATGCAGCAAGTCTAAAGTTGTGTTAGAGTGTGAATCACGGTCCGTGAGGAAGATGCAGGTTAGGTCCTCACTTTCTTTGGTGCTTCAGGGCAGGCGCTAAATACCTAGGCACTCTGATGTAATGACGAGAAGTATGGACGGATACCTAAGCCTCCTTCAGCTTGGGAGCTACTACCTAGCTCGAGTATCTGTGTCTAGATCAGGTGTAAGAGATAGATATCATCTCTGTTTTATCATTAGATATTATTATCCAGAAATCGATCGATATTCACACGCGATTCACTTGCGGGGTCAGCTTTACAGCCCCGTTGGGAAGGTTAAGGCCCCGCTACCCCTAGAATGGCAGAATAATTGACTTACAGCAACTTTCTGCCAGGATCGTCTTGCCTGGCCATGCTGACCTACCTCCTAGGTACCGACCTACCCAATGATTCGAGGCTGATTCATGATCTTTTTCTGAGCTTTGGTGAATCGTACGTGATGAGCTGACAAAAACACAGTTTAATAAATTAATACGTATATTCATGTTGAAGTTTGGCCATGTTGACAGCAAGCATCACACAGTGACATAGCTCATCTCCCAAAACGGCATCCTTAACCAAATTCGGATAAACAATCCAGCCGCATGTGATGCGCATTCAGCTGCCTGTCATAACGACATCTCCTCCGCCTCCCCCATCAACCCTGGCTTCTCTATCAAATACCATTATCAATCCATCATCACAAAACACCCTTATCTCGTTATGGACGAGAAACAGCCTTCTCAAAGAGTCATGTCGCCAATTCAGGCTCGCCGCAGTCGCCCTACCATGACACTGATTATCATGGCTATTGTGACATACACCTTTTGGATATGGCAACCCTTCAGGCCTCTCATAGACGACGAGTCTTGGGTTCACATCACAAACGACGATATTCAAACTACCGATAGCCTCGTACCTTTGGAAGCGCACATCATGAGCAAATGCCCCGATGCAAAGGTAATGCTTGTTCTTGTAGCGTTAGGTTTGAAGCATGTACTCATTAACTGCTAGGATGCTCTCGAATTATTGGTCTTGCCTGTCATGCAGCGCGTTCATGACAAGGTCAACTTTACTCTATCTTACATCGGCCGGTATGTCCATTCTAAACTCCTCCCCTCGCGCCTTGGCTAATGCCTAGGTCCTCCAGGCCAACTGCCAACGATGGCGTCGACTGCATGCACGGCCCTTCGGAATGCATGGGCAACATCATTGAACTTTGCGCCCGCGAGCTTTACCCCGACCCTAAGATAAATCTGGGTTTCATTATGTGCCTGAGCCGTGACTACTCTGATATCCCCGGCCGATCCCTTGTCGAAGACTGCGCCCTCGAATCCGCTATCGACTTCCAGCAACTGAACGAATGCGCTGTCAAGGAAGATGGCGGCTATGGTTTGAGTCTCTTGCGCCACAGTATTAAAAGGACTGCAGATGTACGTCGAGACTGGAAACCAACAACAATAATATATGCATGCTAACACTTGCTAGGCCGGCGTGACGAAGAGTGCTACCATTCGTTTGAACGGCGAAATTTACTGCATCCGCGATGGCGGCGAGTGGTCCGACTGCCCCCACGGCTCTAGTGTCAACGATCTCCTTATTGCGATTGAGAAGCTTCGCCGCCAGTCTTAAGTGGCTCAAAGATCTCAGTCCACAACTCACTCGCCTCTCCTAGCGTATAGCTCATCGCGATGCCGTCCATGCCCGCCTCGTCGTCTCCCGCCATCGCCCCCAGTGTCTCCATAATACTCTCCAGTCCGAACGCCTTGCCCGTCGCCTGCGTCGCCCCCGCCTCGAGCTGAACATGAACAACATGAATGTGGAAGTGGTGATAGGTTGGCTGGTAGTGCACGTAGAGCTTGAGCTGATCCGGCTCGATGGACGGATACGTCTTGACGGTGGCGTCAATAAGACGGGCCTTCATGTGTTGCAGCCAGGGAATGTGCTTCTTGCGAAGGTCTCTCAGCGACCAGATGTCCCGTCGCTCGACCAGCGCCAGTAGATGCAGCGCGTCCAACGTCTTGCGGTCCCAGTTGAGGTCCGGCAACATCAGGAAGCCTTCGTCACCAGCCTCGCCCAGCTCTGTTCTGTAGATAACATCTTCCACTTCTTTACGTCCTTCGATAATGTTGAATACCCAATTGAGTCTTCCCTGCTCTCTCTTTCTGAGCATGTATGGTCGAACGTGGTTCATGTAAATCTCTGGTGTTTCTGTGACAAATCGTACTCCCTGCTTACTGTACTTCTTGATGTGTGTCTCGGTGCATGGGTAAATCAGGTTGATCTTCAGGTCGGCGAAGAAGTCAGAGTTGTCAGGCTTGGTTGTCTCGGCACCGCTGCGGCCCATGTACCAGTGATATATGTCATTGGCGCCCAAGTTCTGCACTCGCGCGAGCTGAGCAGGCACATCGGCGAGATATTGTTGTGAAGGAGAAAACGGGGCACGCTCAAGAATCAGAAGAGCTGGGCGTTCGTCGATAGAACCGTAGAGAGAAATACGGCGACCTGCTTGATCTAGACAACATCAACTTGGTGAACTTGGAACGCAGGGATTAAAGAAGATGATGTTCTACCTTGGTTGAGAACACGGTCGAGCTTGAATTTGGGCACTAGGGCCTCTGCGTTTGCCTTGACATCGGCCATTGTCGGTTCGAGAGTGTCTTCAATTGGCAGGCAAGGTAAAGATGAAGTCAAGAATCACGATTCCTGCCCCTCTTTAAAAGTCAAGGGAAACAAGGTGAAGCACCCCGCGGTGTGGGGCCGGCATGCATATACGGTGCAGGCAGTCAATAACTCCACAGCGGCAACTAGATCAACCGCGTTCCAGTCACATTGGATCTAAAACAACTTCAAGACACAGGGTCCATCACTGCCGACTGGAATGTTGCCATTCAACGTCACTTCATGGGCCATAGAGTGTCATAATGGATCATCAAAAGTTAACCTATTTACAATATCGCTAAACTAAATCGTCAGGCGTCATCGTAGCCTGTGATAAAAAGTTCTGTCTATCGAACATAATCGTCAGAAACCTTGAAGACGTAAAGGATGTGGTGGCAGCTTCTCCCTGTGCCTCAACTGTTTGTTCTTTCCTAGAACCCTCATGCAATACTTTGGCGGCTGAAGAGCCGTTCAAGTTGCATCATTACTCGACCTACTGTCGATCCCACTTCCGCAAAACAACAGGTCTGGATGCTCACACCGGGTATATAATTCAGTGCTAGAATTGAAATTAGAGACTCGAGTCTCGTTGTAATGTGGATGTTGAAGAGACGGATAATGGCGTGGTGAAAATGGTAGGGAGGCCGGTTGGGAACTGAAATATCTAGCCAGTAACAGGGCGTGATGGCTGATATTCGATACTGTAAACCAAGATGTCCATCGGGTTTCTGCTGCTAATGCCAACAAGGATGCCGGAAACCAGGACGCTGTAAACAATGCACCAATGTCGTGTCCTCCCAGGACACCATATTCAAGGTTAAGACTTCGTGGCTGTATTATCATCAGAAAGCGGCGAAAGCATTGGAGCCAGATTCCGTTGATCCATCGCCTTCGATGGTCTTTCTCCAGTGCTCAGGTCGGCAGACGCAGACCAAAGGGAATGCCTTGATCTCGCCTTCAGCCGCCGGTGAGCTGTCACGGCGACCCGACGCGTTCGAAACGCCACTATCGCGTTGAGCTTGTCGTCGAGCCTCCCATTCATCTGCCCGTTCGTTGAGCATCACACCTGTCGCCCAGCCATCATCCCATATACCCACAACCTTGAGCATATCACCACGCTCCAAAGAAAATTCGTCGGCCGCGCGAGGTTGGTATGCCCAAAGGGCAGCGATTTTGTCACCGGGGTGAATATCATCCTGAGAATAGTAGTCCTTGAAGAAGGGCAACTGCTCTGATTGTTGACTGGCAACGCCTTGTGGTGACGAGAAATCCCCAGCGCTAGAGGGAGATTGTGGTACAGAGCTGCCAAGGGCCGAGTTGCTTGAAAGTGAACCAGTTCGTCGGGGCCTAGCGGGTGGTGGTCGAAGGATCCCGCCGCGATTTTCGGAAGAAGGTGGGCTTGACGCGAACTCATCTGATGAAGAGTTGTCAACGCCTCTTCGTTGATAACCCCCTACCGCAGCCATTCCTCCCGCGGCTGATGAGGTGTCGCGATGGTGAGATGGTGAATTGCCAGAATGACCCTCCAGTGCGGACATACGCGCTATACGGCCACCCGGAAGAATTTCGTATCCCTGGGGAGCTGTTGAGGTTGTCGCTTGAGTCATAGCAGTTGGGCCCTGTCGGGCAGGTGAGGGCTGGTTGAAAATACTGCCTTTGGGGCTGCCCGGTCTCCGTCTCCTCCTGAGACACAAAAGGAGCGCCAATCCAAGCAAACCTACACCTGCGAGAGCCCCAATGACGATTCCAGCAATTGCGCCACCGCTTAACCCGCTGCCTCCGTCCTCGTCGGTTGCCTCATCCGCAGTGCTTGATTCAGTCGCCGAAGCCGTTGGAGATTCTCGAGAGAAGGTAATGGTGGCGGCCAATGTTGGCAGCTGCACATCTTTACAACGGTCCTCAGCGTTAGAATTGTAGCAGCAGGTATCGGTCGAGTTAAGGCCGCTTGAGCCACAATAGGAACAAAGTCCAATGGTGCTGTTACCGTAGCCACAGTTTTCCGACTCGTTGTCGATGGCTTTGATACACGTCGACGAGTCCAAGGAGCCTCCGGGAAGGGCGCAATTGGTGAAATCGGCCCTTATTAGCTGCAGCAGGCCGTCTGACGGGTTCGCGCAGATGTCGTCGTCTGATGTTAAATAGACCTCGCTCTGGGCGAATTCGGCACAGTCGTCGGCACATAGGGGTCGAGACTGTGTTGCAGAAAGACCGCAGGGCTCAATAGAGTTCTGAACAATAGCGTTACACAGCACACTTGTTGTGAAACGAGCATATAATGCACTGGTGTTGGTCAAGTCGAGATCCTTGCAGCCAAACAAAGACTGGTATCTAAGAGTTGTAAGCAGTTGAGTCTCGAGGATAAAGTTGTGGGTGTTGGCTTACTGCCTTTGCACATATTCTCTCTCAACAAAGCCGGACAGCTGACTGTCGAAAGATGCTCTATCCGAAACGTATTGCAGGAATGGACTATTTGATGTTAGAAATAGTTGTGCTTTGGACCTACAAAACTCACAAGAAGTTACGGATGTTGTCCCCGGTGGAAATGGAGGCAGATGTAAATGCTGGACACTCCTTGGAGCCCTTTAGAGAGATGCAGTTTGAATCTTGAGCTGTTACCAACATCGGTGACGCAGAGAGCAACGCGAATGCAGCAATCTTCGAGGCGATGTGTTTGCGCGATTGGCGAGCCCGGCGCGGGCCCATGTTTTGCCCAGGCGCAGCCATCTTGACGGTTGAGGCGTTGGTCCTGGTTCGACAAGCCGGCGTAGAGATCGGTAATATTTTGAGATTCAATGACACCTATATCATGGTCGTCGAGATAGGAGCTTGAGATGAGTTTGTTTGTTTTTCGCCGAGTCGGGTCCACAGAGGCCCTGAGTGGTTGATGCAGGTCGGTGGAGAGATATTGGGCGGTTGATAATCGTAGCCAAAAACTGCTCTCCTGAGCAAACGAGTGTGTGAATGAGTGATTGATTGATTAGTTAAGTTGAAGAAGAGTCGAATTGCTGATGCGCAATGGATTTCGTTATACGGTCAAGCGATAGTAGAAGTTGGTCGAAATATTAAATTACGATTAGTTTCCCGGCAGGGAAAGAGCGAATGTCGTCAAATGGAGAAAATTAAGGAAGGTGAGCTTGATCCACGAGAGTCAAGTCGAGTCGTTCCCTCTGGAGAAGAAAGCGAACTTGACAGCTCAATCCAACCTTTGAATTATTGTTCGGGCTCGAGTTGATTGAGCGTATGTCCGATGGAGGAGGAGGATCCAAGCGATGAGACGCACACACTGGCTGAGTACGAATGAGGAAGGAGAAAGAGGGGGGGAGGAGGAAGAAAAGAGAACCTCGATGTCAAGCGAGAAAATCCCAGTGAAGTCAGTCAGACCCAGCAGCTGTGGACGCGACGCTCGGGCTTGTGATGAAGAGAGTTGACCTGGGATGGGATGGCCCTGGTCGAGATAGTAGGGGGTGCTAGGGCGGTAGGAACTACCTGGGGGTCTCTGTCGGGAACGAACGAACGATATCACGGGGCACTCAGTGTGAAAGAAGAGACGAGAGGAGAGAGACTGGAGACTATGAAGAAGCCGAGCATAAAACAGCGAAAATAGTGCTGGCGCTTGGTGTTTGATCCATGCGTTTACCCAAACAACTAACTGGAGGGAAATGGCGATAGCCAGGGTGAGTCGGGTTGTGCTAAGCCCAAGAAGGATTAGGTCAGGTCCGACAGGCGACAACGGGTCGGCTTTACAAGTACCTTTTTCACAGAATTGATATGGCAGTGATACATTTCCCGCTCAGCTGGATCTAGACGTGTTTAATCTTGCGGAACAGGGATCGAACGGAAGCCGAACAGGGTCCAGGTAGCGTCATTAGACCTGCCCACCACTTAAATAACGCCTTGCATAACCTCCACCATCTGGTCTGAACCTCTGCGGGCCGCCAAGACCAAGAACCAGTAGTACCAGAAAAGTCGGCCACGGGAAGCATGAAAGACGAAATTAATCGGTCAGCTTATGCTACTTACACTAGCCTTCTCAGACTACTTATTCTTGCACCCCAAGACTGTAGAGGTCAATGTTTCTGCTACCCACAAGGGTAGGTACAGTAGATCGCTAGATGACCCCCATCAACACCACGATTTTGGGTACTATTTATCTCATCTGAGCATTTTGAGCTACATAGTATCCTGCCTCGAACTCTTGTTATTACTCGGGAACTGATGCTTGCACAAACCAGATTGCAGGATAGAACCTGCAAGGAGACAGCCCTTTCAATAGTCGCATCTTGCTATGATATCTTGTCTGCAGGTCATCGTCACTTGCCTCCCCCTCACAGCATATTAGTAGTAGATCGTGACCCATTTCTTTTTCCAGTCTTGATTCAGATTCAAATTCGACTTTTCTACTCCTAATTGCGTTGGACTCCACGTGTACTAATTGATTCAAATCAAAGACTCATAAAACTTGTAGCCCAATGAGATCTCAGCGACATTTGTTTTGACACCGGTAATCCACCCGATAAACAAAGACCGATCGATAACCTCCTTGCATAATGACATGAATAAAGAGAAACTCTCTCTGTTGCACGACTATCCACGCGCAGGAGCGAAGACAGGCTTTGGTACGATTTGGCGAGGTTTCTCTGTTCTTGAACAGTGTCCTTTAAGTGTTTTCATCGCACACATGATGCACAGGATATGCAAGTGTCAAGGTAGTAAGGGAAACTTGGCGATAGAAAGCAACCACACACAAAATGAGAAAACACTTGCCCGAAAGAGAGAATGAAACACTTCGGCTGCAACCCTCTCACCGTTTGAACGTGGCAGCAGCCACGAAAATCTCGGCCGACTATTATTGTTGTGAGCAACTGATAAGTGGCTGAGTCTCTGAGACAACCCCTAACTCAATCTTATTATTATTACTTTTTAACCTTCGTATACGGGTCATCAGCAACTCTGACTTGATGACATCCTTTGCGGTATATAATGCGATTATTTTCTTTTCTTTTCCAAGTACGGATGCATCTCCAATCTTTAAGCTCGCGCAACTGCACAGTTTCAAGACTGTGTCGCCGCGCAGCGTAACATTGTGAACTTAGCCTGTTCATCCTATCAAGCTTCTTGTGCCTCTTGCGTGCTCTAGCGAGAGGAGGGACCTTTTGATAGCGTGATCCGTTGCGTACAGTAGTAGTTATGATTTTATGATGGCAATGCGCAGCGATGCACAAACGGGCCTGTGGTCTTGTGTCATGCACTCTGAAACGCATGATATAATGCAGTTGGGATCAAGACGAAAATACCACAAACGCCTCCACTGTATTCGTCTGAGCTTACCCCATGAACGCCAGGATTGCTTGGAAACCCTCTGGAACTGTCCATAGCCGTTGCTAGAACAGTGTCAGTCATAACTGGCAGAGACTTGTACTCTGCACAAAGCAGCAAGATCAGCACAGCACAAACTCGGGTTCCTGCAGGCGTACACAGGCAATTTCCCACCCTTGTGGAATCCCTTGCTCGTTCCGGAAGCGCGTTTCACTGACTTTTGTCATGCCACGATGCTACCCTGTCCTCCGTCGTTCTTCTGGTGCTCATTGAAGCGATGTGCGCTGTCCCGCGTGCTAGTTAGCCATTAGCTGCCACTACCGAGCAAGCGAAGTTGCCTTGTCGATCAGCAGAGGTTGGCCTGTCTCGATCGTTCGTTAGGCAATGAATGGAAGAGGTATTTCTGATGGCCGAGCGTTAATTTCACTTTGGTCGAGAACAAGGCAATAACAAAATATTATAGTTCGTCGATACGATGCCGAGTACGCCGAGGCTTTACCTTGCTATCAACCATGTAGTGCTAAACATTGACAGGATATTGGCATGACAGAACAACCGCTACTAAGTATTGTATGTTGCAAAATTCCTGTTCTGGCGGTGACTTGAAGTCAGTCACCCACCCTAGAGCAGCGTCTATATTTAAGCTCGCTTCGAAACAATACCAGCCTATCATTTTAACTACTTAATATCAGTCTCTTCGTATCCACCTGGGACTATATAGAGTGCGCACCTATGTTATATTGTATATCAGTCCACGGCATTGCGAGAAACCCGGCATTTGAAAGAGTAAGAGTTGATTGTATCATTGGGTTAGTGGGTAGATGTGCTGCGTTATGTAACAGTTTTGCCTACACAATTTTCTCCAACATGCTAAAATACCTTGTGTTAAAAAGATTAACTGTTGGAAACTTAAGGAATATGATTACTAGGCTGGCTTCTATCTAATAGGCACTTAGACCAGACTGCTTAGGCTGTTTATTTTTGTACTCTAAAACTTCGGGGCCAACGTTTCTGCTCCCCACTATGATGGATGTGTATGTATGTCATTCGACAAGTCCAGCTCCCGGGAATACAGACCGCTTCAATGAATTCTAACTGCCGGATTGGCGACGACTCGGTCGAGCCGAGGCATTTGTGGAATAGTTAGTCTATAACGTTATCCGGCTCCAATTCTTCTTCCAAGTGTTCCGTAAATCCCTCCACGATCCGTCACAATCACTACTTAGTATCAGCAAATCAACAAAAATGACAGTCGAAGGAACGGCGAAACTCTTTGCTCCAGCCAAGGTTGGCAATGTTGAGCTTAAGCACCGAGTGGTGCTTGCTCCCCTGACACGGCTTCGAGCAAACAAGACAACCGCGGCCCCGGCGGATTTTGCTGCTGAATACTATGCCCAACGCTCCTCTGGTGGCGGCCTACTCGTTTCTGAAGGCACTTTCATCGCCGAGGAGGCTGGAGGTATGTCTGGGGCACCAGGAATCTATTCGCAGGAGCAGATTGCAGCATGGAAAGCTATCACTGATGCTGTTCACGCCAAAGGAGGCTACATATTCTGTCAACTCTGGGCTCTAGGGTAATTCAGAGATCATGTATATGAGACAAAATACTGACAGTGAACAGTCGAGTTGCCAACCCCAATGTTGTCCCTATCGTTTGGAGCGCTGGATCAAAGCCCTTCGGAGCCAAAGGGGCCGGGTCTCCTCCTCCCAAACTCACGACCATGACCGAAGCTGATATTGACCGATTCGTGGGTCATTACCGACAGGCTGCGCTGAATGCGGTTGAAGCTGGCTTCGACGGCGTTGAGCTCCACGGAGCCAATGGATATGTAAGTATTGTTTTGTGTGGCAGTACTCCAGATAACTGACATTGCTCGTAGTTTATCGATCAATTCGTGAGTGCACCAAATGCTTTCTGATTGAGTAACTACTAAAACTACAGCAGCTCCAAATCAACAGTAATGACAGAACAGATTCATATGGCGGCAGTCTCGAAAACCGTTTCCGCTTCCCTTTGAGAGTCCTCAACGCTGTCTGTGATGCCATCGGCCCTGAACGTGTCGGAATTCGCATGTCGCCCTTCTCTCGCTTCCAAGGCATGCGTGAGGCTGATCCTCTATCCGTCTTCATACCTTGGGCCAAGGCCATTGTTAAGGCCCAGCCATCTCTTGCGTTTATTCACGCGGTTGAGCCAAGGGTTGAAGGAGCAAGTGACTCGCCTGACAGCCTCTCCAAGACAGACGACACTCTCGCCCCCATTCGAGACGTTGTTGGCAGCTCAAGTGTCAAATTCATTGTCGCAGGAGGATTCACCCCGGAAACTGCTGTCAAGCACGCAAACCAGACAGATGACCTTGTCGGGTTCGGTCGCTACTTTATTCGTGAGTCATTTAATGAAAACTTACTTGTTATTACAGACATGTACTAAATTCTATCACCAGCAAACCCTGATTTGCCAGCGCGAATCCAGAATGGCTGGCCGTTAACCAAGTATGACCGCTCGTTGTTTTATACACCAGATAGAAAGGGATACACGGACTACCCGGCATACAACCCCGATGCATCTAGACTTTGATAGACGAGAAACTAGACGATAAAGAATATTGCTAGAGCCTTGAGGCAAGAAATACACGTGGTTAAACTCTCCGAGAAACTCTTCAGCTGATACATGTATGCACGCAAGATCATTGAAAGTTTGCCTGCCTAAAGTTACCACTAATACATTCAGCGATATTACACATACCAATTCATAAATCAAAAAGTTTCAATAGACAAACTTTTCTTGATAGATAGTAAAAGCAACTCTGCAACCCGCGATTCTTTCATTTTTCTTTTCAATTTCCTTCCGCCACTCACCCAGACACCATAATCACCAACCCACAGATCTTCATTCCGACAACCATCCACAATGGGCACGATGTTCTCCATTCCGGAGCCCGTCACATATATCTATACAGGAGTTAAAGACTTCTTGTATAGGTCTCAGAGATCCTGGCAGGCTGCCTGTGCAGCATGGAACGAGGTCCCAGATGCTCCAACAATGAGACCGTCTACTCAGAAGGCGAAAGTCATTATCAGTCGCAAAGAATGGGCGATGGAGCGCGCTCGGTGTGTGTCTCAGGAGTCTCTTGATGATGCACGGCTAGTTTTTTGGACTGACGCTTCTATACGTCGAGGTTCTATAGGATGGGCGGCCGTGTTCCGAGAGGGCTACACCTGGGTGCGTATCATGGCAAGAGGGTCGGGAGGAGGCTCATCCTGTATCGCAGAGCTTCAAGCCATCGACCTTGCCCTTGACTACACGATACAACTCGTTGAGAAGAACACGAAGAGCGGAAAGAGCCGGCTGCAAGTACTTGAAGTGTACAGTGACTGCCAAGCCGCGCTGTTAAGTTTGGGGAAAGCTCTGAGAGACTTGTCAGCTTTGGACATCGACAACGAAGTTCAACGTTACAACAAGAAGATAAAATCGCAAGTGGCTCAGAAGATAGCGCGAGAGATGAGTCGCAAGGTCTTAAAGCTTCAAGAACTTGGTGTATATGCTGAGTTTCACTGGGTGCCTCGGAACAAAGTCATTGGAAACATACTTGCTGATAAGGGCGCTGGTCTTGCGAGTATGGGGGTTGGATGCGACTATACGCTCAACAATGCACTCATCGAGTTTCTGCCAGCTGGCACTGTTGGAGAAGGAGATGATAACAAGGAGAGTGTATGCTTGTAAGTTATATTCTTTTTCATATCTGTACTTGTCGACAACTAACCTTGAGCAGAGACCACGTTTATGGAACCGTGCTGCAGAAACATATGGCGGAAGAAATTGCGTCGAAGTTGAGAGAAAGAGCGGCAAGAGTCAAAGAGATAATCGCAGCAATGGCAGAAGATACTGCAAAAGAAAAGGAACGTGAAGCTGCTTGTCAAAGACTAGCCGAAGCAGAATCAGAAAGCCCCGAAGTTGGGGACGATTGGTTCAACGACATTTTTGCTATATCTCCGAAGTTGTATCTTCCTTTGTCAGAGGAGATGACTGAGAACAACGGGGGAGAAACAGTTGAGGTTGGGAACGATTGGGACAACGATGTTTTGCTCATAGATCCGCACTTATATCTTCCTTTGCCAGAGGAGATGACCGGTGTGGTGACTAGCAAAGTTGCAGCAGAGGAGGCAACTAACACTACTGCAGAATAGACAGATTGGGAAATTTGCCCGTTGGAGGGATAAGAGACAAAATTACGAGGCCAGTTTATGCCGTTTGGACCATGATTGTAGGCTATTTATTCTTATACTCAAAGGCTTAGAGGTCATCGTCTCTGCTACCTACCAGGGCACCAGCACCAGGGTCAGAGAGAAAGGCAGTTTAACAAAACGACATCGTACGGACCGAGCGGCAGTTACTATACCACGAGTTAAAGCTTAACAATATATGCCTTATAGGGCTGAATCTGTGATGGGAATCAAGGGATGCGCTGTGGTAACATTCTTGCCAGCAGCCCGGAATAGCCTAAATGGATGATTCATGAAGTATTGATAGAGTTTCTATTAGTGCTTTTATTCGCCAGTGAATCAAAGGAAAGAAAGACAAGACCACCATCCATACATAATATTAGGCTATCAGTTTCCTCGCGAGAATTATAACCACGCGCTCCATCGGACAAGTTTTATATTCCAGTCCGACATGAGTCTAGAACTGACCTTTGTTAAATGAAAGTGAAATTGTCCGACAGGCTAGTGATTGATTAGTCCAAGTCAAAATCACAAATTATCTTCAAACACCAAAGCCGACCGTTCTAGTCCTCTCTAGCTCACCAATCACGTTGGTCTCGCTCCTTTCGCGCTCAAGGAAAACCCCGACACGCCGACTTCTACATTGCCCAAATAGGAAACGAGCCAAGGGCGATCTCCCGGTGGTTTCGCGACGCCGATGACCGATACCGATACAGATCATTAGTGATGGATGCAGCAGGATGGATGTTTTAGGTAGTTATTGGTTGAGGAACAGGAGATTCAAGTCTGTGGTCTACATACATGCAGGCTTATATAGAGCATGGATATCCTGACCATCATGCCACTTTCTATTCACTAACAAAACAAGTTACATTCTGCAACTTGATTATATCTGATCGATCTGATCTAACTATATCACTGTGTACTTGGATAGTACAAGGCGAGACTGCCTGCATCACCACTTCAAAATGTCATCACAAAATCCGAGCGACATGCCTCCTCAAGGCCCCCCCTATCTCCCTCGCACAGCTGGCCTCGGTGGCCGTCCAATACCCTCGGTCGATGATCCCATCTGCGGCGTCATATTGGGATTCTTCGTCACAGGCGCAGTCCTCAACATGACCATCCTGCAACTCAACCGTCGACGATCTCACAAATTCATCCTCTCAGGCCTCCTCTTCGGTTTCTGCATGGCCCGTATCACCGCCAACGTCCTGCGCATTGCATGGGCTTCGAACCCTACCAACTCGAGCCTCGCCATCGCCGCCAATGTCTTTACAAACGCTGGTGTTGTTCTCCTTTTCGTCGTCAACCTCATCTTCGCCCAGCGCATACTGAGAGCCTATCACCCACACATTGGATGGAGCAAGCCAGCTTCCTTGGCCTTCAAGTTCTTGTATTTTTCCGTGGCTGCCAGTCTTATCATGCTCATCACAGCTGTTGTGTACAACTTCTACACACTCAACGCGCACACCAAGAAGCAGCTTCGCGACATCCAGCTCACCGGTAGCACCTTTCTCGCCATCCTCGCATTTCTCCCTCTCCCTATCGTTGGACTCTGCTTTGTTCTTCCTCGAAGGACAGCCATGGACAAGTTCGGCCAGGGTCGCATGCGCACCAAAATCCAACTTCTCGTCTTCATCACGGTTCTTCTTACACTGGGTGCCGCATTTCGAACTGGAGTATCCTACAAGATCCGCCCCGCCAACGACCCAGCGTGGTATCACAGCAAGGCGTGCTACTACTGCTTCAACTATGTCATTGAGATCATCGTAGTCTTCTCGTATGCCCTCTCTCGGTTCGACCGTCGCTTCCACATTCCCGACGGCAGTCATGCGCCTGGCGACTACTCTACCAACAAGAAAGCCCCTCAAGACCCCATGTATCGTGTTAACACCGAAGAGGAAGTCTTTGGCGAGGACGAGCGACCACGGACAGCAGAACAGAGCCAGCAAATACAAAGACAGTGGGAGGCAAATCTCAAGGAAGAGCACAAAGAGGAGACTGTCTAGTGGGTGGCAGAAGAGCAAACCTCCAAGCTTTAGGCCACGAAAATAAATAGAATGAGGATAGGGTCCGAATGGCATAGGCTGACTCACTATTTCGTCTCTTATGCCGCCAGCGGCCAACTTTATATCCCGATAAATGTTTGAAGTTAATCCTTAATAAAACAATAATGCACGAATATCTTATTTGTGATACTTCATGATTGCGGAGGTAATGTGGCCGAAATCTTGTACTACAAGTTCATGGTTGTTGGGCTACGACCAGCAAACAAGATGTAATACTATGTTATGAGTTGACAACACATATCTTAATTATACTGGTTTTTATAATCGTTAGTATCGTGTAAATGATGTACAACTTGCGACGATTGCTTGCCTTATGCTACGATGCCTTCGAATTGAGCTTTGTTATATCCTTGCTATCGTATTTTCGTAGCATGCCCCCCTCTCGAATACATCATTTCCTTCCAACTTAAACAAACATCACAGCGAGAGGCTTGAGACAAAAATTGATCATGCATGCGTGTTTCTTTCTCTTACAGCGCGGAACTCAAATATGCGTATCTAAGCAGTCCTGAGGCGGAGCGCCGCAACGTGGTCTACCAAACCCTTCCCAGCAAAGGTATAGCCGCCCAAATGCTATCGTGCCTCTGCCGCAACGTTTGGGAACTCGCTATGAGCAAAGATGCTATATCCGTACAATTCATGCGCCACAAAGTTTTAGTTCGTTTGGGAGGTTCGTCGTGTGGAATCGTACAAGGCCGAGCTGCAACGTCTTTGAGGCTGGCGCAGTTGCCCCAAATATGACAGTTCGACATTAACTGGCTCGAGCTTGGTGAGACGTGGGTATACGTGACGAGATTAGAGGAAGTAATCGGGAGTCCCTATCATAATCGTTAGCCAAATCCAATTTGGTTTATGCGTTGGAACTTACGTCTTGAGACCATAGGCTCGCCGGCTCTAGGGCAAGGGTCAAATTGCAGGCTGTTGTTCTTGGTCAGTTTATCATGTGACAGATGTAAAAGGTCACCGGCTGCAACATACAAGGTGTACTTCAAGTGCTCGTCAATTTCCATAATAGCGGCTTGGTTACCGCATCGGTAGCAGTAGTTGGGTGCTATCACCATGTTAATCTTGCGAAAGCCTTGGCGCATCTTGACAATTGAGACAAACCTGAGAAAATGGTAACCACATTACGGTCTTGAGACCAGTTGTAACCCTCCATAACCAGCTGATGAGCTCGTGCGATCAAGGTCAAGCCGTTGTTATGGTTGAAGGCTTCTGAGATATCCTGACCGAATGTGTACCCCGCACCTCGAGGAGAAATTCCCCAGCCGCATCGGTCGTCGGGGTCTGACCAGAGAAGGTCACACATGGGACCCTCGTGTGGGACTTCCTGGATACGATCCAGAGCTCGGATGTTATCGAGTGTGTCGATACTGGGAGAAAGACCACCATGAAGACAGAAGATCTGGTTGTCGATCAGGGCAGTGAGGGGGAGGTAGTCAAAGAGGTCGGTAAAATACTTCCAGACATTAGCGTTTCCGTATTTGCGAAGACACTCGTCGTAAAATCCGTAGACCTGAGTGATCTGACGGGACTCGTGGTTTCCTCGAAGGATGGTGATTCGCTGAGGGTATCGGATCTTGAGGGCGACGAGAAGGGTGACGGTCTCAACGGAGTAGTAACCTCGATCAACATAGTCACCTATCCGGAGTAAGTATTGACTACGTAAGATTGTAGGATGATGATTGAAGCGTACCCATGAATAGGTAGTTGGTGTCGGGGTTGGGTCCACCAATCTTGAAGAGCTCCATCAAGTCGTGGAACTGGCCGTGAATATCACCACAGACGGTAACAGGGCATTTCTGGCGACGGTTTAGTTCGAGTGTCTTGATCATACGGCGCATGACGCTAACATACCACTGGCTGCACGTTCGACTCTTCCTGTAAAACTTCTCGGGCCTGTGTATTGCACGTTAGCATCCGGTCGCCTCACGCGAGAAGCGCCAAAGCTTGTTGAGTGCTGCACGCTCGATGTCATTCGCGACTTAACGATCGTGTGCATCACATCAACAACAGCTCCATCGCCCCCGTCGAATTGGCATCCCGCTCACCTTATCGCACAGTCTCTGAACGTCAGCTTCAGCCAGCTGCTTGCAGGACATCAAGCTCTCGATCCAGCCGTCAAGAGTGGGGATCGTAGTGGGCTCGAAGTTAAGCACAGGTGAAGCTTCGGCGGGTGCTCGCCCAACATCCTCCATATTGGTATCCATGGCTCAGAGGTATAGAATCGAGTATCGAGATGTGTTGATTGTGGGAGTTGAGGTTGAAATGACGTTGACGTTGGATGCGGTCACGCCTGAATCGCGAGCGGTGGGGCACGAGGCACAAAGGCGGCGGTCGTCAGGGGAGGAGAAAAGGCAAACAAGGGAGATGAGATAATCAATAGCAGCTACCGACACCAGCAGCAGCAGCTTCTGTCGCTAAAATCGGTCTATCGCGGGTAGAAACAGGAGGCGTAAATAGAAGCCCAGGTTGGGAGAGGGCGGGCAAAGCTCGTTGATGAAGAATTTTTGGTGGGCGTTGTTAGGTGATAGTTAAATGATGATGGGGAGCGAAAGGAGGAGGGAGGGATCCATGGATGATGTTGGTGGTTGCCAGTCTAGCCTAGCACGCCTGGCTTGGGCTAGCTACCTGTGCTTAGCTGGGGGGGACCACCAGCACAACGCCATTCAGTGACTGTCCTCTTCCAGTCCAACTGGACGGCCTCAGAATTGGAGCCTTGTGTGGCGTATTTTACCTGTGTTCATATAATGACTAGGTTTATCTCCCTACCTACCCATATATATATGTGCATTTTGGATATAGAGTTGTTTTTACTTATGAAACGAACCCAACGGTTGTCACGGGTGAAAATTAACCATATTAGTGGTTGGTGCTCGATTAACAATACTTTTGGATCTTTCCATTTCGTCATTGCTCGAGGAGCTTCTCGTTGCATCACGGAGCTTACCTCAAGCGGATGTGGCTTAAATGCCAACACTTTGGACATCAAGAACCATATTTCATTAAATCAGCTTCTCAAATAATCATATCATGCGTAGTTACTACAGCGGCTCTCCAATTCCAGCCTGGGTATTGCCACACGAGCGATTTCGCAATCAACCGATGCTGACATGGTAACCAAGATGTTCCCAATATCAGCATCGCCAACTCATTACCTCGACGCGTAAAAATGTCTTTACGATAAGCCCAACCCCACCGAAGGTCCTTGATCAATTGGCTCATAGATCATTAGGTTCTTTCCGACCAGGTTTTCAAAGTCCAATCCGACTTCAGATAACAGCTTAGAATGCTCCTTTGCTCTCTCCATGCACTGCGTCCAGACTTGTCCCCTGGGCTCCGTACTACTAAGCTGGCGTGCCAGGATAATGTTGAATGCGTCGACTTCCTCCTTTGCCCACTTGACGCACACACTCATCATGGGTGGTGGGAAGCATGACTGAAAGCATTGAACTGTGTTGTGAATGACCATGAAATACACAAATGAGAGTTCCCAGATGTATAGATGCAAATCTCCCTGGAAAATGCATTGCCTATGATCATGTCAGTAATAGCACCAAAGCTGTAGTAATCTGGATCTACTCACCTGGTTCGTTTGTGAATTGTGCCACTTCTCGCCGCTAGATACGACTCACGGGCGCTGTCCTCAAAGCCCAGCCTCGTCAACCAGCTGACGTTGCGTCTTGTCTTTGTATTGTTGTCGTGTGTCAGTTCAAGCTCCCGGCCAATCATGTTGGCTAGCCTGACACATCGTTCGTTTACTTTGAAGTTGATAAAGTCTTGAGCGATTGCGTGGTTCTTCAATCCGCGCGCGATTGCTTTAAGCTTCTCGACGCGGACTACAGCGTCCTCAAACCTTTGCATCGCAACGTCGATATCAAGATCATCCATCTCGCTTTCAACCCAGCGCAGATTTTGTTGCTTGCCATCCACCTCAATGAGCATATCCTTGATATCGGATAGTGTCGCAAGAAGCTCCGTCTTTTGAAGAAGACCTGGGTCTCGAGATGCAAAGTAATTGATCGTCTCACGCGCCTTGTTGTTGGCCTCCATTTCTGATCGAAGACCTTTGCGCAGCTGTTCTATAGCCTTGCGCACATTGAGGAGCAGTTGTTTCTTTTCGGGGTCTTGGGGTTTCTCCGTCCGATAGATGAAAGATTCCTGACCAACACCTCGCACCATAATAGCGTCTGCAAGCTTATTGCGTCCGCTGTTTGATGATTCTCCAGTGCTCGACATGTCCACAACCTCTACATCCAACAAAGGCCAGCAGCGGTCCGCCACCAACTTCATCATCGGCCCTCGTGCATCTGCACCAGGCGCATCTGCTTTTCGCTTCTTACGCGATGCGATAAGAAGGTGGTCGTTGAGCAGAAAGATCTGCATTGCTCTGCGTGACTTATATGTGGCGTTGTCGAGTTCAATCCAAGGGCCAGCGTCTTGGACAACATGTCGTCCTACCGCATTAGGGAGGAATTTTTGCGATCCTTCGACGCCCTTGTACAGGGCCTGCATTTGCGAATTCCACATCGCACTTCTGTCGGCAATAGAAGTTCGCCTGTCTCTTCTGCTACTGATGCCAGGGGCAACCCCCAGATCACTAGGCATAGGTTCATCGCTTTTGGCTGCAGCGGCTCTCATTGCAGTTGTGTTTACCTTGAGCTCTGACATGAAGTTCTTCAGGTTCCTCATCTCGCTCTTAAGTTTCTCAGCCTCCTTGCTGATCTTGATAAATTGTGTTCTGTTCTGCATGACGCTCTGTTGTAGATCTGTTCCCACACGTGTCTTGACTTGGCGCAACGACTCTTCGAATTCGCGAATTTGATCCTCGGTAGCATCGCTTAAAGCAGCTTGAACGTATCGATCTGGCTTCAGCTTCGGATCGCGCAGGCCCTTGATATCAATAACAGGGGCGACGCCAGGTCCTGAGCGCGATGGAGGCTTCCTAGCAGCAGCGACGGTCTCCCTCGGTTCGTAATTAGCCAGGGAGGGCATCTGCGGCATTGGGGGTGCTCCGCCATTGGAAATAGAGGACGGCTGGTTGAATCGTGTCGAGTATCGTCGCTTTACAAGATCCGAAGTCTATGTAGCAAGGTGAGTATAAAGAAATCAGAGACTATTCTTGGATCATATTCACCTTTCCACCGGCCATCGGAGGAGGACGTGGCCGCGGTCGAGCTGAAGCTTGACTGGGGTCTGCGCCTGGGAGAGGTGGTCTGTTGGAATCATCTTGAGCAATCGGCCCTGAGATCTGGCGAGGCGCGCTGATAGTTGGCCTCTTCTTCCTCCTGCCGCTACGAAGCGATATCTTATTGCGATCCTCCATGTTGAGCGAGTATTGAAGCTACCTAGGTTGGTAGGTAACCACGTCCGACAGAATAGGCAATGCGGGAAAGGCGCAATCGGTAGATAGATACGGTCAAGCCGGCGATTAAAAAAAGAATTTATACGATAACGCGCAACGATGTCTCAAGTCAAAACAAAATACTGGTCCGGCCTCTGGAGCCAGCCGAGCTCTATCATGAGGTACGTGTAATGGTTGAGTCTCCGAGCTTCAGTGAAGCAGCCACTGGAATGGATTCCATGCATCAGGAGGTGGGGTACGTACCCAGCCTTTCAGCCGCGTTGGGTGTGCTACTGTAGACATGTTAGTGGGCTATCGAGTTCGATAAGCCGTGATTGGACATATCGTATCACTGTATGGGCAGATTGGAACTCTGGATATACTGATACAGTAGAGTAACTGTAATTTTAGTCTTTTCAAGTTTCGAATAGTCTAACTTGTGCCTTCCTCGACCTGTGTGCAGATTTTGTTGTCATCTATCGATGGAACATAAAGTTTTGGAGAACAATGACAAAATATGCTACGTCAGTAGAGGTAGTCAGTATCAGGAGGTCACTAACCAAGATTGCAACCTCAGGTTACAAAAGGAGAAGTGCATTGTGCTGGAAGAATTGACATCTATGATAATTGCAATCTTAAAAGAGCTCTTAATGCATACTCTTAATTGATTTCTGTATGACTGGCTACGTAGACTACAATATCCGATCTCATGAATAGCGTGCGGATTTATTGCAGCCCACTTGCCAGGGAAGCTCCTACTCTCCAAATCAGGCTTAGCTCCATATCATGTGCTCCGTTGGTAAAAAATTAGGAAAGCAAGCGACGCCCGAAAGCTTGCTGTTGCTCTTGACGCTCGAGACAGTGAACTCATCTAATTGACGACGTAATATTTTCCGTCACTCGGTCTCCGACATCGCCAAATAACCTCTCGAGTTCCGAGTTTGCCCATTGTCATAGTGCTGTGGGAGTGTCTTTGGACTTCTGTTAACTGCGCTCCAATCTTCCCACCTCCGCATCACTATCCCGCCTCAAAAATGGTTCAGACTTCAGCTTTGGTGACGGCATCCGTCGCTACCGCCGCCGCCGCCATTCTCGGTATGACCGCGCATTCACCACACCCAGTAACTACGAGATAGCGACATGCTATGCACAGCGGTACAAATTGGCTAATCACGAATACCCCTCGAGCAGGTTATGTCGCCTACTTTGACTACCAACGTCGAAACCAGGCCGAGTTCCGCCGAAACTTGAGGAGGAACGAGCGCAAGCAGGCCCGCGTCGCGAAGGAGGAGGCCGAGGCTTCTACCCAGCAACAACGCCAGAGCATCCGCGCTAGGGTTCAGGAGGCAAACGAGGAGGGTTTCCCCTCTGGTGTCGAGGAGCGGGAAGCTTTCTTCAATGAGCAGGTTATGGCCGGAGAGATGCTCAGCCAAGATCGTATGGGTGCCCTTTCTTCGGAAGTTGCTTGCAATTTGCTGACTATAGTTATACAGCTTCCAAGGCTCTTGAGTCTGCTCTGGCCTTCTATAAGGGTCTCAAGGTCTACCCTGCTCCTAGCGACCTGATTCGAATTTACGATAGCACTGTCCCCAAGGTAAGCTATCTCAAAAGCTCTATGTCTTCAAATGCACCCCCTAACAAATTTGCAGCCTATATTAGACATCCTCGCTGAGATGATCGCATTCGACTCATCTCTTGATGTCCGAGGCCCAGCCTCTCCTGCTGGCATCAACCTTTCCGACATTCCCAACGTTGGTCTTGATTAAAGAGGTATAAGACCTATCCGAATTTCCTCTCCGCTCTTGGCACATATATACCCGGACGTTGGAAATGGTTGAAATAATACCCTCCCTAAAACTTGTACCATGGAAAGCTTGCACAATGTCAAAGCTTTCCAAAGAAGAAATGTCTAATGGAGACCTGATGGCCTTCAATGTACCATAGTTTCGCTCTTTCCACTTCCATAGAGCTTTGTGTAAACATATGTACGTTGAAACGAATGAGTTTAGGAACGACAATTGCTGGCAGCGATTCAGCAAAACATCATGAAGTTATATTATTCTATAATGTCCAAAATATGCTGATCTCACACAAATCTGTGTTAATCCCAGATAAAAAGAAATGCCTATCTTGCTTTGTTAACTTCACACAAGTCAAGCATCGACGCTGCACCTGAATTGCGTGTGGACTTGATATTTGAAGGCTCGTAAGTGTCACTGAAGACGTTTGCTTGTGGTGGGCAAATTTGCTGCACATAATGTTACAGGTGAAAATACCAAACTTGAGACCTGTGCTTAAACATATTTATTGAGAGACTTATGATGCTTCAATCTTGCGTCCCTTTCTGTCTACTCGGTCATCACGAGGATCGAAACCTCCATTACCCCACAGAGCCCACTCGGGGGTTGGCGCGCCCATGTATTCCTCTGGGGTAAAGTTCCCAGCTCCACGCTCCTCAAGAAGTTCAAAGAACTTCTTGTAGTCGATCAAAGTATGCCACTTGTCATCGACATAAAACCTCTCGCTAGCCAAGAGAATGCAGCAGCTGTGAGCGTGCTCGGCAGCGATGCCATACTTTAGCCCCTTTTCCTTCAACCTCTTCTCGAGAGCCTTGACAAAGTCGACAACCTCCCAATAAAAAGGAACGTTGGACATGCTCAGGCCAGCATTTGATGAAGTTGATGTGCCACAGTATGTGACGCCTTTGACCTCAACAAAGCATGGCAAGCCTTGTTCCACGAGTCGCGCATATCCCTCAGCTTCCTCCTCAACATTGAAACCCTTGACGAGTGTCAATCGGAACACGGTTCGATGGCTGAAGCGCTTTTCACGGAGAATGTCGAGGCAGCGGTTGAAACGCTCCCAGAAGTCTCGGTGGAGAGGCCTGTCGATTCTTCGTAGTGATTCCTTATCAGCTGCATCGATAGATACGTAGAGCTGAGTTACAGCCTTAAGATCGGCGAGCTGATCAGGGTGTTGAGCATTGCAGACAAGGAAGGAGGAAATGCGTTCAGCATGTAGCATGCCAAGGAACTCGTTGATGTAGGGATAAAAGATGGGTTCTCCGACAAGCGACAGAGCGCAGTGCCTGATCTGCATAGCTTCAGCAAATCGCTCAGCTCGCACACCAGGCATACCACGTAGCATTTTGATCTTTTTGTAATGGTTCGTTTTAACGCCGTCAAAAATGAGATCGGGAGGATCCACAACCCATCGCCATGTTGTTCCAACTGGGTTTGTGCCGTGGCGCCAGCAAAAGACACACTTATTCGAGCACGAGAGCGAAGGGGTTGTTTCCATACATTGATGACTCGCGATGCCGTAGAATGACCATTTGTAGCAGGAGCCGCGTCCACGGAGAGCTGATTTTGTCCATCGACATGTCTTGACTCCTGAGTGAGATCCGACAATGGCGTAACCTTGCTTGGTGAGTGCTTTGTATGTAGGCGATTCTTCGGCAACCATCTTCTTGGGTCCTTGGGGGACTGCCTTCTTTGTGGAAGATCCATAGTTGGTGAAATCAACAGCGAGGGGGGCTTTTTGAACGGTTGAGCCATCATCCTTTCGAATCATGCGACCAAGATCCTCAACGTCGTCAAGATCCCTTCCACCCTTTGTCTTTTTATCTGTAGCGTCGTCTTCAATGATGACTTCGCCATCGTCTTCATCTTCGGCAATGTCCTCGACATCGCTTTCGTCAGCCGCCCCACTGCCAGGAAGCCCTTCTCCCAAGCTTCCGGTGCGAGCAACATATTCGATAACTTCTTCGACGCCCTGGGTCCATTCCTGCAGACGTTCTTCATGATCGCTTTGCATATCGCCCATTCCAACAGGGTAAGCTCTCTTGCGACCAGTCAGCTTGGCCATCCACTTGTCGACCTCCTTGGCTTGGAAGCAGAAACCATCCGCTTCGGTAGGCCAATTCTCCTTGTCGCCGAAACCGAAAACTGAGTAGCCTAGAATGCCGGACAGAGGCGCCGTATCAATTCGGAAATCATGGTGGGTCTCCTGGAGATGCTCGAGGAAGGTGTCGTTGATTGTGTCGATGTTGTAGCTGGGAATCAGAAAGAGGTAGAAGAGGTCGGCATCGCCATGCGCCTTGTAAGGAGTGAGGAAGTAATCATCGAAGTCAATCTCGGTAAGGTCTCGGGTTTCGGGTTTAAGGAATTGTCGACCTGACTGCTTGGAAAGCTCGTCCAACTTTTCTCCCAACTTTTCGACATATGCTTGCGCGATCTTGGCTGTCTTGGTCGTAACAGAGCAAAAGAAGACAAGAGGTACGACAGGCCGACTAAGGTCCTTCTCTTCCTCTGTTTTCTTTGATGGTTTTCTGGCTAAGCCACCCTTGATTCGTCGGGGTCCCTGAGATTTGGCATACTTTTTCTCCTCGACAGGCTCGATGGTGGGGGTCTTTTCTTCGATTTCAACTTGTTCAACCTTGACTTCTTCGACTGCGACCTTTGGCTTCGCGGGTTCTTCGTAAGCCTTCTTGAAAGCAATTACTTCTGTCTTTTGACCATTGAACTGAAAGTAAATTCGAACAGCGACGAGAATGATGCAAGTGGTGAAGAGAATAGGTGTTCGGTGGAGGTGCCAGACATCAACCAATTCTATTAAGAGTCAGTCAGCAGCACGTTTTGCGACATGGGAATAACAATGGGAGTTTACCATCAACAAACGAGTCGAGGCGCGAAGGCGACGAGTGATTTGCCCAATCCATGGTGACGATCAGCCTTCAGCCAAACTGTCACTCAAGATTTTAACAAATGAATGAATGAGTGAGTTGGTTAAGAGCAAGCACACAATTAATTGATAAGATTTCATCCTGGGAAAAATTGCCCCGCGCCTCCGCAATTGACATGGGCGAGAGTTTTAGTGGAGCCTTACACTACCTCATACAGTGCCCCTCGCCAATCGAGGGGCAGCCATTTGACAGCGGTTCAAGTAATGAATGAGATTAGTTAGTACTTGGTGAACGTAATATAGGTAGGTACAGGTAGGTACAGGTAGGTACAGGTAGGTAAGGATCATTAATAACTGAAAACAGTAGAAATATAAATTGAAACAAAGCCATATATGCTCAAAGATTCGTTCTGCAAATTTTTGAAACTCCAAGATAAATTCTCCTCAGTAAATTCCAGCATTATGCTCCTTTCCTCGATATGCTTTCCCAAACCCTTCATATAATCTCAAGGCTAGACCGGAGGGAGAAATTCTCTAAACTCTTCTATCTGATCCTGCAGCCTGTGACTTCTCTCGCAGGTCTTTCAAACAAGGGGCATGGAACATTTCTCCTGTAATGGCAAGCTTAAGAGTTCTTGCCGCAACAACAACCCATAGGATGACCACCGCGAGCGAGATGATCTGCCAGAAAGTTAGCGTGTTTGTCGTAAGAAATAATCAAGTCATCTTACCATAGTAGCAACCTTGAAGAAATCGCTGTCCAGGTTCTCCGCCAGAGCATTGGAGCACGTTGCCAACACACCGAGTGGAAACGTATAACCCCAAGCGCCCAAATTCCGTGGTACGTTTGGCATCATGGCGATGCTGATAAGTGCGAAGGACAGCCACACAAGTGCAAATCCCCACATCACAATACCAAAGAATACTCCGAGAACGTATAGCATCTCGCCAGCTCGCACAGCAACTTCGCCAAAGGCATTGGTCTTGGGAACTACGTGCATGGCCACCTTTCCAAGCTGCTGGATTCCGAACCCTCCTTGCCCAAGTGGTCCTATTGGTAGGAAGACGCTGACAATAACCTCCTTAGGAGGGATGGAATGGATCGTGAGTCGATGGAAGTATAGCGCCAGAACAATGGCAGAGAACGATTCTCCGATTCCCCAAAGGACATAAGAGGCTATCACAGTCGTCAAAGCGTGGTGGTGGTTGGGCAGCTCCTCTGCAACTATGCCGCCTGTTGCAGCTGCAACGACAGCTGGCACAATGGGGAGTAACAGAGCTGCAGTGATGTTTTCAAGACCAGGACGATGCCGGTGCATGACGATGAAAGGCATGCTGACGCAAGTAGCGACGGAAACCCAAACGTCGAACCACCATAAGCTCCAGGCTAGATAGATAACCCAGTCACCCCAGTGCTTGCAGCTGAACACCATCATATTTATGATAGCTACGAGGCGTCAGCAACTATGAAGTCGGTGCTGCTGGAAGAAACTTACTCGCAAGCGCCATGGGAAAACAGCCAAGGAACAGAGACTGGCCCGGATGCGAGATCATGGCAGACCAGATGGTTGGGTACAAGGTGTATCGAGCAATGGACAAGGCAGTAAAGACAGTGAAGAGAACGACATTAAGCCCAAAGAAGATGTACGATATATACTGAAGCCATATCGCGTTGTATGGAAGGTTGTGCAATAGTATGGACACGATACCAGTGCCCATGTTGACTGCAAACCATCTTTGTAAATCGTGTTAGTGGCCCTTTTATCGAGGGATTGGTTGTTGAATTAGAGACAGTGCTTACGAAGGCGTGAAGTTGCGAATGACCCTCCTCCAACCGGTTTCCTCCTTACACGGTAGATTTGACTCGCACGGCTTCGGAGTAGAGCCGTTACATGCCGCCTGAGGTGTGCCGGTCGAAGTTGTCGAGTTACAGTCAGACATGCTGAAGATACAAGTGTGACGCGAGCTGCTGATCGATGTGACTATCTGCCAGACGCTAAAAGGTTTAGAGGAATGTCTGTTTCAAGGGTCCAAGTTGTAAGGTAAAGTACCTCTAGAGGTGATGTGAGGCTTCAAACGTTGGTATTTGTAAGTATTCAATTATTTAATCAGCTGGATTGTACATTTAGCATGAATGAAAGAATTGCTGGAATAATAATGAAAGTCAAGAAAAAGGCTTTATTCATATTCTCTGACCAAATCATAAAGTAAAGCGTGAGCGCCGTACCAGCCCGTCATGGCTAGCGATTCTGTTAGCACCGAGATCCGCTAATCGCCTCCTCTGAATAATGCCAAGCTCCACATCGAACCTCAACCGGCAGTGGCTTGTGGGCGGTAGATAGTGGGTATACCGCTATGTGTGAGTTCCGGGAGAATTGCGTGCTCAGACGAGACTTGTCAATTCAAAAACTATATTAGTTTTTGCTCATAGAAGTCCACATAAAAATCCTCGACCTTGACCCATCATAATAACCAAATCCGTTGTATTCCTGGAAATCACGAGACTGCAACCTCTTTTGTTGTAACGACAACGCCGCCACGAGTCGTATACCGCAAGATACTCAAGAACCTCGGGGGTTTTAGCGTCGTCGCACCCAACCAACACCCTGAGATCAGCTCACAGGACCAGGCTTGGATCGCCGACTCAAAGCTCGCCGACCCAAACCCAGCTCAGTCGGCCTGTGCCGCCCGTGAGATGATGTCGATAGTAATCCACGACCCACACCAAGATGCGGTGATACAATCTGCCGTCTTGTCAAAGCCCGGGTTTGACCCATGGCAATCAAGCATGGACGGCCACAGACGTAGTGAACCCCCCGCCCAGCGGTCTGATAGATAATAAGGAGTCGTGTTGTTTTCTTTCTTGCCAGATGCCTCTTGACCTTTGAATAATTCCAAGTGAAAGAAAATCAGTTATCGGTACTCAAACATAGCATCCGTCCTAAACAACCATGGCTATCGGCATCTTCTCCAACCCTGCGATCATCGACCACAGTGGGATTCCCAACGTCGGTCCCTGCCAGCGTAATCGATTCGACGAACTCGTAGTCCGCCTCAAAGACGCCCTTGGCCCATCATCAGGCTTGACTTCGGAAGATGTGGACGTCGATTATCTTCAGCAACTGATGCAAGGCTATGATAGCTCTGACAACCAATGGAGTCGGTATGCCTTTGGCGATAGTAGCAGGGGCTATACCCGCAACCTCGTCGACGAGGGAAACGGCAAGAGTAATCTTGTAAGTGGCCATCCCAGGTCGACTTTGACCCGTGGAAATAGCAACTGACGCATTGCCTTGCATAGCTTGTCCTCGTTTGGTCTCCAGGAAAGGGGTCACCTATCCACGACCATGGAAAGGCGCACTGCTTGATGAAGATTCTCCGTGGCGACCTTACCGAGACTCGATACGCTTTCCCGGAAAACAACCAAGAGGAGGGGCCAATGAAGGTCATCGCCGAGACGATATACAAGTCGGGTGAGGTGGCATATATGTGTGATGACCTGGGTCTGCACCGTGTCTCGAATCGTGGCAGCGACTTTGCTGTCTCTCTTCATTGTAGGTAACGCCCCGATCCACGACACTTGTCGCTATGACTGACATGCAACTTTGCAGTATACACTCCTCCAAACGTAGCCAAGAAAGGATGCCATATTTTTGATGAGAACACAGGAAAACGAAGCCATGTGCCTGGTTGTCATTACTACTCAGCATATGGGCGGCTGCTCAAAGAATAGTCGATGAGTGTGCGGGTTGGATAGCGGAACATGTTATGAGAAATGATTTTGGCTTGATGTTGTCTGCTGGTGGTTCATCCAGATTGTTTTTGAAACCAGTTAATGATAGTTGATATGGGGGAGAGCATCTTTGGTTAGCAGGCATTTGCGGTAGTAGTATAGCGTTGTATAGCATAATCTAGAATGAACAGCCTTGAACTTGACAAGACCCGCATTCGTGAAAAGAATGAATAATGAATAGGTAATAATAGTGAACGGATCATTATGAAGGAGGAAAAGTGAATCGACTGACTGTCTGCTTGTTGTCGTCCTGTATTGCTCTCGCCATAGAATGAGCACGCAATCGACGCTTTGTCCCAGAATGGCAATTGGGTCTGGACTCGCCATACCGAGCCGTCCCGATAGCCGATTGCACCATTCGACAATGGCTTCAAGGCAAATAATTATGTGATGGAAATAAGGAATCATCAAGAAGCAAGATATCTGCACTATTGTTTCAATTATCTAGTGATATCTACGATTTAAAAGTAATAGAAATGGTTAATGCTCGCTTGTGCCGATAACCGAGTGTTCTGGCGTAGCCCGATGGTGGAATTATACGGCAGTAGAATGTCGCTCAATGCGGTTCATATACTTTGATCAACCAATCAAGGTACATCCTTTGAATGATCAATCGCTCGAAGTTCTATGTACTTGCCTGGGAACTAGGGTTGGTTGTTCATGTGAGCTTCCACTGTTACTGGCCCCTTCAACGCGCTTTTGCCATTCATCACCCATGATACCGCTTGCTGTATAGTCTGCAATAGCTGACAAGCAGGACGCACGATTTCTGCAGAATTTATCAGAGTGGTTTATTATAGTTCATTTCTGAGCCACAGTAAGTCTGTGCCGCCGCTGTCTAATGATGATGCTTTGGAAAGGGGAGTTTGCCAACAACCATTAATTATCCACTGCAACTTGGCAAATCATACCTTGATTTAACTCGAACGCTAGTAGTTCACGATATAGACCTACCTTCCTAATTGTATATAAACGTCTAGGCTTCAGAGCTAATGTTATGTTTTACGCGATCTCAAAGTCATGAAATGTTCTGGGCTCAACCCCTCATCAACTTATGCGCCGTTATATTACTGGAGCGCTTCAGCGACAGCAAGGGTGCTCAGATCCAGTTCCAGAGATCGACCATTAAACTATCAAGATATTCTTTTGTAAAGGAGTGAAACTGACGCTAAAGGCATGATTTGTTCCACCCCCCAGATTGAGTGTGCGGGGAGAGGAGGATTGATCGTCGCCTTCACAGGGATCATATGCGATGAACCAGCGATAGCATCATGTCATCAGGTTAGAGTCTAAGTATCGGCTTCTCATCACTTTGACTGCTTAGCACTTATGCAGGGATCGATTTGTGAGGTGCTCAGTGGACAACTCGGTCGCTTGATTGTTGCGATAGATGGGTGGCCTACATAAATAGGAAGCTATACCTTCGAATCTATACCTTCACTTGTGCACCACAAGCCTCTTGCCTTTAAAGACCAATCTTGTCATTATGCATGTCCTCGCACTCTTGGCTGCTGCCCTTTCCGTGTCCCTTGTTGAAGCCGTTCCCGCTCGCAAGTCTGCCCAAAAGGAGTATGCTGGGTATCTCATCTCAACCTTCAGTGACCCAACTCCAGAAGTCCAATGGCATCTCTCAGATGGAAAGTCAGCCTCAAGCTTCAGCTTCTTGAACGGCGGCAAACCAGTCTTGGCGAGCAACGTTGGTACCAAAGGTGTCAGGGATATCTTCCTCGCCACAAACAGCAAGCGTTCCGAATACTTTACCATCGCCACCGGTACGTTATTGAAACATATAGATAGATCTTATCACTGACTGTCTCCGTAACAGACTTGGATATCAATGCTCCAGGGTTTTCTTGGGACTGGGCCACGCGGAATGGAAGTCGAGGTCTTGTTGTTTGGTCTTCGAGGGATCTTATCAATTGGTCCAAGCCTTCACTAAGAATGTAAGTGATTGGCAACTCTTCTAAAGGCAGAGAATAGGCTAACTCCCAATAGTATTGAGTCTCCTACTGCAGGAATGGCATGGGCACCCTCTGTTGTGTGGGATGATGCTACCAATCAATACTACGTCTTCTGGGCATCGCGACACTACGCGGCTTCTGATACCCAGCACAAAGGCGAGGCAACTTTGGACAAGATTCGGTTTGCCACAACCAAAGACTTTGTCAAATTCAGCGCCCCCAAGGACTACCATGCTCCCGAGGGCACCGGCCTAATTGACCAGGAGTTCCAGTACCTCGGCAAGCCAGGCCATTTCGTTCGTTTCCTCAAGAACGAAACCGTCAACCAAGTATACCAAGAAAGCACAACGACTGGGCTCTTTGGGACGTGGACCCGTGTGCCAGGATATGTTCGACCTGAGTCACCACTCGAAGGGCCTGGCTCATTCGCCGACCTTCGCACCCCCGGACTGTATCATCTGCTTCTTGACGACTATACCCAGTATATTCCCTTCCAGACTTCTGACATTCTGTCTCCAACTTGGGAGAAGTCGGACTTCCCCAACTTCCCCAAGGGTTTGAAGCATGGCTCTGTGACGCCCCTTACCAAGAAGGAGTACGATGTAGTTGTTGCAAAGTATGGCAAATAAGTGGCGTATCAGTGTGAGTATTATGGCTGAGGTCAGTGTTGGCCCATAGTAGGCGTCGCTTGTAAAAGCCAATTTAGCTTAACGGACGGACGTGCAAGAGCGGTGGCGAGATTTAATAGTTTGATCGAAAGAAGTTCTCGCTTGTATCATAAAGCAGTCTCAAAACTTGTTTAAGATTATTGATGCAATGTACCCGTCGATACTCGTGAGTTCCAGAGGTTCGCCCAAGGTGGTCTTGAATGGAATCCAACTAACCTGTACTGCCTACCGATGGACAGGCATCAATGCCTAGAACGCTGTAAATACAGAGCTAACCCGATGAGCGACTGGACATACAACACTCAAACATCGCCTGGGTCTAACAATAATTACCATTTCCATTTCTATCAATGCTTTTGAGACATATGTAGTATACTGACCTTTATATCAGCCTGTAGTGCAGGTCAACAAATGCTTACGTTATCCGGTAAATGCGGCGGTTTCCGACGGTGTGCGCGGTTTTCCCACGTTCCAATTACTCCATTTCGTTCACAAAGACTCTAATAATGACCAGCAAGAGAACAAAAGATCAAGATAATGCCACACAAGCACCCGCGTCTGAGCGGGGTCCAACTGTACCGGCACAAGGAGATAATGAACCTGCCAAAAAGCGACGTCGTCGAATCCTCTCCTGCGACGCTTGTCGGCGACTCAAGACGAGATGTGAAATCGAGTATGGCTCGGATACTTGCTCGAGGTGCCGAAATCTGAGGATTACCTGCTTGAAAAGCGATGATCCTGAGAAGCCGAATGGACCCAGCGAGCCCAATGCAAATGCACAGTCAGATCTCGTAAAAAGGTCATTCCTTTCTTCTGCTTGTGGAAGTAAACATTGATAATTAACCTTGCGCCAGTCTTCATGAAAAGGTTGTGAATCTTGAGAGCTCGATGCAGGAAATGAAAGCCCAATTAGCAAAGCTCCAGTCTCAGTCTCAGAGAGAGCCGGCACAGCCACAAGCAGAACAGCAAATTATCTCACCTGTCATATCATCCAATGTGGTTGACCAAATCGAACCGGCGGACCAACACGTACATGCAGCTCCTGCCGAAGTCATCAGAAGGGTGGCTTGTCAAGTAGTAGGGGACTATAGAAGAGCCTTTCATACCAAAGAAGACGTTGTGTCGATGGGGATACTAAGCTCTGCAACTGCAGACTCTCTAGTCAAAGCGTGAGACCAAACCTTCCCTCGTTATCTATGGTGCTCACATCGAAACAGCTTCATAAAACGGCGCCGGCATGTACTTTTCTTAGACAGCGAGAACGATTTGGTCACAAGAGGGACTTTGATCCAGACCTCACCATTTCTTCATGCTGTGTGCTGCACACATGAAATGAGATATACATACCGGAGCCAACCGGATGCTTTGAAGCACAGACAAGTGTACGAACACGTAAGAACCATGCTGGGACAGGTGATGCTCGCAAGTCCTCTGCACCTGGAAGAGATAAGTGGCGTTCTTATAAGCTCGCTCTTTTCAGGGTCACCATCTGTAAGATATCCATGTCTTATGCTAGGTTCCAGCTAACTGAATGGTTAGTGCGAAGCGGAGTATGTTGATAGCTGGTTATTGAGTGGACATTGCGCCCAGCAAGCCATGTTATGCATCCAGTTCTCGGACATCATCAAACGAAATAGTGCTGGTACTTCTACCATGCTTGATCTTCGTTCGATACGGCTTTGGGCCAACGTTTGCTTAGTGCACCTGCAGTGAGTTTATTTCGCGGCAGTATCTTGCCAACTTGAGAAGATCCTAACCAAGCCACAATAGTTGGTCAGCTACTACAGGAAGGCCGTCGATCCTGCCAGGATCCTATTTCAGCCAGTGTAGAACTATTCTCAACTTTGAGCAGGCAACAATACGCGATGCTATGCTACTCGCTGAGATATCTCTATACTGCACACTCCAGAAGAACGTCTGCGGGAAGCCTGACTTCGCCAGTGATGGCAGCTGTGAAAAGTTCACCTCCTGGAACCATAAATGGGGATATCTTCTTGGTGAGTGCCTGGTGCGATCTATAGAAGTGAGTACAAGTAGCTGACGTGTAAGCAGAACTCCCCACAGGTCTCATACTAAACCTTAGTTATTGGATTGCAAACATGATCTTGGCTAAAAGATCGCTGGATGAAATTGAAGCTCGCGCTTTGAGCGTTCCTACATCTGCTTCCCCACAAACACCCCATGGAAACACGGCACAATTCCAAGCCATACCAACAAAAGACCTGCAAGACCGCGTATACGAGCTGAGCTTTCGAGTAACTCTGGCTTTCGTGAGGATTCCCAGCACAAGCTCAGGAGACCTGCCCGAGTTTCATTCCTTGTGCGTTGCCTACTCCATGGTCATCTTATGTCAGTACGATGAGCTGCCATCTTCGATATCCCACACCGAACTGTTTTCTACTTTGAGCGAAGTGAAGCGCCGCTGCAATGAATCGAATTCATATTCTGTGGCGGTCGAGTTCAGTGCTGAGAGGGCTTTGGAGAGGCTTCGTGCAGATGCTCATCCTCTTACCACAGCGGAATCAATGGAACAACAAGCGCAGTTCAATGACCCTCCGAGTCATTCTCAGAATGCTGGAATAAACAAGTCGAATTTGAACATCAATGAGGCTGGGCTTGATAATCTCGACTTTTTTTTCAACGGAGGTTACTTGGATATTCTGGATATTGACAACTTTCTTCTTTGAAATGATTGATTGAGTACATTCTCGAATGGGTATATGTTGTTCTGTTTCATACTAATCAATCTAAATACATCAATCTCATTATCGCCCAAACCATTGCTTTATTTTCATAATCATAGGCGTCCAGTACAGCGTATCCAAACTATCTCTCAGATAATGGTTAAACCCGTACGTTGCCGCATTGGCAAATCCGATGAACTGCGTTGAAGTATTCAAGGCAGCAATAGTCGTTTCTGAAACCGGTGTTCCCAATGCTTCGAGCAGCCTGTTGACAAGTCCTGGTGTCCACAGAAGAACGTACATAAACGGGTAACCGTTCAGTAGCATCATCCTCTTAATTTCAACTTCAACATCGCGGGTTCCCCGACGTTGGGGAAATTCGCTGGCATTGGTTTGTAAAACGTTGGTGTAAGGTTGTTGTGAAGAGCGTGGTTCTTGAAGAGGTTCAGTATTAGCAACTCTTGTATAAGCCAAATCTGATCCTCTCTTAGACGAAGATCGTCTGTGACGGACCGGTCCTCGTATTTCTTCGCCATCGCTGGCTTTGTTCTCACCTTGAGTTTCCAATCCCGCATCTTGAATCTCATCGGTTCTGACGCGCTGCAATGCGTTCCAAAAACTTCTTCTTTGGTCAAACATGGTTGGCGAATTTGGTGAGATATTCGGTTCAAAGGTCCCAAAAGTATCGAGCTCTAGAGTGTCTTCTCTCATAACTCGAAAGCCCATCTCTTTTGAGCCTTTGGAAAATACACTGTTGGTATTGTGCGTCGAGAATGAAAGAGGTTGTCGTGTCTTTTTGTTTCTGGGGCCGAGGTGTCGTCGTAAGTATATCCAGATGTAGATGTATATGATGATAGTTGCGAAAATAATAAAGAAGCGCCAGCCATGTGTCATTCCATATCGTAAGTCGGATCGAGTCGATGATATCCAGCACCAATTGCCCCCAACAGGCTTCATCTCACCCATGGTGGTCGGAATGAGACTTGTGATTAGCGGCATGGTCCATATTGCACCGCAAATCAACGTCTTTCTCGTTTTCGACGTAGTTGGTATATACAAGTGGCGAGTGACTGTGAGTAGAGTTGTCACAGATATTGCAAGTACGGAAAAGTCGGATGCTGATACTGAGAGTTGACCGATGAATCCGTTGACAACACATGGGGCTCCTGCTTTGAGCTGCCCAGTCTTGATAAAGATGATCCCAGATATTGAGTTGTTGAGGGTATTTGTAAATTCTGTTAAAAGGTTAGTCTTATCTTGTCCAGATAATTAAATGGTAGACATGCCAGCGACCATCAGATTCAACACAAGCACGTGGCGGAAATTCTGAAGATGTCGACGATATATGGCAAAAGACACCAAAACACAGGTTGTCGCTACACATGATAATAGACTCCCTGCCAAGGTGACAGATGAAATTAACCTGTCGACCTTTTCTGCCATAGTGGCCAGCTTTCGAAGTTCATAATAAAGACTCTTGATAAGGCAGACAAACAGAGTTTGAAGAGAAAGGGTCGAACGAGTGTCTAGTTATATCCCCGTGTTAGTCTTCGTTTATTTATCCACAATGTAACCAGGGTGAGACCGGGGAGCCCAGTCCCCGAGTCCCTTACTATGGGACCGGTTTCGGTATCCCCATTTGAATTAGGTCTTTGTCTTCATCATATGGAGCGAGTGATAGTTATATGATGTCAAAAGGATTATCATTTCTGCACAAAGGTTGACTTGTTCAGAGGTGAAACCCGTAATGGCTAACTTGATACCAAGAGCTTTTCAGTGAGGTCGAGGATCCAGTCAGTTTACGTTATCTAACAACGGTCAAAATAGAGTTTAATCGTGCTACAAACTGTTGTTAAGCGAGTTTGAGATGGCTTGTCGTTGCAAGGATAGATTGGATAAATAGACATAACTATAATTAATCAGACACCCATCAACAAATCAGAGTTCGACAACAAACTTTCTGTATCCCTTTGCCGGAGATCATGACCACTTTGGGCCCGTTACTGGAGTTTGACGGAGTCGTTTCTCGGATATCTTGGTCGTCTAGTGTGGCCTTACAGGGCAATCTAAGTTGGGATGAACAGATAAGGAAATGAATTCGGGGTTCATCTAAACGAGGACTGAAACCGGGCGTTTACTCCTACGTGGCATAAAACAAAGAGGCCGCACGTTTAGGATTTGGTCTGCTGTTCAACAGCAAATGCTCCACTTCGTCTCACAATGCCATGATAGCCCATTTACATGACTAGTAACTTCGTCGTCATATTCCGTCTAATCTTGTTGAGACTATCAGAGGTTCTTCACCCAAAACTTTGTCACCGTATTATCCATACAACTCCCTTGCTACCTCATAGCTATTGATAAACTCAATTTGCTCCTTTCTCCAAACGTCATCCTCCACCCGAATTTGGGTAGCATTGAAAACCATGTTCTTAGGTTTTGACATGTTATACTTTGGCCACTTTGGCACTTTTCCTTTGCTTGATCCCCGTGGATTGGGATCGAGGTTGTTGACGAATCGAACATACGCTTGCCCAATATTGTGGGCGAGCTCGGCATGACTATCATATTGAGGGCTTGGGCCAAGGAGTCCCGAGATGTTCTGGAAACTGAAAGCGACATTGTCGAAATGTTTGACACCCTCCCATTCAGATCTCTGGTACCATCTTTGATCGAAGCGGTAGCTGTATACAGCCTCGCCTGACTCTGTGAATAGCTCGGCCAATTTGCGGCGTCCAGATATCATGGCGATATCACCACCAATCGCACATGATCTTCGGCCTTGATAATTGCCTGCTGGCCGTGAGCAATTCGTGATGTGGTATGGTGGTTGATGGCAAGGATCGTCGGGGTAAAGCTCGAGCAACTTTCGAATTGTTGGAGCACTCAAAGCATAGTTCCGCCATCGAAAAGCTTCGTAGAAGAGATCCTCTGTCGTATTGGCCGCTCCCACACAAAAGCCTTCGTCAGTGTTGGCTCCAATGATGCTTGGTACGGAGACGAATTTCTTTTCCCTAATGAGTTGGCTTGGATATCCCTTGAGGAACGTGCCATCGATCAAAGGATTCCAAGTCAAGGAAGGGCGTGCTGCATACAATGCCTTTTCGTCAAGTCCACGAAGACATGACAGTTGATCTTTCTTGTCCCAGCAACCAACTGTTCGTGTAAGATTTTCAAAAGCCACGTTGTAATAGCTGAGATCATGGATCTAGTCAAGAATTAGTAAATTTCAAACGAACAAGCTTAGGATCATACCTGTGCACCTGTTATCCCGCCGCTTTCGAGAATAGCACCGCGATACAGGTTCTCATTCTGTCCATCAAAACTGAACATTTGATAAGCGAGAGACTGTGCTCCTGCACTCTCACCCCACACAACAACTCGCTCTGGATCTCCACCAAAGGCTTCAATGTTCTCTTGGATCCAACGAAGAGCAAGTCTTTGATCCAAGAGGCCAGCATTGGCATTACCTTCTTTGAGAAGACTAAAATTCTGAAGAAATCCCCACATCCCAAGTCTGTAGTTGAAACTGACGGCCAGAACAGGTTCTTTTATATCTTGGCTGACTTTGACGATGCCTGATAGGTTGTACTGAGGATCCGCTGAACTGCCAGCGTATAGCCCGCCTCCATAGACCCAAACTCTGTGTCCAGTTAGTTTTGCCATATCAACATTGTCCCTGGTGTAGGACTTACAGAACTGGGAGCAGCTTCTTGGGCTTCCCCGCTGGTCTAATGACATTGATAGAAAGACAATCTTCGGACATGGTCCAGTTCTGTGTGTATTGCATGCAACTGTCGCCATACTCGGTTGCCGTGCGTTCTTCGTCAAATGAAGTGTTTAGACTTTGTGGCCATTTGAACCTCAGGTTTCCCGTTGGTGGCTGAGCATATGGGATTCCAAGAAATGCATCTTGGTCCCAACCGGAAAGATGCTTGCCAGTATACGTTCCGTTCAAGGTATTGGCTTTTGGCGGAGCGGCACTGATGATCTGGATAAAAGTAGTTAAGAAAAGGACCTGCAATGCTGTGAACAGTCTGAAGGTCGCCATAACGGCATATAGAAAGGGATTGAAATTGGATCCAGTTTGTGTCAAGTTCCCCAGCCCTGAGTTAGAGCGATGGGCAGCACTTATAAGCTCGATATCTTTCTACTTACATTTCATGTGTATCTGAGGACCTGAGGACGGCTCATTAAACAACTAGACCAGGGCTGCCCAGAACGGCATTCTTTAACAGCGGCTCGATTATTTCCACCAACGATAGACCATCGAGTAGTGCTGTATCTAGCGCAGTAACATTGTCTAAGCAAACCATGAGATCAATCTGGAGCATTCCCCGCGTTACTAGCCAGGGTTTGCGTCGATCTGGGGTTGTAAAGGCGGAGTGCGGAGTCGGTGCACGATGGGAAGGAGAGATCTTTCTCAATTATGAAGGCCTCATGTATTGATGATATCGCATTCGTAAATTCTGTGTCGATTCATACTGGATAGATAGGGCAAGCTCATCAAGACATTTTATATCTCAGGCTTCAAGTTTGCTGGAAAGGACTCGAGAAGTAAGTGTTGACTTCCTTCTAGGTAGCAACGCACCATCTTTATTAGGCAAATTACCGTTTCTGCCATTGATTAACAGTAGCACTAACACGATCCATGTAATGTGTTACATGGTCGGGAAATTATTTCTCCACCAATCACCAGGCTCTACCACAAGAGAATCCAACCTCAATTCGCTTTTGGACATGAAACTCTCTGATATTTGCCGGAATACTTGCCAGCTTATGCTACTGCATCAGGGAGTAGCTGGAAATTAAATTTGACCAGTCCCGTGACAACACTCATCGTGTTCTTCCTCTTCAAGTGATGAAAACCATCGAGCTTCGCCCTCTGCTCTGCCGTCCCGAGTCCTAGCTGTTCGAGAACTTCAGCAACTACTGCGTATAGAATCTCGAGGTTTCCATCCTCGACCTTGACAGCTATCCCAAGTGCGCCCGTTGACCCAAGACGTCGAGTGTCTGTAGATTCTCGAATACCGACTCCGTAACAAGCATCGGCACCAACCTTGCCGAACAACTGCCCCTTGTAGCTCTGCATGAGCACGGTGCAGAAACGTCCCGTTCCGCCGACTTGCTCTGGATATTGTGTCATGGCATCGAAAACGCGTGCCAGGTTGTGAGTTCTTTGTGTTGTTGACCCATAGGTTTTGACAGCGTCCGCTGCTTCTGCAAAGATTGCAAAACTGTTGGCCAAGTCGTAAAGAGGATATGCTGGCGCTGGGAGGTTGCATCCATCGACGCCCCATCCAACTTGTTTTGGGTCGAGGGATAGTTCCTCTACAACTCTCTTGACTTCAAGTTGCATGGGATGATCGAATTGGTGGTAGTTGAGAGCTTCGGCGCCCAATGCCTCAGCGCCTGCCATCATGGCAACATGTTTGCCAGAACAATTGTTACAGATACCCGTCGGTTCAAATCCAGCTTTGATCCATCCTCGATTCACTTCCTCTGAGACCGCAGGATGACCGCCACATTGGAGATCTTTTTCTTCGGCTTTGATCTTGCTGAGCATATTCTTGGCGCGCGCGATGTGAAAGTCCTCACTGTTGTGAGAAGCACACATGAGAGCCAAATCAACATCATCAAATCCAAATTTTTCAACTGCGCCAGTCTCGATGACAGCCACAGCCTGGGCAGGTTTGGCTGCTGACCGAGAAAGAGTCATGCGAGAAGGGTTTCCAGCTGAATAGAGGACGTTTCCTTTTGTGTCTGTTACAGCGATGTGTACACCATGGGTGTTTTCGATAATGCCGCCTCGGTCAGTCACCACACAATCTCGGTCGAGCAGCGTCGTTCGTGTCATTTCGGAATCGAATTGTATTGATGAGACAATAATTGTCAAGTTTTTTTTCTTTGTCTTGTCCGAATGCTTTGCTGACAGCAATCAATAGGCTAACTGTCTGGCTTTTATGCACGCAGGTGAGTCGGATATTCCCTGCGTCTTCGAAATCAATCAATCAAGTATTACAAGTGCATGATGAGTCAGAGCGAGATGGTGGGGATGTGATCTTCATCTTTGACAGGGAAAGGAAGGCGCTTGAGTTGATGCTAAAGCAACAATATCACGGGATGCTGGGTTCCGAATAACCGACTCGGAAAATTGCCCGATCGGGAGTGTAACAATAGGTACTATTCATGCTTGTGATCAGATTTGCCGTGACTCACAACAGGAGCGAATCAGCATTGACGTTTCTCGACTCTAATTAACTTTGATGGACACGAACAAGCCAACGGTTTAACGGAAATAAGACGGTATTTGCCCTGTCGCAAGAAGCTTTCCATGGTGTGGCCAGCAGGAATACCTAGGTAGATTCCAAAACAAGACGAATCCTTGGTATGTACCTACTACCTATCCAAGGAAAGAGATGATTGCTTGGACATACCTAGGTAGTTGTATTTGGTGTCAAGAATTGTGGCTCTTGGAAATCACCAATTACAAGAAGAACGATGTTGACGGATAGTGGAGAAGGCTGGATGGAGAGTTTTTGGGGTCGTTCCTGGTGCCAACGTTAGTGAGTTTCAGCAGGTGAGTAGGCCCCTCAGTTCCTGGACTACGAGTCCCCACGTGACCTAAGCCGAAACACCAAATCTCCAACGGTCAAAACTCGGTTCGTTGTGCAGCTCCGTAGGTACCTGTACCTACCTACCAAAGCATCTCTGAGGCAGGGCCTCAAACTAAAAATATTATTAAATGACGGGACGGAACATTATCAGCCTCCATTATTGACTTATGCCAAGTCGATAAACGGGCTAAACTCTAAAAGAAATCTCCTATTCCATCATTTTTAGCATCGTTACGTTACCAGCCACACCCACTACGTCACATCAATGCTGTGATCCCTGTCTGCAGCACAGAGAAACAGGATTCTAGACCCGTCGATACCTGGCAGAGTCGTTTTTATGACGATTTGCGCGTCAGCCTCTGTTCTTGTTTGAGGAGAGCAAGAGAAAGCAGGAAAATACTTATCTGCGAGTTTACATATATTTAACAATTCTATTGTATCTGGTGGAGGTTCTTTATCCTTCTCTCTACATCTCCTCTCTACCACCACCTCTTCATTCAATCACCAGACTCCCAGCACACACTCTCGACAATCAACATGTCGTCATCTTCCGTATGTGCCTAGACTCTACTGTAACCCAGCCGATCATCGCACAGCCACTAACATCCCCCACCAGGCCGAGCAGAGAAGCGATCTCGAAGAGGAGCAGGTCGATCAGGAGAAGCCTCAGCGCAAGACAAAGACCAAGAAGTCCAAGGGCGAGCGACGCAAGCGACGTGCCCGATTCGATGACTACGATGACGAGCAGGACAACAGCCAAATGTCCCAGAGCAACTACAACGCCCAGCAACAACAGATGCAGCAGCAACAGCAACAGCAACAACAGCAGCAGCAGATGCAGCAGCAACAACAGGGTGGTGGTGGCGGTGGAAAGAGTGATGCTCTCAGTCTGCATCTCGAGTTGAACCTCGAGATTGAGATTCAGCTCAAGGCAAGAATCCATGGTGATCTTACACTGTGCCTACTGTAAGTTCCCTCTCACAATTGCGATTACTCACCCAAGAGGACCATTGCTAACATATTCAGCAACTAAACACCATGGCTCGGTGTACTTTATTATAATATTCATAAACACTGCCTATGAATGACAAACGACTGTTGGAATTAAACATGGCGTTGGGGTTTATGACTGGATTGCATTTCCTAGGATATATACATTTACACACACATGTGTTGGTAGTACTTAAACAATTCTCTAGCATGTCTCGTCAAGGACATAGCATGACTATTTTATATACTTATTTTTACCAACCATTCAATTCATTCATCAACATCATAGCTCAGATCAGAGCTAGTGACGGTTGAAAAGCGCTCGGTCACAAGCTAACGATGAGGCTATCTCCGATACGCGAAGTTAGCTCCTTGGAACGTCGCACGGTGATCAACTAGCGCTCCATGACAAGACTGATGATCTTCGGATCCATTGAAGATCAGATCCTACCTAGCTCAGAGTACGTATCATTCTCCAGCCACGTCAGCCATCTTGTCAGTCTGGCCCACGACTCCACAATAGGTCAGATCGCGTCACGATTGTTGTAGGTGGTTTTATACTGTTTTCGTGCTGGTAGTAGCTAGAGTGGAGACGAACTCACGATAACTTGGTCCAGTCACTACCCTATACATTTCGGTAGAACCATCAACTACCTATACTGTAGTAGAGTAAAACTAATTATCTTTCCAGTCCATGGTTGCGGGTCAGAAACATGCTCGCCTCAATAACAAGTTCGTGATTTGACCTCTAGCTATTTGTCAAGATTCTCTAAAACTTTATGACCGTGTATTGTTTGTACTTCTGTTGAGTTTCCTTGAAGTTTCATGAAAGCCCACGACCACATGTCCACTCTCGGATCATATATTTAGAATTGGATAAGAACAATCTCTTGACAGCCTCAACTTTAGACTTCAGAACGCCGGGAAAAATCTACAAGACTGACGTCCAGTTCTGCTCATAATCTTCTCAACATCATTGAGAAGTAAAGGCCGTCTTACAGTTTTATGATTATGAAAAAGGAAGTATCAGGAAGTCCAAAAAGCCAGATATATTTCTCTCTCTAGCCCATTTATCATGTTTCCATTATGAGATGAGGCACTAACTATAAGCCTCGCCATGGTATCAAAATAAACGGATGATAAACATGTGAATTTAGACCAATACCAGACCTGATTTTGATTATGACGAAGAGACATGGAAGCAGGTCAAAAGATGACTATAAACTTATGAAAGTAATCTGTTTACTAGCTACAACGCATCGCCTCAAAAAGCTATTTGAATTGAGTCAACTTGATTATGAGCGGCTGAGGTGTGGAATTGGTCTGATATGCAGACAAGGTTAACTCTGTGGGGATGTATGCCAACAAAATATGGATTCCGTACTTATATGCCGAAGCTGAAGATGAAAAGCTACTTCAGCTTTGCTTTTTCCACGAGATCTCGATACTGATTTTCCTCGACATGCTCCACAGCGGTTGAGAATAGAAACAAAATGGAGCTTTGGGTGTCGATGTCGGATGATCACTGCATATACACCGCTTGAAAAGACTTGGTTCGACTACACATTGGGATGAGAGATATGGTTAAGCGGCAGATTTAGATACCCATGTCTTGAATTTAAGACACCTTCATCTCCGATATTGCATATTCCCAAGGATCTCGTCCGGATCCGATGCGGGCCACGCGGGATGCAAGTCATGCGGAGGCGGGAATCTTGACCGGGACTGACCGAGTGGATGTTCTTGGTGTTTATCCAGCATGCTGAGGGGCAAGGTCAAGGATACATGGGACTGAGAAGCTGGATCAAGTTAATGGGAGCTTCATGTGTGCACTGACTCGTGATCTTGAGCGCGGTTGATCTCGGGCTGGTTACAAACAAATGTCTCACTCTCTCATGTCGCGCATAACCGCTCGCCCGAGTTCAGTTCTGGAACCTTGGGTTCCTATGAAATATATCTCTCTAGATCCCGGTCCTTGTCTTTTGTATTCTTGCCCTCGCCTGGTCTTTGAGTCTGGGCACAAAGTCGCAATTGCCAATCAAGTAACCTTGTCCAGGATTTCTGGAGGGTTACATGATCTACCTTCTCCATCAACAGCACAGAATCTAGAATCTACAGGCCTAGGGTCTACTACATGAAAGAAACAGTTTAATGTTTACGCTATCGCTTAGCTACCAGGAGTGATCTGCGAGACAGAGAGTGTCGCATGGGAGCTTAAATCTGAAACAGATTGACGAGAGAATCGAAAGATATTGGAATATCCTCGTGTGTTTTTCTACTCCATATCTTATTCTAAAACAAGCAAAAAAATACGAGGATGATCTTCGCCTCGACATTTCTCTTGTTCTTTTCGGCTCGGAAGTGTTTGATTTGAAGTTTCCGAATTGGGCAGCTGTTACAGTTCTCCTTCTGCACGGTTTTCGCGGTGCTGCGCAGGGGATGCTTGCCTTGGTCTTGCAGCCTCACCTAACCTTGTCTTGACTTCGAACCTGGTCCTTGTCTGGCTGACTTAGTGCTGAAGAACTTTTGGGGCCGGATAGAAAACCGGATGCACGACAACTCATCAACGACGCGCCTGTAGAAACCTCGGCTGTCACTATCACCTGGTCAATCATACCCATCATGAGTCTTGCATGAACTCCAATTGGGCGAAGTGCTAATAGCAGATGCAGATATTCATTACAGTATCATCAAAGTACATTATCCCGCAGTGACCGAAATGCCCCGACCAGATCTATAGCACAGTAGTTTCCTCTTTTGATATCATGACAGCAAAGCAAAAAACGCCATTGAACCTAAGAATCGTTCCAAATCCCCAAAATATCAGATATCAGCCTTCTTCAACAGTGGGCTTCCTGTACGAGCCCGCTTCACTTGCTGAATCGTTCTTCTTATGCCCCCTGTCCTTGTCGTTTCCCTTCTCTCTTTCGCCTCCCCATACAGAGCTTGCCACAGTGGCCTCTTCATCGTTGTTCGTTGTTTCGGTCATCTTCTTGGCCAATGAGAAAATGGAAAAGTCCTGACTGAGACTTGTCAGGATGCTTCCGTCGGAACCTCCCTCACTCTTTGTAGGGCTATCAATGTTAAGACGACTAAGGGCATCGGCGATGCGTTGCTTCTTAGCCTCCTTAGAATCTGGATCAAGGAAGGTCTTCTTCTTCACCTCGGGCTTTTGAACAGGCGAGGGTGGCTCAGCACCAGGATGACGGCCGGTAGCCATGAAATCAGCCTTCTCGGCCTCTTCCTTGGCAGTCTGCTCCTTGTGTTGCTTCATCTTCTCATCCACAGTTTTGGGCGCATTGGGATCAGATACAGGCTTGGGCTCCTTCTTCTCTCGACGAGTAAGCTCTACCTCGAGAACTCGAGTACCCATCGCAACCTTTGATCTCAGACCATCGTCATCTCGATCGTAGTAAAGTGCCCAGATGCCCGGCAGTTCTTCTACAGCACAGAAGCCCTCCCAGCTTTCACACATCATGCGACGATCTTGCTTGGTACAGTCAAACGGACCTGTAATGTGACCTTCAGTATCGGCACGCACCCCGTACTTGACTTCGTACGTGTTCTTGTCAATGTAGATCCAGTTCAAGAAGGGAGGGTCGTCACTGATCGTAGTGACTAGACCTTCGTATTCTGAGTCGGGGAAAGGCAGGAAGTATCCCGAGAATGCGTAGCCTTTGCTAATACTATTCTTGGGGTCATGGTTGTAGAGGGGATGTTCATTGGCAATGTAAAGCTGCCGACATGAGTCAGTATTGTTTCTGTTTAGGTACATGGTAGTAACGTACCTTTGAGTCTTTCAAGACAACCAACTTGTTGTTGATATCGCGACTCCTGATAGAAGGCTTGACGCAAGATACGACCAAGTTGCAACGTCTACCACGATGTTCCTCGCGTTTCGTCTTGCTCTGACTCTGCCGAATTGCTTCTTGCGTGCCGAGCATGGCAGGGCAGATAGTTAGAGCAAGGAGCATTGGAATCGCCATGATGACTTTGTCTTTGTCGTCCTTCTGTACGGCTTCCTTGAGTTTATCGACTTCTTCTAGGAGCTTCTGTTTGCATGCGCTTCTCAAGAGATGCTGAAGGTTACTTTGGTCTGAGTGCGAGTCGTGGTTGGGCTGGGATGTGAAGGACGAGGATGATGAATATGTTGAATCAACGTTGGGGGAGGAGGAGGGCGAGGGGGGTGACATTGAACGTCGTCGGACAAGTGGCGATGTTTACCGTGGCAAAAGAGAAACCAAACAAGGAATCATGCTATCAAGGTTACGGAGTAGAGGGCGATGGGTTGAATGCGAGACACGCACGAGGCACGAGGTGGAGGGGAGGGAGTGTTATTCCAGGATACTATAGGTACAGCAATTTTGTTCAGAGATTGTACAAAATGGTGAAGTGTATATCACAGCTAGTTGTATTGCTCATTGAGTAGCCAATAGTTAATAGAACAGAATCGAGTAGATGAAAGGACGAGTGAGTCTCGGTACTAGATACGCCCTCTACTTACCAGCCAAGACTACAACATTGTTGCAGAGACCAGGATAATTACGTGTCATGGCATCTTGCGCATGGCGGACTGCCGGTGTTTCCCGACGAAATCATGCCATCCTTTTCGATGTGTGCTACGTTAAGACCTTTAAGTTGGGATCAAAAAGAAAGGTTAGGAGTTAAGGGACCTTGATCCCTGTCGATATGGAGTCGAGATTGAACAACCACACATAATGTGAAACATAACTCAGGCACGGGTACCCCTGTCTACTTATAGGCCTAAAACGCGACCTTGTGGATACAAAATAACTCTAAGCGAAGCGTTCAAAGAGAGCGACAGAAAGAGACCCCTGCTCCAAGTTAGAGATTCAGCGACCCTCTTTCTCACAAACGTCGTGTTTCGGGCATTCAAGATGCCTTTGAAGCCAAGCCAAGCCAGGCTATTTCTGCACTTCAACAGCAGCCAGTTGAATGGGATTCGTCATGATCTGAGTGAGCGCCTTGTTTTGGCTGCCAATTGAACCGGCTTCTTTCCGGTCCTGGACTACTGTGATAGGAAGCATCTCATTGCACCGGCGGTAGTTCCCGTAGCGACATATACGCAGACCTTGCATTGTTTCTCAGCTCCAGTTAACTAACTCGTCGATACCCTTGTTTCCCCAGGACAGGATCTGTAACTAGTGTCGCTACAGCACAAGCCAACATCGGATGATATCTCCAGAGGCGTATCACTCAAATGCCCCTCTCTATTGTTTCTACCACTAAAGATCTACTCTTCTGCAACCAGTCTCGACTGTTGCGGATTGTCCCTTTGTGGCTCGTGCTGTGCTTTGCTTATGTGTGGCCTTATTCTCAATGACAGCCCATTCCCCATACCGGATCTGAATACCCGTAACAGACGAGGACCCCCTTGCGACCCTGAACGTCTAGCCCAAGGTCTGATAGAGAACACTCGGGCCTACCAAGTCTTTCCTAATTCTTACAATTATTGATATGCATCTGCGGCTACGTAGCGGCTGCGGCTGAAGTAGTCTCCGTCTAGATTCCTGTCAATCTTTTATACATGGATATGGATATGGGCTCACACATGGGTAGCCTTGTTCGCATCGCATGATATCGTGGAGCACCAGTTCAGGCTCTTGATTGGAAGTAACCCCAGAATTCTATACTCAGTCGCGCAGTTATACCTACCTAACTACTGTACACAGACAACCTGGACCTGGTGCCTCAGTGTGAGACAGCATGAGTAGCTGAGTTGGCCTGGACTGAACAACACATCGAAGCCATCGCGTCGAATTCGGGAATGCCGCATAGAGTAATGCTTGTACAGACGGGATTGGCCAAACCCCTTTCGTCTACAATTCTCGGCATCGGGATGTTTCGCAATGAAGATCCTACTGCAAGGTGCAGCGTACTGTAGTATGGATGCAGACTCAGATATCGCAATCCTGATCTGAGTGGACATAGGCAGATTCCACCCCTTCCTAGGTCCAAATCTTCTATATAAGATGGCATCTCCTACACTTTCATATCTTCTCATCTCATCAGCACTCACAATCCAATCCATCCAACAATCATCTACTTGAGCTTCAGCCTCGACCATTATCACCACTACCTCAATCAACTACACACAACTTTGACAACTTTTTGTCCAACATCACCCAATCCAGCACAATGTCTGCCCCTACTTCGTAAGCATCCCTCTTTTCTTACTCCGTCAACCACCAGCCATGACTTCAGTGTCAATCCCCAAAAGAAAGTCTCAAGACTGATTAACTTAGCACCGCTTCTCCCCCTCCTGCCTCTGACCTTCCCTTTGCCAACCTTCCCTCTTCCCCTGCTCCTGGTCGCAACTCCACTACGGCGTAAGCACACTCTTTATTCGATCACCAAGCAATTTACTAACCATTTACACTCTCACAGTCTGTCCAAGCCTGCCTACGCCTCCGACTCCGACTCTGACGGTCAGGCTCGAGGTGGTCGCCGCAGCGGAAAGCAGCAGCAGTTTGTTGTTCCTCTTCCCACCTCCACCGGCCTCTCTCAGCCCGCTGGTTAGTCTACTTCTTTACAGCATCTTAAACATTACTCACATAGCTCGCAGGTCAACTTCTCAAGGGTGCCACCGATGAGAACGGCAACCAAAAGTCTGCTGCTCTCCTTGTCGGTATCAAGCTCGACCTTGAGGCCGAGGTTCACTTGACTGCGCGAGTCAAGGGAGACATTTGCATTGGACTCTACTAGGTGACGGACATTCCTTCTGCTTCGACTTCGACTTCTGAGTTTATGTGCTTGGTAATCTGGTCGCAGAACGTAGCCGGAGATCATGTTATGATGATGAATGGAACGCCTCAACGTGCCTGACTCTCTGGACGAGCTGGCAAACATATTGGGGTGTCTAAAATGGATGGGATTTCTTTTTAGTCTGGGCTTGTATGTAAAATTTGTAGCTAGAACAATAACAGCTCTTCGCTACTGCTTACTCTCTTCTGGCTGAGTGCTCATTGATGCGATTTGCGTCTGTCGACAACCTTCAATTGAGGGCCAAACTCTTAGAAACAACTAGAATGTCAGCTCCTAAATGGACACAGTTTTAATATGATATGCCTGCCATTTAACCTATATTCACCGTCGATAGTGGCCTGGTTGCTAACTGTCGTTAACACAACCCATGCTGAGCCAAGACTTCCCCTGTCGCTTTTCAAGGGTTTGTATTATCAGCCACCGACATTCTCAGGAAAGATGTCGCAACGGCCACTTTCATCCAATCGTCATTCCTGAGGGCTTCAAGAGTGGAAATTCTTTACGATAATTCTCCGAGAGATCGTAAGATGGCAACTCGATACGTTGTATCGGCTGCGCCGCGACCCTGCGTAAGGAGGGTGTCGGGTTCAGCTGGCTCTTACAGGAAGGGTTCACTTGAGATAAACTCGTCATATGTCAGTTTCCCATGTTTAGCATGTTTCCTTTGACTCTATGTGCAGGCTGGCAGTGCCAAAGTTTTAAGTTTACATCGGGTTATTTGATTGATCCGCTACCGGCGCAAAGAAGCAATTTCCGTGACGCGCCTTCCAAGGCAGGCACGAAGCATTCCAAGCAGTACAAGAGGAAAGAGGAGAAAGAAGAAAGAGAAACGACTTGATCTTTCCTTCCTTCCTTCCTTCCTTCCTTCCCCCCAGTATTTCGTAATATTCGCGACATCGCCAGAATGTCGAAATCGACCAAGCGCGCGCATGACTTCGTCGACCTTACAAGCGACGATGAAAGTGAGACGCGTCAGAAACGGCCCGCTCTAAACGGTCCAGCCAGTCAACACCAACACCAAAACCGTCCTGGACAAGGTGGAACTAGTGTCTACGGAGGTGGCTCTTCATCGCAAAATACCCCATCGTCCACAGCCGAACCTGATTATCTTGACCTGACTCAGGGTGATGAAGGCCCTCCCCTTGAACTCTATGGGACATTTCGTACGTCACATGCATCACACATCACGACACAAGTAACTAGAATTGACATTGTACAGATGGGAAGATTGTCGGCGTGAGATATTACGCAGGATACGCATCACCAGGAGGTACACCTCTCCCTCTTTTTTTTGTCTACCCGTCAAAACACTTACAAGTACACAGAAGCTGTTCTCTGTAGACGGGAACCCAACAACTCGGTTCGTACTACTCCAAGTGGCCTCATCGCTTCTTGTCTCAGCGAAATAGCCTGATTGGTCACATCTAACCTGCTGCAGTACGACCAAAATGCTATTCGGGTGGACAATGTTGTTGGTGATCAAATCGGCCATCTGCCGCGCAAAGTTGTAGAGAAAATCGCCCCATATGTGGTAAGACAGACCGCCATGTACACGCACTAGCCAGCCCTTTGTCTGATGAGAAACTTAGGATCGCGGCGATGTCGTCCTCGAAGCTCAGCTCACAGGCAAAAAGGCCCTCTATGACTGCCCAGTTAAGCTCTTCTTCTATGGGTCTAGCGACCCGCAGGAACGTTCCAGGATCGAGGAGTTACTCAAGAAAGATAAGCTAGTCAAGGCTACGGAACTCAAGAACACTAGAAAGGAAGCTGAGGCCCGTAAGAAGGCAGCATTGGGCTTGATAAATGGTAGCTCGACCCATGGAGTCGGCTCAGAACTTGCTGTTCCCCAGAAACCAGAGATCACTATGGACAATGTGCTTCAAAAGAGTGAGGCCGTTGAGATGCGCAAGGGCGGCGACGCTATCAAGTCACTTGCGATTGGCGAGGATGAGTTGGAGAAGATGCCAATGGCTGAGCAGCCCGAAGATTTGAAGGCACAGCTCTTGCCATACCAGCTACAGGTATGCTTCCCCACGCTAAACCACGGACTTGACTAACTTGTCGAAGGGACTGGCTTGGGTGACTTCCAAGGAAAAGCCCCAGCTCCCAGCTGAGGGCTCTAAGGACTCCGTGCAGCTCTGGCTGCATCAATCCAAGAAGAAGTTCTTCAACATTGCGTCTGGCTTTGTAACAAGCACAGCACCAAAGCTGCTCTCGGGGGGTATCCTTGCCGACGACATGGGTTTGGGCAAAACCCTCCAGATCATCAGCTTGATCCTAACTGGCGGCAAGGGCCCGACCCTCATTGTTGCACCTGTTAGTGTCATGAGCAATTGGAGCCAACAGATCAAGCGGCATGTCCGCGGAGACAAGCAGCCCAGCATAATTACGTATCATGGCAACGAAAAGGCAACCGCAAAACAGCTTCAGGGTTACGACGTTGTGATTACCAGCTACGGAAGGCTTGCCCGAGAGCGTGACCAAGGCGTGAAGAGAGCCTTAACTTCGGAAGACATCAAGTGGCGTCGAGTGGTTCTTGATGAGGGTCACACTATTCGAAACTCCAGTACAAAGGTGGCTCAAGCTGCTTGTGAGATCAATGCAGAGTCCCGCTGGGTTTTAACGGGAACCCCAATGTAAGTTCTGTTCATTATGGTGGGCCAAGCTAATATGGTCAGTGTCAATTCGGTCAAAGATTTGCACTCGCTTGTCAAGTTCCTTCACATCACTGGAGGTATCGAACAATCCGAGATTTTTAACGCTCAAATCGCCCGTAGACTCGCTGTCGGAGATAAGACTGGCGAAAAACTTCTCCAAGCCCTCATGCATGATCTCTGTCTCCGTCGCAAGAAGGATATGAAATTTGTGGACCTCAAGCTACCAGCCAAAAAGGAGTATGTCCACAGAATTTCGTTCCGAAAGGACGAGAAACGCAAGTACGATGCGTTGCTGTGAGTCTATAAAGCAATAACAACTTGAGTCAAGTACTGACCGAATAATAGGGACGAAGCTAGAGGCGAGCTGGAACAGTGGCAGGCAGGCTCCCAAGTGGGCCAAAAGGGACGCTTCCAAAATGTACTGGAGCGCCTCCTTCGCCTTCGACAAATGTGAGTTCGCAGCTTCATCACGATATATATGGACGCACTAAATATTCCAGCTGCAATCATTGGACCCTTTGTAAAGAGCGTGTCAGCGATATTCTCAAATTACTTGATGAACACGACGTGGTTCCGCTCAACGACAAAAACCGCGGCCTCCTCCAAGAAGCCCTGCGCCTGTACATCGAAAGCCAGGAGGAATGCGCTATCTGCTACGATAACCCAAATGACCCTGTCATCACCACCTGCAAGCATGTGTTCTGCCGGGGATGTATCATTCGTGCTATCCAAATCCAGCACAAATGTCCGATGTGTCGTAACAAGCTTGATGAGACAAGCCTTCTTGAGCCAGCGCCCGAAGACGCTGGTGATGAAGAGGATTTTGATGCTGATTCGCAGAGCTCCAAGACGGAAGCGATGATGCAGATCCTCAAGGCTACCATGCGCAAGGAGGGCTCCAAGGTCGTTGTCTTCTCTCAGTGGACATCTTTCCTCAATATTGTTGAGGCGCAGCTCAAAGCTGATGGAATGGGATACACACGTATCGACGGTAGCATGAAGGCGGATAGGCGCGACAAGGCTATAGAAGCTCTTGACAGTGATCCTGAGACACGAGTCATGCTCGCCAGTCTCGCAGTTTGCAGCGTTGGTCTCAATCTCGTAGCCGCTGACACCGTCATTCTTTCCGACAGCTGTAAGTTCCCCCAATCCTGTACATCCCTTTCAATTTGTCAGAAGGGTTGGTCGCTCTTGGTATAAGAGACGAAACTAGCAAGTCAGTTTATGCTGATTAAGCTACGATCCCGGGTCATGAATTTGTACCCCTAGAGCTTGGAGGCCATCTTTTCTACTACCTACTCGATCCCCATGAGCTGACATCATATCTATAGGGTGGGCGCCCGCCATCGAAGATCAAGCCATCGACCGCGTCCACCGTCTCGGACAGACCCGTGAGACGACTATCTTTCGTCTCGTAATGGAGGGCTCCGTGGAGGAGCGGGTACTTGATGTGCAGAGCGAGAAGCGAGAGTTGGTGACGAAGGCGTTCCAAGAGAAGAACTCGAGGAACAAAAAGCGCCAGAACACTCGCGCAGCAGATATTTCCAAGCTGTTGGGCTAGGCAATTGGTACTGATTTTAGGCGCATGGGTTAGGGAGTTTGTCTTAGTATACATAAGTAGGTACCGAAACATAATACGATGCGGAAAGGGCATTGGGAAACAAACGCAGCTCAAATACGCGAAGCAACATGTATAACTCTACAGTTATGGAATGGTGGGTTTATATCCACGTTAGTTTATGGAATTAGAACGTTATCTTTCATCGTGCTCGAGTGAATTACATGTTATCACAATACATCAAGTGCCTAACATGTGCACGCATGACGCAGTGCAGAGACGACTAAAGCTCCAAGTTGAAACATGGAATTGTATTTCTATCCATCGGTCGTTTATGCAATCTAGCCATGTGTGTGGAGTACAAGGGCACTGTTTCTAGCTGCCCGGCAAAAGCTAGTATACATAAGATATCGTCAGACTCATGACAAATAATCATATATCAGCTGGTTAATGGAGCCATCTTGCGTAAGCCCATCGAATACGCTCCAATGACCTAGTCTGCAGTTGAATCCCCTTCATGTTGGACAGGTCGTCCAGGTCTTCAAGGAACTCTCTACCAATCTCACGAGGCATGAGCTTATCAACGAGGTTTCTTAGAATGTGAACTTCGGCAAGCAAAAGACCGTGATCCTTGTACGAGAGAAGGTTAGTCTCTGTAGGTCGGGCCTCGGATAGAATGCGGTCGACGTTGCGAAGAACACGGATGGCCTGGCCAGCCTTGCGAGTTTGACGTTGCCCAGATCGGCCCCCAAAGACACCACGAAGGTATTGAAACATGCTATATGAGACAAGAACACCTGGGGTAAGACCAACAAAGCCGAAAACAAGCTCTTGGCTCTTGAGGAGCGAATCGATGCCAGTCATGGCGACCTCGAGGTCCACCTTTGTCTTTTGAACCTGGATAAGCAGGGATCGCACGAGATCTCCACGGATCGTACCCACGAAAGGGCGTCGCAGATCCTTTTCGAATGCTCGTAGTACAGGGGTAACGTCGCCTTCTGCCACCTTGTGGCGGATGTCGTCGACTTGAATATCGGTTAGAGTGCTTCCAGATTCCGTGGCGAAGTGTGGCTTGTCGAGAGCAAAGTCAACTACCATACGCTCAAGGCTCTCGCGATCGGCCTTGAGGCTGTCCCTGCTCATAATCGCAATCTCGCTGGTCTTGTCATGTCGAATAGTCGAGATGATCTTGGAAGTCGGTTCAATGACCCAGTTGAACCAGAAGTCGCGGATTGTCTCGCCGAATCCGATGAACCATTCGATGATATCAGCCTTTCGATTAACCAAGATGCGCAGGACAGTTGTTGAAGAAAGAAGACCGATAGTCGCAGGAATCCAGTAGCGAACGAAAGCACCGGGCCGACCGTTTTCCTTTGCTAGGGCACGCATAGCAGTGAGATGTTCGGGGAGAGACTTGTCTATAATGCTGAGCAGTCGTCGAGCTAGAATCGCTGGTCGATCGGCAGTGTTACTGCCCTCAACATGAACAGAGAGCTCGGGATCCTCTTCAACGCCAGCAAAAACTTTGTCCTCAAAATCGCTGATATTAACGTCGAGAGTGGACACCTCCTTCAGAACCATATCGATGAGCGCAACACTGCGTTCGACGACACCCTTAAGGTCGTGGTGGTCCTGAAGATCAGCCTTATCGTCGTCAAGACCAAATTGGAGACCTTCATCCATCAGTACACCAAGACCACTTGCTGTAATCTCGCGCAGTTTCTTAAGCTGTGCCTGCTTACGTCGAGCCTCGGAGCGGGACAAAGCGACAGGCGACAAGACTCTGCGTTGAATGTTGGCAATTGACCGTTCCCGAACACTGTCTTGCACGATGCCGTAAAATTGAGACCACTGCTGTGATAGACTTGAAGTTGTAGAGTCGACGAGTTCGCCTGGAGCATGGTGAAGAGAGCCTGCCTGGATGCGTAATTTGGTAGCAGTGCAGACTTCTTGGGACCAAGCCCAAACCCTTAGCGGAGAAGTCTGGACAGCATAGAGGCTGCTGTAAGAATAAGAGCCTAGTACCTCATCCCAGTACCAAACATCATCATTGAGGGGAACGATTTGGTCCAAAAGGGTGTCAAGAACAACACCATGGAGTTGAATAGTGGCTTTGCTCACGAGAAGCCATTCGAGCTCATTCTCATAAGGACTCTTAGCACCATCAGATTGAGTTTCGTTTACTGAAAGGGTTGCAGGGGTAGGGATGTCAGATGAGATAAGAAGATCTCTAATACGCCAAGCCGGTAGAAGTGGTTGCGAAGATGAAGTAGTACTCAGAGACTGGATAGTACGAAGCAAGTGATCGAGACGAGGGGTTGAAAAAGCATTGGTCACAGCAAACCCATGTTCTCCGGTCTCTGAGTGTTCATCCTCGGACGTCACCTCAGATAAAACTGGTAGACGATCAAGGTAGGCGTCAAGCCGCCGTACTTGACTATGGGCACGGTCAGTGGCTTGTTGGGCTTAAATCAGATAGATGAGGGCAAAGATGGCGAGAGTGCAGTGACAACATGGTGAAGCGGAAGTCAGAGGAGTGGGCAGACGAACTCGGAGACAAGCGTCATGGTAAGACCAAATGGTGAGCTTGCTTAGATCTGATAGCTATGAAGCCAAGGGCAAGAACACCACATCAGTCAGCAAGAGCACGGGCTGGTAAGAATAGCAACCCTGTGCTGTGCTGGGGATGGCAAGGAATGAGACGGGAGCGGAGGCTCCAGAAAGTCGGAGAGCTCGGCAGTCAATCCCGGATGGGTGCGGACTGCGGCAGTAATTGCGGCGATTTGCGGCCGGAAGGTGAGCACCGAATTACGGGAATACGGACGGGGGAGCTCGGAGGCTACGCAGCCGTTGAACTGGGCGTCAGGTCGCGTGCAGATAGCGAGGGTGAGACTGTGAGTGCAAGCTTCTCGAGAGCTTGTGCAAGCTCAACATAACACGAATGCGATGCGGGAGATGGACCGAATGTGGGGAAACGGGCTATAGCATGATGCCACACATCAAGCCAGATCCATTAAAATCAAGCAAAAGCGTTGGCTGTCAAAAAAGAGAGAAGCTGGATGGAACTAGGATCGAATTGCAGTAAGGCTGACACCTATCAAATGACTTTCATTGCACCGATTAATTGCACCACACCTAGAGGTATCTACCTACAGGAAGGAACATCGCGTACCTATGACCTTGCGACATGACGTGGTGTTCACGAGGAAGGAAGGTGTGGATGGTTGGAGTTGCTTAGGTTAATCTTATTCGTATTCGGATAAAACTGCCAAACATCGCAGCTCTTATGTGCTTGTCCAATCACATGTAATATAATTCTTCTCAAAGACATAGTGACAGCATTGCCGCATTGATTTGTTTCTGATGCTATATGATACAATGGCACTCCTAAGCGATTGATGATCTTGTTGTTTGAGGTGGTCAGCTGCGTGTAAATGCACATTTTGGGCAGGTCTTTATCTGGCTTCATTGGAAACGAACTCTGAAGTATCAATCAGCATGATTGATGGACGGCTGGGGCACCATTGCAGAATGAGAAGAGTTACGTTCAGCTGACATTTCGAATATTCAAGTCAGATATATCCGTACTTCAAACGCACTCTGCATACATATTAGCTGCAAGTTAACCTACACCACTGCTTTGAGGCCTCTCCGTTATTGTCACCCATCACAGTTTCAGACGGAGGGTTCAGAAACGTCGTATTCGGGATCGCATTTACTTTGTAAACGTCACGTCAGGATGTTCGGGACCTCCATGAGCTAACCCTAATCCAGTATCATCAAAGTACTTTTTGAGCAGCAAGCCAGTTTTGGATCGTACCATCTGGGTCGATTAAATACAAGGGCTTTAATTGAAAAACACCACATTGCCAATTGAGCCTGCTGGTAATCGCATGAGTTTGTGGACGAAGAAGACCCTACCCAGTGAGCGGGAGAGGTGTCCCTAGGTATGGAAAAATGGTGTATTCTTAGCTGGATCCGAAAACGAGACAGAGACTACCGCGCCGCGCGGAACAAGGCTCTAAATCTGGAGTTAAGGGGTGGTGGTGTTGTGCGACCCAGTAGATCGGAATTGATAATCGGATACTTTGCCCCTCGACTGGATCGGCATTCAACCAGTGGGTAGTATCTATTTAACGATTTTTTATCGCCTCACAACCTCCAATAACACACCACTTTTTCCGAACTCTTAACATCGGAGAGTGCTGTTTACAGCTTTCAGGAACTCTTTTTACAATTGGCCGAATACATGCACGGAATAAGATCCTGGACCAGAACCCCTCTGCTAACTACTACGTAGTCCATGGCGCATTGAATATAAAATTAATCGTTGTAATCAATATGGACAGTCCATTGCGAGGATGATGCAGAAACCGAGACAGAAACACAGTCGCTGGAGATAGGGAGGTAGATATTATGCATTCTTCACTTCAGTAGGTTAGTAGGTACCTTAGTACCTAGGTACTCAATGACACTTCCGAATCAGTTTAACATTAGTGAAAAGACTACGCTTGCACCAATCAGCCTCTGTAGTGGCAAGTGCATCATGCCTGATTAAGATCTTCACCGCCCTCAATGGCAGTTGTAGACGGTCTGTTGGACGGACCCTTGTCTATGAGAGGGAGAAAAAGGTTAACAACAAGTAGAGCAACTTCCATGGTCTAATTAATTCCATAGAATTCCCGTGAAATCCCCGTGAACTTGACGTTGAAGATACACATGCGATTTGTTTATAGCGGTGACGACCTTTAATCAATAAATCTTCGCTCTGACTGGCTGACTGGGCTCGGAAGACGGGAAGACAATCTGGTTGTGGCCTCATTCTGGAACCATTTCTAAATTCCATCTGGTATCAAGGCTGCCGGATGCACGGGCCAGAGAAAGCTCAGGGGTCCTCTAATATGGTTGGCTGACTGGCACAGGGTTTAGAGATTCAGGTCCCTGATTCGTTTAGATACAGGGTGTGTGATGGCGAATTTAATGTGCAATTTTGGTAGTGATACGTACCAACACAATGCGAAACGGCGCAAAAGCTGCGTGTGTTGCTTTTGTTTTTCTTGCTCTGCCCTGCAAAGCTCCGTCCCTAACATGAAGTTACTAGTGAACCGACGCCCAGCGTGTGGCCAAGCAGCAAACTAAGACAAGGCCCGCTGCCCACCATTTTCAATGGGGACCCCCCTATGAGATACTTGGGGCCGGGCGATCGAGGAAATGATAAAACCTCCCCAACAGCCACCGTCTTGTCTCCTTTTTCACCATCGCCCTCGCCATTGTCGACCCTTCCCTTTTATAACTAGAGCCGCCTTCCACGACGACTCTAGACTTGACCTGGTGCCAGTTGGTATCTTTCTTCTTCACCTGAGATTCCTTCCTTACCCTACTTTTGTCATAAGTATACCACTTTCACCATGGATGCGCTGTGAGTATCCCTTATATCCAGACGCAAATTGCGCCAATGCCTCAGCAACACTTTTCTAACCCCATTTTCTACAGAAACGCGACCACTTTCGCGTCCTTCAACCAAACCAAGGACTACTTTGTCGTCCTTGAGGAGGTTTCCAAGTACAATGTCCAGCTCAACATGGTCGAGAAACTTTGGGCCGTACGTCGCACCTGATCCCTACATCACGAAACCGAAAAACAACAATACTAACACTCGATTCAGGCTTGGTACCTTTGGATGCAGAACGACACCCTCGCGACCGGTATCATGAGTTTTGTTCTCCACGAACTTGTCTACTTTGGCCGCTGCATTCCCTTCATGCTCATGGATTTCATCCCCTACTTCCAGCAATTCCGAATCCAGAAGCAAAAGGTCCCCACCATCAAGGAGCAATGGGACTGTGCCGCCATTGTTCTCATCAGTCACTTCACCGCCGAACTCCCTCAGATCTGGTTCTTCCATCCCATCGCCACCTACTTCGGCATGGACTACGGCGTGCCTTTCCCTCCCGTGTGGAAGATGGCTCTCCAAATCGCCATTTGCTTCGTGATGGAGGATGCTTGGCACTACTGGTTCCACCGTGCTCTGCACTACGGTCCCCTTTACAAGGCCATCCACAAGATGCACCACACCTACTCCGCTCCTTTCGGTCTTGCCGCTGAGTATGCTTCACCCATCGAAACTGCTCTCCTCGGAATTGGTGTCGTTGGATGCCCAATTGTCCTCCTTGCTATTACTGGCGAGCTCCACCTCTTCACCATGTACACCTGGATCGTTCTCCGTCTTTTCCAGGCCATCGACTCTCACAGCGGCTATGACTTCCCCTGGAGTCTGCGTCATATCCTCCCTGTCTGGGCTGGTGCTCATCACCACGATCTTCACCACGAGAAGTTCATCGGCAACTACGCCTCCAGCTTCACCTGGTGGGATTACTGCCTGGACACCGAGGCCGGTGCCGATGCTCACAAGCGCCGCCGCGACAAGAAGCTCGCTGCCATCAAGGCCCAGAAGCAGCAATAGACTGCCACGGAGAAAATCTGGCACGACGACAAATGATCGATTGCGGTGAATCGAGTCTGGGTAGCCCAGGATTTTACGACCATAGACAAAAGAGAAGACTGTTGATCATGATGGAGACTTGGACGATCGCTCGGCGGACATAATAGTCCGCATCACTACACTCGAGCATTCGCATGGCGTTTGGGGATGTTAACTAAGAACGACTTTTTACGCTTGTATATACAAAACATTGCCCAGGAGAGGCTTTTAGACATATTTAATAATCAACATCGTTCGTTGTCTAATTGTTACCGCGAATCTGCAGAGTTTGTTGTGACGATACCTAGCCATCATCACAGTTGATAGCCCGTGTAGGACCTTCAAAGCCTTGTTGTGGATGCCAGTAGACGTTGATCAATACGCACTCCAGCTCAGAGTTTCCGCAGCTGCATAGTATCGTCTTCGTTTTCGTCTTCAGTAAAGCAGTTCCACGGTACGAGATACCGACCCCAAACGCATTGTTCATCATTTCCTCTTAGGCGTACAGCAGTCTCCCGCTGCTCCAGCAGCTTGATCCGCCAAGCCACGGATTGCGCAACTTTGGTCCCCCACCTCGGCCGTGGATGAAGTTTCCGGCTCCGGAGGTAGCTCGCCTAGTTGTGCCGCGAGAGCGTCGCATTGCGTAGCCATGGTAATGTCTTTGTCGGAGAGACCAGCTGGGTTATGCGTTGTCCAACGGATGAAAGTGGTGTTGTAAACCTTGTTTCATGCAGTGAGCTGGCTGTGGCGGCTCGAGTGCAGAACCGGACTCACGTTGGACCATTCTGGATGATGGTTCTTGATTTTGCATTCAAGAGAAACTCCCGTCATGAAGTCCTGTGATGAATTAGCCAGCGGCTCGTGCCTTTTGTCTACATCTTCACAACTATAAACCCCCAATAGGAAACATGGCTGGAATTATTGCCACCTCACTACTAGCTAGACTCACCCACGTCTTTCCAAAAGTCTTAAACTTGAACTGCCTCTCCAAGGCAGTGCCGTTTTTAGTCAATGTCCATCGCCCACCCTCAGAAGTGAGCAGTGCATTCAGCGCGGGCGTTACACTCGCGCTGTCAGTACCAGCAGAAAATCGTGGCTGAGCCATTGAGGATGCAAAGCGGAATAGTGGTGGAAGACGGGCTGAGGTTTGAATAGGGCGCATTGTAGGAAGAGACGAGTTGAAGTTGCCAATGATGGTAGGTCGGCTGATGAGGCTGAAAGGATTGGACGATGAGAGGCGAGAATGGAGTGAGAGACCAGATTGAGAGTACTTTTCGCAATATACTTTTATTGGTGGGTTGGTGTGTACCCACTAACAGATCGCCTCGATCTCAATGACATGATTACCGAATATTAATACATTTTAATGACTCTTGAATAAGTTAGAGGAAGTAGAGGACTTCTTACTTTACTAGTCGTCCCAATTAAGCGTCCTGGTAGTCTCCGTTGTTGAGTAGCTGGATCAATTCAAGACTCCACGAGATCAAGCACGAGACAAGTTGCAGAGTGAGTATCTGATACAATAACTACTTCAGTACCAAGGCATGACAGAACTACTGCACACCCTCAATAGTTGATGTAATAATGCCTATAGCGGGTAAATAGCCCAGTACGCTACTACAGTACATCCGTAGGGTTGACTTGTAACTCAGCTGGGCATGGGTTCTGCTTTCTTTTCATCAAGCCGTATTACACCGTCAACTTACACCATTCCAACTTGCATTTCGATTAGGGGCCGGAAAGCTCGGAAGAGGCTCCGAAATCATTGGATGGATTTAGCGTGATGAGAAACTTGGAGGAAATCATCTATCATTATTTAGCAATGCGGAACCATCTGTATGCAATTGGAGGTAGGTATCTTATGCGGATAGATGGTGAATGTGGCGAGATAGTGGTAGATTACAGCATAGGTAGTCATCCCAGATAAAAGTTTGAAGAGCCGGTGATCTTGACAACTCAATCAGCTAAAATCTTATTATAAGTAAAATAACAAAAGAAACAAACGGACGCTATTAATCTCAGAGGATTAACAACTGTGTAATCTCCAAGTGACGGTACTGAACAGATGTGAATATGTAGTATGTGTCTGTAACACTTCTTACCAATCAGAAGCTTGGAGGGACATTGGGACTTTGGCTCCTGCAACATGGACAAAGTCAACTACCACCATGCATGGTTTTATTGCGAGATTCAAGGTCGTATTGGTGTCTGTTTACACGCCGAAGGCCAGATTGAAATGCTCCGAAGCCTAAATACATGTATGTAGGTATGCGTAAATGCCATGGCAGCATGGGTAATTGTCTTGAGAGTGGGGCTCTGCACATGAGACATGAGGAAGGTGTCTGGTGTATGCACCGTGGCCGAGGTTAGGTGGTCCTAGCTCCTTGCTTCTTGTCCAAGGTTCTGCCCGCTGACAAATATTTTCCCTACTGCAACAACGTTCCTTTCCTGCATCAGTCAGCAAATCCATCCAATCTTCTAATTCGAACCCATCGTTTATTCCCATCGCGTCAAGTATCAGAACGGCCGGTGTCGGAAACAAGAAGAGAGATAGAAACAAGGGTTTTGGGTTCGCTTTTGATGAGAAGACTGCCTGAAATTTGAACGATTCTCACCAAAACAACATTGGCCTCAGTTGACGCGTCTTTGTTACTCGAATTGAGGCTTCACCAAGATTGCATCACGGCTGAGACAGTTTACTTGACATCAAACCCCAACGCAGAGAAGTTCGCGCGTGTTTTGGGCTTCCGCACAAGTCGTCGTCAGCACTCCAGGCTTGTTCTAGTCGATACTGTCAGAACCAGCGACGTCTTCGAGCTCCGTACACACGTGTGTACAGTAACAACACCCATCCGCCATCACTTTACAGAAGCGAGCAAGCGACAAGCGAGCGATAACCATACCAAACTACCTAAACTCATCTAAGCTCAGGTTAGCCTAGTCCGTCAAGCAAAGCGGAGAGCAGAAGCGTCCCCGGCCCAGCCACGCCATTTTCCGACTTGGGTCACCACTCACACGCTCATTGAAAAGGCCCACGGATCCAGGTTACATAATCCGTTCCTCTTCCACCAGCCTCTCTCCTCACTCGCCTCCGTCAGTCAGCGTCAGGTCCCCCCTCGTCGCAGTAATAATCATCGCCCTGGGTCACCACTACTTGGATGCTGAGTCAGACTCTCCTCCCCCAGAGCTCAAGCATGCAGAACTCCTCAGCAAACGGCGCCAATAATCCAGGTTAGTTAAGATAATACTCTCTCTCTCTCTCTCTCTCTCTCTCTTTCCTTTCTCGTTGCGTCTCGTCAGTTTCTTTATTCGAGTGTGTCTTGTTCTGAAACCACAACTCCATCTATTATCTGCTCTGCACTGCGCACCTCATTGGCCTTGGTCTATTGCGACACTCATAGCGCTCTCTTGTATCTCTCAACCATCTGAATAGCATCCTTGTCGCGTTTTCGCGCAACCCGATATACAATACACTTAGAGCTCCTTATCCTCATCACTTGAACACAATACCCGTTTCCGGCTCTTTCGGTTTCGCGTCTACTTCAATTACTGTTGACGTAGCTTCCGAGCGCATTGGCTAAAAACCGACCCCTCTAAATAGAGCAGCATCTGCGCGCACAGCTCGAGCTACTCAAGAACCACGACGCGACGGGCTCGTCCTCGCCGACCTCTCCTGCTCCTCGTGATACTCGGCATCAACCACTTCAGCCGGCTCCTGCGCGGCCGTCGAATGGCTTCGATCACTCGCCCAACCCTCAAGATCAACCCCGAGCTCTAGCCGCTAAAGGTGAGGTTGAAGCTCACATTCACCCTGACCTTCGCGCCCGGGCCAACAACGCACCCACCGCAGCAATGATGCCTATCGTTCCTCCATCTGGGCATAGCCCAGGCGCCTCGGCCGGCCCATCCAACGCTTCAATTGCCTCCATGCCCCCGCCTCACATGTCGCCGGACGACCATGGCGACGGTCGCAGCAAGGCTAAGCGTGAACTATCTCAGTCAAAACGTGCAGCGCAAAACAGGGCTGCTCAGGTAAGTAAAAAGAATACTGGCTTGTTGCTAAGCAATATCACTTTGCTGCTTGTTGAGCTGTTTGACCAACAAATCATCGATAGAGAGCATTCCGGCAGCGCAAAGAGGGTTACATCAAGAAACTCGAGCAGCAGGTACGCGAATACATGGACATGGAGCAATCGTTCAAATCTCTCCAGTCAGATAACCATGCGCTGAGGGAGTATATCGTCCACTTGCAATCGCAGTTATTTGATGCGACAGGCGAATACCCACCCCCTCCTCACAACGTTGATATTGCTCAACCTGCACAACAACCGCCAGCTCCCGCTCCAGCCCCCGTTTCGGCTCCGGCCCCGGCACCTGCTCCGATCGCTTCTGCTCCTACCGAACCAGCGCCCAGCAATTCCGCGGCCGGGATACAATTGGAAGCTGTTGCGCAGGCCGTTGCAGGCCTCGCGGCTCAGGAGCAAATCGAGCGTCAGCAATACCCCACGGCGCACGAATGATGAGTTATGATAATGTATGACAAAACTTAATCTTTGATGGATGACGAGAATATCTAACGGGATCAGATTACTTACAACACCAGAACACACAGTGGCTCTACGATAATGAGAGCGATCGAGTTCGAACTAGCACTACGAAGAGCCGAATCGATTCCAAAGAACGCGACAGAAGTACCAAAGGTGGTTTTGATATCCAAGAAGGTGCATATTTTGGGAAACACTGACAGAAAGGCGTAGTTGGTAAGTGAAAAGGCTGCGCCAAGCCGACTAATGTCCTTGGCTGCATGGAATCCATGCGTGATGGCGGGAATTACAGTTGATATGATGGTTCTGTCCTTCGGGGCACCCTTCGCTTCTGTGGTGGACACAAACCAGGAGCGCCAGAAGCCCACAAGAAACATGCTGGTATAGAAGGAACTTAGCAATGTATGATTGGTATGATAGAAGCAGGTCTTTGTTAATGGTTGGAGTCAAGGGGTTGATAGTAAATAGAGGATCTTGTTTCAGCAACCCACGGTGCTATCGGTCTCAAGGTGAAAATTGGGCTTATGTGTTCAGGTTTAGAAAGGAGAGCAAAAAATCGGTTATCGCCGAATTCTTGTCATGTTATAGATCCAGCAATATGTTTGCCTTGAGTTAGTATCACAAACATTAGCAATTGGCCAATAAACTCATACTACGACCGTCCGCTGCTGAACCTTACCTCTTAAACTCCACTAACCGATACTTGTTCTTTATCCTTTGGCTCTCTTTGTCAACACGTGGAAATCAAGGCCGGGTCGTTTGACTCATCTCGCTGGTACTCACTCTCACTTACATTGCCGGATATGAAGTTGATAAGTTATGCTTGGCTACGAATACTTCAATGGCTTCAGAGCCGCAATTTGGTTGATAAATCCAGATTGCGACGTGAATAACCCATCTCGACTACGTATTACAAGAGTTTAGATATGTCACTTCAAGATTTGGTAGCTACTGTTGATCACATGTACTGATGGCGCCATCGAAGTCATGGCGAACTGTCCAATGCTGATAGGTACTCAAGATCATTCTACTAGGCAGTACGTACCGTCTTTTGACAGATAGGCTACCAAATATGCTCATATATATTCAAAAGACCGAGCTGGGACTTACTGAACCGTTAAAGACAAAATTACAGACAACGCTTGTCATCCACTGTTTGGTTGCTGGAGATTATACACGGGTACGACTGAGCGATGATGTTACGCTTTGCCATCGAGCAACATTTCCATGTCGGTACATACATCGGGAACTGGTCTCTCATGGGTGTCAGCATCAGAATAGCTGTACGCATGGGCATACATCATGAGACATCCCGCTGAACTAATACCCGACCTCTACAAGCTGAGTTTTGACGACGGCCATAGACGCTCTATATTAGTAGCTTCTTCACTCATAATTTTGACTACAGTGCATTAAAAAGAACTCCCACTACGATATACGTCGACCACCGTACTTGAAAGATGGCGAATTTACAATAGGACTTGATGATCTCCCGCCTGGGACTATTCTCAGAGCCCCATATGCCGGTTTTCATATTCAGAGGCACAGGACGATCAGTAGCGGCTAAGTTAGAAAACATTGCAGAAACGGTGCTTCCATCAATAACTGCAATTCGTAGCCTCGGAATCAAGTTTAAAGGAATCGTCGATGCCTTACCTGCTTGACTCCAAAATCTCTGAAAGAGTCAATCGCCGACAACCTTCCGTCATGCTGGATCGGAAAACAATGCTTCAGAACGTCATCTTCCTTCTCTATCGTCGAAGTTTCGTTCATGTCTTGACTAGAGAAGTGGCACCAGGTCCCAAGAGTCATGCATTGAGGCCGCTCCAGTCATTCTCGTATCAGTGGCGCATGAGCGAGGAGACATGGTCCAGAGGTATCATGAATGACATTCACCAGTGGGTTGCTGTGTCAACTTACCACAAACTACTTCAAGCCATCATGATTCTGTGTCATAACGTGAGTAGATATGGCGCAAATCGTGCTCTGGACAGGCGTGAAGATCTCCTGTGGCCAAACACATTTGGATGTAAAGTCATGAGCGATCGATTAAAGTCCAAAAGGCTGTGAAAACTATCTTAGTCTTGCTGTAGCAGGACAATAATTTTGAAGCCTGCCCGAGCTCATTCATGTGGTATCGAGTCACGTTTCTTCAAATGTGCTTTGACTGCTCGTCATCGTAGGTAATATTTTCCGAGTGCTTTTCTTTTTCTTTGAAACCATGGACTGGATGGAGATTTTGCCACGCTGTGCATTAGATTAGAAGCCATTGGTCTTTCGGCAGTTCCGAAATTTTGTGGCAATATAGTAGGTAGCCATAGAGAATTCAGAAACATGTAATGATGTGACTGTTGTGTTTTTGGATAACATCAATGCGAGAATAGGAATACTAAGATAGGTGATTGACGAAAGTGGGCTGCTCGCCCCATATTCACCCGGGAAGCGGCGTTGCTCCGGCCTAAAAATATCCTGCCCTGTCCTTGGAAACTACCTACCCGGAAGGCGCTGTGCTTATCGATAAGATGGTGGGATCCATGATGTCCATAGAATCGTGTTCTAGCTTCTCTTTTTTGTCCAGACTGGGCTGACAAATCGAAGTCACGCCACAAGCATTGCTGTTAGTTTTTCGATTCCTGAATATCTCGGCACTTGTTTGTTGATATTGGCTTATAGATTATTTGCTTGCTGTTCTTCGGAAGCGCCGAATTCGACTCCCCTCTTGTTACTTGGGTTACCTTAATTCTTTTGGCAGCCACACCCAAACACGGTGACATACACCCGTTCATTCATATTTACCACTGAGTGGCACCACTCAATGTCGAGTGATCCCAACGATCAACAGGAGGCTGCTGCCCCTGCCTCATTATCCGCAGGAGGCTCTGCCGCGCCACCTAAAAAGATCCCAAAGGGTGTAGTACTGGGCCCTGATGGCAAGCCGTAAGTTTTGTCGCAGTCGACACCCTGTAAATGGAATGGAGCCTTGTTTGACTGACCCTTGTTCAGATGTCGAAACTGCACTTCTTTCGCTGCTTGGGCTTCTCAAACAAAGAGCACACTGAAACAAGATGCAGGAGCAAAGACTCAGCGCCCTCCAGCCGAGTGCCCTCCTGATGTTGAGGTACTAGGCCGAAGTACATGGACGCTGCTTCACTCTATTGCAGCACAGTACCCAGAGAGACCATCTACTGGCCAGAAATCAGATCTTTTGAGTTTCGTCGGTCTATTCTCCAAGTTGTATCCATGCTGGGTATGTGCCGAGGACTTCCAGGGCTACCTCAAACGTGAAGCGCCACAGGTCAACAGCCGGGATGAGTTTGGCAAGTGGCTGTGCGGCGCTCACAACGATGTCAACCGTAAGCTGGGTAAGCCTGAGTTCGACTGCTCCAAGTGGGAGGAACGATGGCGGACAGGTTGGAAGGATGGTCGATGCGACTAAGCTGTCGCTGGCCTGAGCGAGCCGAGCTGAGGTTAAGGCTAGCTGCCAGATCGACGGTCGGGCCAGGGGCCTAGCGCGCGTATCGATAAAAGAAATGGGCTTTCCTCAAACTCGACTCATCGTGGTTCCAAAGAGCAAGGGCCTTCGGTGTGCGATGTACGATTGCGGAATGACATGATGGACCGTTGGACGTTATGTGGATACACGTGGTGGGTGCCGGACCGACGAGTAGCAACAACATCTGCTGCAGACACAAAGAGAATAGCATGTATAGTATGGTAAGGTTAAGGACCGGAGATAGAACTGCATACATAGAATCTCATCTCAGGATAGTTGGATGTATAGTTTCACAACCTATAACGAAACGAAGACTACAATCCATTAATATTCACACTATGGTGAAAGCTGGGGGGTATCACTACATGACTCTCGATGTTCTTCATTGCTAGTTAAGTCTATGTGGATATGAATAAATAAAGCCACAAGCCATCAGGAACGTGGTATAAGCTAATTACTGTGACGAAAGCAGTCGAACTCAGGAACTAAAGAATGGTAGAATTCCCAGGGATCGGATCTCGCCAGTTAATACTCTTGCATCGTGTGGTCTCGACCCGAGCATCCCTGTTGTTTTCGGAGAACTCCCTTTAGGCGCGATAAGAATGATCTGACATCCATGACAACGCCGCACAACGCAACTACCGGGCCGTTGTTTTGGCAAAAGAAATAAAAATCAAGCTGTACCAAAACTGTCTATATGGCAAGGCTAGGGCCAAGGTGGTGTATGAATAGATAGTACCTGGATTTCTATATCTCGGGTTACCTTACCCTACAATGTCAGACCACACATGCCCCTCGCTGAATCCACGCTCTCTATTCGTAGACGACAAGAAATGATTATTATGGTCCCGCAAATTGTAACACGACATCGGTTTGGCGTCCATGAGTGTTCGACGGCAGGGAGCGGAAAGCATAGGAAAGTAGAGGCTTGTCTATGTAAATCGGACGTCCATAGCACGGTATAGTTCGGCATGAACTTGATGAAAGGGCCTTTTACGGACATGTAACGCCTGCAGCGAGTCATGATGATTAGTTATTGTTGTGTTTTATGATTATATGTCACCGTTTGATCAGTTGCGATACCGAGTATAGTGACTTATGATTGACCAGGATGGTATTTGATTGAGATATTTTCTCGGTGTAGTGCATTGGTAGTCATCTCTTGCCTCCATGACTACACATACGTAGTCGCTGACAACCATGAACGTAACGGTCGTATGCAAGATGCAGTGTAATGCGTTGCTGCTCCCGACCGGAGTAGACAGGTTGTCTCATGGATGTGTTGCAGTGCAGAATTGCACTTGTTAATCTTCAGCATGGGTACTAAGTATATACAAATTTGCCCATTAATGGACATCCACCGCCGTTGCCCATGTTAAATCGACAAGAATACGTGGTCCCTGAATCTGATACGCAGTTGAACTGTATCTGTTAGCAATTGCCGTGGTTTACTGTGACGACGCCATTGTCCATTCCAAGTGGTGATCTTTACGGCATGGCCCCGGCCAACACTCGGCCGCACAGCTCCGGACTACCCGGTCAGTGAGGGACATCGTCTTCAACAACCATGTCAAGAAGGTAATGATCCAATTAGTAGATGATATTATGGTTAGTGGACTAACAACTGCAACAATATTGTCATTGATATGTTTTTTTTTTGGCAGATTTCCTTTCCTTTTCCATCGTGCTTGGCGACATGGTCCCGTAAATGCCCCCCCTGTTGAAGAAGCATGCGATTCCTCTGGAAAAGATCCACTCATTCTGTAGCATTGACAACATACAGCCTAAGAAGTGTTTCTAGACGTTCTTAGACCCGTTCACCTTCCAAGTCTGCCCGATTAAGAGGGCCCCGTTTCAAGGCAAATGGCATCATATGATTTTCTTTCCATGCTTGTCGCAGTTCACCGTGGATTCGACAGTGGAAATCACAGTACCGAAAGAAATATACGGGAGAGATAGAGAGCTACTGCATCTACTAACCATACGGATCGTTAGTAGAAGAGCCGCCTAACTTCCCGCCAGTGGCGCTGACAGAACATTACATCACCACTCATCACACCCATTCACTGAATTATGCTCACCACTATTTTCCATCCGAAAGCCCATCCAAACCAATAGCTTGGGTACCTGCCTGTAGGTTGTTAGTATCGCGGTTTCGGCCGTTTGACTACGGGCGCGAGCGATAAAATATCGTGATTTTAACCCAAGAGTCGTGGGTGATAGCAACTCGATTGATCTCGTTGGCTTATGTCCGCCTTGTGTCCTTGACAGGTCCGATTATACTCTGGGTCCAACTCTGGGTCCAGGTCTGGGCTACCTGTGTGCATACAGGCAGTATGGTCTTATTTTTGGGCAATTCATCAGATCAGATCAGATCAACCCATTCGAGGTTTGGGAGAGAGGGAGCTCGCAAGGGTCTCCCATTGGTGAAGCGCTGGCTGCTGCACCGTACTGTACGCGCCTCCACTATTGGAAGCTTCAACTACTCGCCTACCTTGCTTGATATGTACTGTCTGTGGTGTCGTCAACGGAAGGTATAAACACCTTCCTTTCCCCTCCTCTGTTATGTCTTCTCTTCCTTCCTCATCATTCCATCGATCACTCAATCAATCATAAACAAACCATTCCCATTCCTCTTTTTGGTTGTCTTGGTTACTTCCAGCCTAGACATCTCACATCACATCCCCTCCTCATACAACCTATAAATACCTAAGCTTCGAGCTTCTCTCACCTTTTACCCCTCCAAACCAACCTTACCTTACCTATAGCATTCCATAACATACCGATCAAACCGCAATCATGAGCAACAGCAGCCTCCAAAAGCCAATTGACGTGGCTGAGTACCTCTTCAAGCGACTCTACGAGGTCGGCGTTCGATCTATTCACGGTGTTCCAGGCGACTACAACCTCGTCGCCCTCGATTATCTTCCTCAATGCAATCTCAGGTGGGTCGGCAGTGTTAACGAGCTTAATGCTGGTAAGTTTCATCATGACTCCACTTCATCCGAATAGCTTCATCATGACACCCTTTACTGACAACAACTTCCAGCCTACGCTGCCGATGGTTACGCCCGTGTTACCAAGATGGCTGCTCTCATCACCACCTTTGGTGTCGGAGAGCTCTCTGCCATCAACGGTGTTGCTGGATCTTATTCCGAGCACATCCCCGTTGTTCACATTGTTGGATGCCCCTCCACAATCTCTCAGCGTGACCAAATGCTACTTCACCACACTCTCGGCAACGGTGACTTTGACGTCTTTGCCAACATGAGCTCTCAAATCTCTTGCAACGTCGCCAAGCTCAACAAGCCTTCTGAGATTGCCGAGCAGATCGACACTGCTCTCCGCACCTGCTGGCTCCGCTCCCGCCCTGTCTACATCATGGTCCCTACCGATATGGTCCAGGAAAAGGTTGAGGGCGCTCGCCTCGACACCCCTATTGACCTTTCTGAGCCAAAGAACGACCCCGGCAATGAGGACTTCGTTGTTGACGAGATCCTCAAGGCCATGTACGCCGCCAAGCGCCCTGTGATCCTGGTCGACTCTTGCGCCATCCGCCACCGTGTTGTTGAAGAGGTTCACCAGCTTGTTGACAAGCTCGACCTCCCTGTATTTGTTACCCCTATGGGTAAGGGTGCAGTGAACGAGGATCACCCCAACTATGGCGGTGTCTTTGCTGGTGACGGCTCTCATCCTCCTCGTGCCCAAACCATTGTCGAGGAATCTGATCTTCTTCTCACCATTGGTGCTCTGAAGAGTGACTTCAACACCACTGGTTTCTCCTACCGCACATCTCAAATCAACTCAGTTGATTTCCACAGCACTCACTGCAAGGTCCGATACTCCACATACCCCGGCGTTGCCATGCGCGGTGTCCTCCGCAAGATCATCGACAAGGTCGACCCTAAGTCTATGCCTGCTCCTTCCATCCCCGAGGTCAGGAACGAGGTTGAGAAGAACAACGACGATTCCGAGACCATCACACAAGCCTGGTTCTGGCCTCGAGTTGGCGAATACCTCATCCCCAATGACATTGTTGTCACTGAGACCGGTACCGCGAACTTTGGCATCTGGGACACTCGATTCCCTCGTAATGTCACCGCCCTCAGCCAGGTCCTTTGGGGCAGCATCGGCTGGTCTGTTGGTGCCTGCCAGGGTGCTGCTCTCGCTGCTAAGGATGCCGGCAAGGAAGGCCGAACAATCCTCTTTGTTGGCGATGGATCTTTCCAACTGACTGCTCAGGAGCTGAGCACCATGATCCGACATGGCCTCAAGCCCACAATGTAAGTGCTCGAACTTTCAGAGCTATTGTTTCCTAGACTAACTTTGCCTTAGTTTCGTCATCTGCAACGATGGTTTCACTATTGAACGATTCATCCACGGCATGGATGCTGTCTACAACGACATCAACAACTGGAAGTACAAGGACCTCGTCAGCGTTTTCGGTGGCGAGAAGACTTGCAAGACCTTCCAGATCAAGACCAAGAACGAACTCAACGAGCTCCTTACCAACAAGGAGTTCAACGCTGCTGAGTGCTTGCAATTTGTCGAGCTCTACATGCCTAGGGAGGACGCTCCTCGCGCTCTGGTTCTGACCGCTGAGGCCAGCGCCAGGAACAACGCTAAGAAGCACTAGACGGTCACATTAATTGATAGACGGGGTTTGGGAAGTGGTCTTGCTCAACAGATATTCAGGATGACTATCCGGTTGCACTTGACTCTCTGGCTGGAGTATCTGTTTGGCTAATTATAATGGTTTAAATGGTTCATATTATAGAAGGGGCACGATTTTTTATGTTTTATGTATTTCAAATTGAAAAGCAATTTTCTTAAATCCTAAACGGCTCACATGCTTGTCTCGTAGGCACCATAAGCTTCAGTTTATAACTCTAATCAATATTGAGTTACTCGATCCCACTGCATTTACTCGGGACTACACATGCGTTCAAGAAATGACCCTCAACAAAATAAAGGCATTGTGTCAAAACATCCCAGAAATATAAATTGTCATATTGGAAAGTCAAATTTCAATTAGTCTTTTAATTGTATCTTAGCATCCAAGATTTGGATTGTTCGAGCATCTTAGCCTGGAAGGTAGACAAAGACACCACGTGATTCGCTCGCGCCAAAATTCTCCACGCGCAACGACTGACTTCAAGGGATCAAAGTCTCTTTAAAACCCACATCAATACTTAATTATTCACTTCATTTAAGAACTACTACGACAATTGTCAACAGGAATCTCATTTCACATATATCATCTCTCTACCACGACACAGTAACATTATGAGCGACGGTGCTGGTAAGCGGAAGCAGGGCCCTGGTGGCAATGGCCAAGCCTTCAAGAAGAGCAAGGTAAGCACCAAGAACGAGCCATTGTTTACAATTAACCTTTCTGCCAGACTTGGAGAGTCTGTTGAATGGCTTCTTTGAAAGAAATGAGCTGACATTGATCACAGGGAGGCGCGTCTGGCAAGTGGCAGACGGCACACCAAAAAGCCAAGAAGACCGAGCAGATGGAGCTAGGGAGGACCCTAGAGGTTGAAGATGCCGGTATTTGGGTGACTTACGCGAGAGGGATGAGGGGCAAGGCCATAAGGGAGTTCAAGACTGTCTGCGACGAGGTATGCCACTCGCCCACTACACCTCACTTGTCTGTTATTTGTTGGTATACCCGTTTACTCAACTAACCTGATGCAGTACGGTGAATCGCTTTTTGGGGTACAAGCTCCGAAGGAGGATGGAGAGGGTGACGATGACGAAGATGGTGGTGACATTGAGGCATCCATCGAGAAGGAATTGGCCAGTCTAACAAAGCCAAAGCCCAAGACAAAGCAGACCTTTACAGCGATTGGAACCGGCCTCGACTGTGTCTTTTTCATGAAGGCAGTGAAGCCTATCGAGCCTCTCCAGCTTGTAGCCAAGATTTGCCAGGATGCTAAGGACTGTCCGGACCCGATGCAGCGCAAGACCAAGTATATCAACCGCTTAACACCTGTCTTTGACACGGATAAGGCTACCGACAAGGGTATCGAGCGTGTAGCCCGGACTGTGATGGGCCCGCACTTTGAACTCAAGAAGGAGTCAGGAGAGGATACTCCTACAGCGGAGGCAGTTTCTTCAAATGAAGAGACTGATGGCTCTGCAGCCTGCACGGTAAGTTGATATGATTCGCAAGCAGTGTCGTCTGATGAATCTAACAACCCCCCCTTCCAGTACGCCATTAGGTATAACATCCGCAATCACACCGCCTTCAAATCGAGCGACGTGATAAAGAAGATTGCGGATTTGGTCAACCCTAAACACAAGGTCAACCTAAGCAATCCCGACAAGGTGGTATTGGTTGAGATTTTCCAGGTAAGCGGTCCCCCCTCCTTCGCGTATTCCACCTATCGCTGTTTCACGGAAGTACTATAGACTAACTAGCGTCCAGACGTTCTGCGGAATCTCGGTTGTCGATGGAAAGGAGAGTGAGGAGCTGAAGCGTTACAACCTGAACGAGCTGTACAAGGTGGCTTTAGATGATAAGAAGAAGGAGAGTAAGCCTACAGCCGAGAAGGAAGCTGCGGCATCAACATAAACTTTGAGCCACTGGTGTATGGAAGCGTGTTGTTGACTGCGGTGGTTGATGGAGAACAATCGTCACACCAAGCGAGCCGACCGTTTTATCTCATGGCTACACAATAACTGTCTGATTCGCGCGGTTCGGACGAGCCTTTCAATGGTACCGTAAGAGAGTCTCCAGCATGTTTTATGCGTTACTTCAAGGATGCCAAACATCTGCCGAGGTAGATTCTCAGGTTTTGCTATGCTGGAGCTGTGAAGCATCCACTTGAGCTCATTATGAAAGCATGGGTATGGTGGCCGTTACAACTCTGGGGAGTAACAGCGCAACCTTGAATTTGCAAGGTTTGGTTGGCTTGAAGGGTGCAAAAGGATAATTACTTACGCGGCCAAGGGAAGGATCATCGCCGGTGGGCTGGCACGCATAGGACGAATGAGCACATATCATCGTATGCGTCAATAGACAGAGTTTCATAGAAGTCCGAAAAAGAACGGGGTTTCTACAATTGGGTTCATCCCTAGAAGAACTTTTGCCGCTCCATAGTCCAGGTTTCATAAGCTGCTGCCACCTCAAAGCTGGAATCGAGATACGTAGGGGCCGTTTTTAGCGCACGACTCAGGATATTCTTGTCCAGCCCCAGCTTTGTTGTACACACATGACACACGGGATGTGGGACGTGCCGTAAGGCTAGGTAAGTAGGGCGAGCGGTGCAGGACGATGGATGGCTGGACATGTTGTTCATGTGAGGGGGGAGGGAAAGATGGGATTTGACAAAGAACGTATGGTGAGGGCGTTTTTAGCCATGCTTACATGCCGCGTATTCGCACATATATACTACATTGAGGTTTCAGAGGGGTAGGTATATTTGAGGCCCTCGTATGCTACCAGGAGGATCCTTTGATATACGATGAGATTACAAAGTCAAGCCTGTTTAACTTGGTTCATTTCTCGTCCGCTACATTCCCGAGTAGTAAGATTAAACCGGGAGTGGCTTGAGACGGGCCCCGATCACTTTAGTTAGTTGCCAGAATAGTCCCAACTGCAGTATAATAGGCGAAGATTTCTGATAGAGCGATGGTTGAATTGGGAGGTAATAGTAACAAGGTGGTAGTGAGTATGGGTACGTACCGAAGAGTAAAAGAACAAACAACCTTCAGGGGACGGACGGGTCTTGACAGGGATGGATTGGCTTGACGGAATACGCTCCTGGTCAGCTTCGCTTGTTTTGACCAATCATAAATTTCCCGACTCGCTTCTCGATGCATGCCAGAGGCATGGGTTCATTTAGAGTCTGACATTCCGCTCGTCGCCAGCTGTGTCCATGGACGAAGGAAGACGTGCAGAGAGTTGTGACGTGTTATACTCCAAGATTATGAACAGGAGGTGCTTGCATTCACTTGTCATCCTTCGTATAGTCGTGGAACTCTAACATAATAGTTCCAGTAAGTAAAAAGTCTACTACTAACACAACAGTGGGTGTACATAGTTAAGCTCGATCGAGTGCGGTGATCGTTCCGGTCCGCTTTGCCTATGGCGATCTGTTTCTAACAAACAACAAACAACACAATTATAAGGGATTAGTTATTATAGGTTGTCAGATCGTCTCGTCTCGCCTGTTTGATCCTTCGATGCTTCTACTGCAGTTCTTAGGGGAGCATTCCGCGCCCTTGTGTCTTGGCAAATTGGGGGAGAGAAAAGAGGCTTGAGGCTAAAGGCTGCAAGCGGTTGCCCGCTCGGTAACCTAACAACTGCTACGTTAACTGAGTGGTGCTGTATAGTGGAAACCTCCCTGCTCCTTTCGTTTCCGCCATTCTTGTCGTTTATCGTCAGGTAAGTACACATGTAATGTGGTTTTACCTTCAATGACGCCTCGCTTCGGCCTCACCGTTCTGGCGGGATAGGGACAAGAAAGACCTGGCAAAGCCTGGTTGTTTCTATGATTACAGCACATACATACATACATGCATCCATGCATCCATGCTTGCATACATAATACGGCCAGGGCTGGTGTCGGGTCCCTACATATGCTGATGCTGATGCTGATGCTGCAAAACTCAGGATTAAAGGTATGAGTCAAAGGAAAAAGGGAAACGGTGAGGTCAGCTGAGATCAGTTCAGCTCAGCCGTTGCCCCAAGCTTCACGATCGTCACCATCACCATCACCATCACCATCATCATCGTCAGGCAGTCGGTTGTTTTTCTTGAAGAAATAAAGTAACAATGCGTTTCTTGCTTGGCTGACTACTACCTACAGTACTGCCTTAGTACCTAAACCAGGCCAGGTCTCGCTCGCTACGTCGACCATTTACATCCCCCGCCTCTCGGTTCTAGATTCCGCCCTCATGAGCGTGGACCCTTCTCAACCATTACCTGAGGTACCTTTGCTGCTGGCAATTGACCAATCCCCCATGGCCAAACTATCGCATTCCCATAATTCTCGCTTCTCTGCTCTTTTGCTGACCAGCGGTGACATGCATCCCTGTCTGGTCATTCCGCTATTCCCTTCCATTAACATCACCAACCATGCATGATCCTCACTCTCTCGGGTCCGAACGATGCCTGCCTGCCTACCAATGCTGGCGCTTCTCTCGCTAATACACACTTCATCTTCTCTACCCTCGCTCTCGTTAATCCCTACACCAAAGGCACCTTTTTTGTTCTTGCTTTTTCCTGTTTGAGATCTGATTGCCTGACCTGTCGCTTTATTCGCTTGCTTTTACATACGCACGAGGCGTTCGAGAAGACGAAGCCAACCCATGTAGCGAAGCTAATAACCAGCTTATGATCTCCAACCCTCGCAACCTACCACATATTACCGTTCCTTTATATTATCCGCTCACAATCTTATAGACATCATTCCTGAATCTTGCCCTAAACAAAGTCGACTTGTCCAAGCACATACTTTCTCTATATACTCTCCCGCCTCTGCTGCCATAAAGCTTTGTCTCATCCTGTGTTGCAACAAGAGCATCTTCCTGTTTGTGTATTTGTCTATGAGGCACGCATCGCAGACAAGCAGTTGTACTCGGCTCTAACATTGAGATAATCTGTCAAACTCGTCAGAGGCCGAACTCCGTTCTCTTATGGATTGCTGCAAAGTTATCCTTCAACCCTCGCCAACCATCGCCTTCATCTAGCCGCCACCCCCTTCCCGAGCATCCCACGACCAAACATTTCGCTTCGCCTGCTCATATATACCCGTCTCCTTATGACTCGACTGTCGTACCAATGCACCCTTCGGGACGACGGCAGTCTGCCCCTCCTGAGCCATTGTGTTGCGCAAAAGAGCTGCAACCTTGTACATGACAATATTCCCCGTTCGGCCCGAGACTTGGCCTTTACTGAATCCTCCTCAACCGACCCTACTTCTACCTCACCTCTCATCCCCATGGCGGCTGCTCCGCCAGAGAGTTCCGTCCTCTCCCTCCTCAGTGGTATCAGTCCTCGTCTGTCGGTCAAGGAACTCGAGGTTGTCCCTTCAGCTCGATTGCAACGACTTTATAATGTTAAAGTCACCGAGGGCCCAAGTCTTCTACTGGCATTACCTCCACCTCCAGTTATACGCCTGCTGCGATCCGAAAAGTCAACGCTTGGTTCAGAAGCTGCTGTGCTGAAGTGGCTTTCTTCTGTTTCCAGAGAAAGAAAAGTCTGTTCAAGTTCTCTAACGAAAGAATCCATGAGCAAGACCACTGGATTGGTGTTGGGCAGTGAGGCTCCTGATCATATGTTGACTGCGTATCTACCCCTCCTAGTCAGGCATGAGTCTGTCAGCGGCATGTCGCCAGTCGAATACAACCTTGTCCGACCAACACGAGGTACAGCCATATCCGCACTCTCTAAATCTCTAAGTTCCAGCGAACGGACGATTGTGGACTTCCAAACCGGTCAACTTCTCCGTCGGATAGCCAGTCAGGTCTCACCAACAAGGAAATTTGGTATTGCTGCCGATGTACTATCGGTCCCTCCGTCAGTTGTCCACCATCCGCCACGACGTTTTGAGGGAAGCTTGAGTGAGTCAAAGGGCGCTGACTCATGGGGAGTGGCGTTTCATAGCTTGATTGAATCCGTCCTTCGTGACGGTGAAGACCTGACCATTATGCTTAATTACAAGAATGTCCGACATCAATTTGCTCGCTTTGCACATCTGCTCGATGCGGTGACAAAGCCCAGGCTAGTTGTCATAGACGCTGGAGAAGACTCGAACACATTAGTGTACCGTATCTGCGAAGCTTCCAAGAGACCTAAGACGCCTGCTGAGGAAATTAAAGGGGTGCCAGAGTCGAAATCAGCACGCGGAACGTCCAGACGATCGAACCTTGTGAGGAAGAGGCGACCAGACTACAGAATAGTCATCCGTGACGATACTAGCGAGAATGAAGACCGCGCAACAACAGAGGAGTCAGTTTGGAAACAAATCGAGCTAACAGGATTACGACAATGGAGTAACTGTATCTTTGGCGATCCTCTCATTGCCTCCGTCTTCAGCAAGACATCGTCGCCCTCGGACGACTTCTGGCGAGGTTTCGATAACCCGGTACCGGACCAAGACAACACGTCGCCCAATATCATCGAAGATAGGGAAAATGCACACATCCGAATCCTGCTATACGAATGCTATCACGCGTTGGTAGCTCTCGTGGGAGAATATTACAGACCGCAGAACGACAGCAGTAAGAAAGAACTGGCGGCGCGAAAACACCTCGCCAGCGTGCTAGCTCAGCTAGAAGAGCTTGACGATATGGGTCGGCAGCGGCGGAGGCGCCCCAGTGGTGAGATGTCACCTGCAAAGAGGCCGCGGTCTGGCCAGGAGAGTGAGGAAGATAGTGAGGCCTGATGATATCAAGAGGACGCCGGCTAACAGTTATGCGCTGTTGACTTGTAGTGTCTTCAGTACACGAATATATGAATATTAGACTCCTTTCACTAGAGTTGATCTACTAGATCAGTACACACGTAGCTATTTCGCAAGAGTTTTGTTTCTATCTTATTTCAGCCAGATCGTCATGATGTTTTGCCAATGCATCACGCTTTTGCTTTTCTCTTCCCCTTTGATGAACTGCCACCAGCCTCATCGTCATCGTCATCCATGTCGTTCTCTTCATCTTCGTCCCGTGGGAGTTGGAAGCCCATCATACCTAACAAATTACCCGTCGGCCCAGCCATACCACCCTGACTCTTGAAGCTCTCCAGTAGGTTCTTTGCCAGGTTATAATCGATATCGACTTCTTCCTCGCTATCCTCTCCACCTTCTTCCTCTATATTTGGCAAGCTAGTTTCTCCTTCTTTTTGGCTTGTGTTCTTTAGACGAGGCTGTTTCTCGACGGCAGGATCGAGCTTGAGAGCACCGTGTTCGTTCAACTCGGCTTCGAACTCTGTGGTGAGCTTTTTGATCTCTTCATCCTCTTCATCTATTACTGGTGGTTCGGATTTGTGCTTGTTTTTCTTGGGCGTGTTGTTGTTCGAGTCTGTGGATGGTAGACCCATCATCTCTCTCATCATTTTTGCGAACTCTTCTTCGTCAAAACTGACCTCCTTATCCTCAGACTCACTATCATCTTCGAATTCGTCATCCTCGTCGTCGTCATAGTCCATTTCGTCAAGTTCTGCGCCGTCCATCCCAGCACTGTCGTCGTTAAGAAACGCCTCGAAACGAGAGACGATTTTTCTAAGATCAGATTGCGTGTTTGCGTCTCCAAACCCCGGCTTTGCGTTGGAGGCGTTGTTTCCTCTCTTCCCATCCAGTTCCCGCTCAAACTCTTGGTAGTCAATATCCATCCAGGCTTCGCTGTCGTCCCGCTCGGCATCCTTCCATGACTTGATCTCGTCGTCCGAAGGTAGAGCATCAATACCGTCCTCCTCGAGGTCCTCAATGACGATGGCAAGCTCGCGTACGACTCTGTTCTTGCTCTTATCGGCCTTTGCAGCCATCATTTCGAATCCACATGTGAGTTTCATTCCAATGTCCAATGTCGCCATGACCTTGTCGGACTCGCCCGAGGGCGCCTCTTTCTGCGCCTTGCGGAGCACATCAGCCCAGCTAGGTGGAGTATCGAATCTCTGAGATCGTAGTTGGGCGAAAAGCACTTTACTGAACCGAACAGATGTCGTGATGAGGTCCTGGGGTGGAAAAACTGGCGGTTCTGATGGTGAGATGACACGTTTCAGAGCAATGGGGTCTCGAAGATAGAATGTTTCGACGGCCGGTGCAACTGATTTAGGAAGCGAATGTAGAACATATGCTAGTTTCCTTGGTATAGTAACGAGTGAATGATGGATAGATTCGCCGATTTGTGCTGGATACTTTTCGAGTCGGTAGAAGGCCTCGGCTTCAACAAACCCCGAGTGTACAAGGGCTTCACGTTTTGCTCTGATGATTTCAACTGCTTCTGACAGCTCAAGATTTCGGGATTTGAGGCCGTCTTCATCTTTCACTGGGACGAGTAGGAGATGGCCCGTATTAATCCAAGTTCGGTTGTTATCGATCTCTGGGTTCAACCATCTTGGAAGCACATTTGCAGCTTCGACGAGCAGAAACTCGCCATCCGTGTCAAACACCCGAATCCAGAGATTAGGGTGAGACTTGGATAGCTCCCGAAGGATGTATACAATCAACCATTCATCCTCTACGGCATCGCTATAATCGGTGATGCCATGGAGATACAACAGGCCTGTCGTACCAATTAGCACACTGTGTCAAAATAGCGGACCATACAATTCTGATACTCACCTGATTCGTTTTTTAGTGCAAGACTAAACTCGTCTTTCTGCCATATATAGTCTTTTGTGAGGGTGTTGGCAAGGTCTATTGCTGACTTTCGAATATTCTCGATCTGTGACAATTGCTTTCTGGCATCCAGTTGAGGATCCAGATAGAAAAGTAAGTATTCCACACAATTGTCGGGCAGGTGATTTTTGAATTCCGTCTTCTCTGCTTGGCCTGATTCTTGAGAGATTTCCTCCTCCTCCTCCTCTATGATTGCAGATCTAAACGGCATTGTAGTTTTGAACTTTTGTGAAGCCTTGATTTTGTTGTCGTCCATGTCAAGGGAGACAGACGTTGGGAGTAGCGATTTTACGTCCCAAATGATAAGTTAGTACCTGTTGGGTGGCTACCGGGTAAGCGATTCAGACGGCATGCGCTAATCCTATTGTGGGTACCTAGCTAGTATGTAGCTACTAACTAACCTTTAGCTGTACACAGTACCTAGAAGCCCCACTTGTGCGACACGCCTGGTCGTCACGTCCCAGTGGACGCGTAGAGTGAAAGAAGATCCCTATGATTCAACTACCCTTTGTCAACCTACTAAGCCCAATCTTCCTCCTTTGTACGAACCGAGAATACTACTTCACTGCTAGTATTGCCCAGATACGAAATAAGCTACCTCCTTATTCGATATTCGTTTCATTGAATGCTTCCCGTCTATGATCGACCTTCGTGTAAAGGTTTCCCACCTCAAATACTACCCATCATTTGAGACGTCGCAAGCCCGTGCGCATCGCAGCCATGGCTCCCACCAAACGATCGAGGCGCGATGCTGAACAAGACGACGAAATTACAGACGTACAGAGAGCGCGATCAAATTATGGGAACGGAGATGCTGTAAGAGCCACAGACACGACCAGTCATCTACACAATCTAACATCTACCCAAGAGAAAGCGCGCCAGGGTCACTCTCGACGACGAAAGAACGATAGAACGAACCCCTCGACGCGAGGAAACACCAAGCGACGAGAGCGACGAGGACGGCAACGACCGTCGCCAACGCAACCCACCCCCTCAAACTCAGTATGAAATGATGCGAGACGACGGCTTCAAGCATCTTGAGCACGCAGACTGGGACGACCAGCAAGCGACCCAGAAGCTGGCCCAGCGGGGTACTACTATGGGCAACAACATGGTGTCCGAAAGTGGTATTATTGAAAGCATCACATGCTTCAACTTTATGTGCCACGAGCGACTACACGTCGATCTTGGTCCGCTCATCAACTTCATCGTAGGAGAGAATGGAAGCGGGAAGAGTGCCGTCCTTACCGCCCTAACGCTTTGCCTAGGTGGTAAAGCCAGTGATACCAACCGAGGAGGAAGTCTCAAGTCATTTGTGAAGGAAGGTACTGAACATGGAAGCCTGGTCGTGAAGATCAAGAACGCTGGCTCAGATGCCTATCAGCCTGATATATACGGTGAAACTATAATTGTCGAACGCCATTTCTCCAAATCCGGTAGTAGTGGATTTAAGATCAAGAGCGCCAATGGTCGAATCATATCAACAAAGAAGCAGGAGGTTGATGAGATATCCGAATGGTATGCACTACAGATTGGCAACCCTCTAACCGTTCTGTCACAAGACAACGCACGTCAGTTTCTCAACGCCGCGACACCTGCCCAGAAGTACAAGTATTTTGTATCTGGCGTGCAACTGGAGCAACTAGACAACGATTACAAGATGTCGCAGGACACGCTTGACAAGACACTCCTGCTCAGAGAGGACCTGAACTCAAAGATTGAACAAGTTAGAAAAGAAATGGAAGAAGCCAAACGTTTATCTGAGACAGCAGAAAAGAACAAGACAATGCGCGAGAAAGCGCGGCATTACAGAAACCAGTTAGTCTGGTTCCAGGTTGTGGAGCAGGAACAGTCACTCGCCGAATACGAGAAGGACCTTGTGAGACGGGCCCAAACAATCATCGACAAGGAGCAGTATTGTGAGAGCACGACGCAAGAGCTCAGGTTGACCGAAGAGAAGCTCGAACAACGCCGTCAAACAAAAGAAGAACTGGAACAAGACCGAGGAGTCTATGAAGAGAGCATCGCCAAAGCTACGGAAGCACATCGGGAAGCAACAAAGGACGAGTCTGAGTTGCTCATGGAGGAACGAGACGCCCATCAGCGTCTCAAAACAATCAAAGACGACATCAAGGCCTGCAAGTCCAAGATTCAAGAGGAAGAACGCCGGTTGAGTCAGTCGACTGGAAACGCTAGATCTGAAAAGGATAACGAGCTCGAACAGGCCCGGGATAAGGAATCTTTGCTGAGACAGCAGATGGAGGAGATACACAACAATATTCCTGACCTCCAAACTCGGCTCAGCGACGCTGAACAGGAATCAAAGAAGCTTTCTCACAGTAAAGACATCAAACGTAAAGATATTGTTTCCGTCGAGCAACAAGTTCGTGAACTCAAAGCAACGACCGGAGGCCGGTTTGATGGTTACGACAGAGACATCCGTGATGTGGTCAGTGCAATCGAGAATGAACAAGGATGGGAACAGAAACCCGTCGGGCCTATTGGAGCTCACATTCGACTATCAAAACCCGAGTGGTCAGGTATCCTGGAGCGGACTCTCGGCGAAGGACTCAACGCATTTGTCGTCAGGACCAAGTCGGACCAAACAAGACTATCCAACTTGATGCGTCGGTTGCGCCTTAAGAAACAACCACCAATCTACATTGCATATGGCGGCAAGATCGACACAAGCAGCCAGGAGCCAGACCCAGCCTTCGATACCATTCTTAGGGTTCTTCAATTTGATGATGATATTGTCAGATCCCAGCTCATCATTGGCAATCAAATCGAGAAGATCATTCTTATTCGTGACCGGGAAGAGGCTCAGAAAGTTATGGTCGAAGGCGTTCCCCCACGCAATGTAGGGGCCTGTCTCTGTTTCCATGACGGACAAAATAAGCGAGGATGGGGTCTTCGGCTCACAAACCGTAACGGCTCGATGGCAACAAGCCCCGTCCAGCCATATACTATGCGGCCCCGAATGCAGACAGATGCCGGCCAGCAGGTTCGAATTCAGGAGGACAATCTCAAGCATCTAGGCATGGAGATGGCCGAGATCAACCGGAAAGAACGTCAGGCACAGCAGGCAGTTCAACGATGCAGGACAGAGCTTGACAACCAACGCAAAGATAACAGGAAGCTCGAAGGTGATCTTCGCCGAACACAAGCTGACATCGAGCGTATCCAAATGGAGCTGGATGCGTTCGAAGGGGTTGATGGCAGACTCAATATCCTCCGAGCCGAGCTGGAGTCAAGGCGATCCGATGAAGAATCTCTTGGGAATCAGTATGGTGAAATGGCACTGTCAAAGCGAGATCTGAAAGCCAAAACCGAGAAGGCTCGCCTGAAGCTTGAAGAAGCCAGGAACAATCAAGAGGAATTCGAGGGCAAAGTTCAAAAAGCGTCCCAGAAAATTGCCAGTGCTGAAAACATGAGGCGAGTTGCTGTAGCCAAGAAGAATGACGCTTTCGAACAGGTCGATATCGAGAAAAACGAGAGGCGGCGTGTTGAGGAAAAGAGAGAGCACAAGGCAACAGAGGTGGCGCAGTTCATTGAGCAAGCGACAGAGGCAGTACCAGAGCGGGTGCACATTCCGGAAGACGAGACATACGACAGTATTGAACAAAAGTACACAAAACTCAGAGAACAACTCAAACAACGAGAAGCGCGCATTGGAGCTACGGATGACCAAATATTTGACCGTTCTCACGAAGCTAAAGCGCGATACGAAAGCGTTCAGAGGCAAACCAAGGACTTGGATGAAACCATCGATTCCTTGAAGCGTGCCATTGAAAGTCGTCTGTCCATGTGGCGCCAGTTCCAGCGACAAATCAGCGCACGCATTCGTATCCAGTTCAACTACCTTCTCAGCGAGCGAGGTTTTCGAGGTAAAATTGACTTGGACCACAAATACCGTAAGGTCCACGTCCAGATTGAACCCGACGAGACGCGCAAGAGCTCGTCTGGAAGAAACACGAAGACTCTTTCTGGTGGAGAAAAATCCTTCTCGTCCATTTGCATGCTGCTGTCAGTTTGGGAGGCAATTGGTTCTCCAATTCGATGTCTCGACGAATTTGACGTGTTCATGGACAACGTTAACCGTGCCATTAGTACAAACATGCTGGTAAGTAACCACGATACCAGACCAATAAAGTATCACGCGTTCTAACATGACAATTCAAATAGGTGGATGTTGCTCGACGTTCGGTTTCGCGTCAATACATTCTCATCACCCCTAATGCCATTGAAGGTCGGGCGAGGTTGGACAAGGACGTCAAGATTATTCGGTTAGTCCCCTCTTCGATTTTATTGCGGTTATTTATCAGTTGCTAATAATACCTGTGCTAGACTTACTGATCCTCGACAACGAACACTTGATGATTTCCAATAGACATTGTACTCGATATGTTTCTGGAGTTAGGCGCGAAACGGACCGTTGACGGGGCACTCAGAGAATTAGAAGATAAAAGCATGGGTTCAGGTTTGTGGAGTTATCGCGTGTGATACCAAAGAACTTTGTAGGATTGTGCTGTACAGGAACGGACAGTGTAGATATGTCATTACAACTTGCGCCGGCCAAGGCTTCTATATTCGTGGACGATGTTATACATGGCTCTTACAATATTTTACAAACGATTTGTTCTCCACCATTCTTGGAGGGAGCGTGACTCCCTTACACCCTGACGCCCTTGCTCCTTAATATGTTGACACCAGCGCTGAGCGTATATCCAGCCCACTGACCGAACGACCCAACCATGCCGCCAACTGACTTGACTTCGCCTAGTCTTCGCTGAAGGAACTGTCTTGTCTCGACAAAACCGGGGGATCGATCATTCGTCATGAAGAGCTCGCTTGTGCTGTAGATCATAGATAGGGTAGCGCGCTTGGTATACCATGAGGGATCGACGGCTTTGTCGCCAGCAAGGAACCAAATTTCATCGGAGAGTTTAGCAAGCTCCTTTAGAGATTCGGGAACGTAGCTGGGCTGTGCCATAACGGCCAATGCCTGTAAAACGATAAAGTAAGTTTAGGGTATCCCATTAGTTCGACATCTGTCCTACCTCTTGCCAGCGACCCAAAATCTCCTTATTACCCATAAGTCGCTCCCATGTCAGAGCTTCCACTCTCGCCGCAACACTGGGCTGATCTGCATCAGGGAAAATTTCTTTGCTGCGAGTTGCCAGAACTTCGCGCTGGGTAGTTAGATGGTATCGGATCAAGCCAAAGGCACCGTCGGGAATGACGCTGGCACTGATGTCAAGGTAACCGGCATCTCTTGCTCCGCGACCAAGGGCTTTCTGAGAGAACCCGAGCTCAGGGACGTGCTTGTAGGCAGCAGCAAGAATGGACTTTTCTGCATCGCCAAACGGTCCTGGTGGTGGTGGATGATCGTATGAGTGGAAGGGTCGGCGAGAGTTCAGACCCTGTGCCAACCTCGAGGCGCGCAAGACTGATGTCTTGGGGAGACTTCGAGTGGAAGCTACCATATTGAGGATGGGTTTATCTTAAGGTATTGTATCGTATTAAATATGACGATGTCGTGATTTGGGCTTCACATGTATCGACCGTTTTTTCTGGAGTTGACGTTTGCGATTTGTTCTAGTCAAGTCGTCTCCCAATCACAACGATCTAATGGTCCGGGTGGGGGGACTACCTACGGGAAAGAGCCCGGACCACTCGGACTTTGTCGTTGTGCTGCGCGGGATCGGCAGTCAACATGTTCGCTCTAGAGAGGTATGAATGTACTACATATACCTTGGTAGCTTCACGATATGCTGTGAAGCCGTTATAGTCTCGATATGGTTCCTTGGCTAGAAGCAACTCTACTAAAAAGCCTCAACAATAATACTTGCTTCAGATTACGGCATGTGGTATGGAGTGAATGATTACTCCGTGCGTTTACGACTCCTCCAGCACGACATATCAGCATAGCGGAGCTTCGGCACACACACAGCTACCTAATACAAAATGTCGTACTTTAGTGACTTCCCTCAATGCAAGTGAATACGTCTGGTCCGATATGCTTGTAAACGAGATACTCCATGTTACCGTATCCTAGCTCAAGCCGTGTCTTACTAGCATGGATCAGTTGTTCACAACCATCTGAACAGCCCTGGACTTCCAACCCAAGTTTACCTACAGCATTTGTACAGTCACTCTTGGGGTCAGGGCTGTACGATTTAGCAACGCGAGATAGTGACAGTAGCAGTCGTATCATCTGTTCGTATGCAACCATCATGCAGATGCATGCCAAAAGTCGGATATTTCATCCTGGCCTTCTACCAAGGTACGGAGTGAGCTGTGAGCTAGAACGCCTGGAGTGGAAGTGCGTGCTTGATAGTTACTCCACATTGAATGCTGCTAACGGCCTGAGCGTAGCTACGTCGCCGGGGATCCGCAATCAACCTTGATGATCGGGTTCGGACCTGGCATGAGCCTGCTTGCGGGTATTAGGTCGCCCGTGATGTTGGTACTGTATGATATTAGAGCATCGTGACATATCCGACACGCGCCACACGGCTTGTTCAGCGATGTCCAAACAACCTGAACGCTTATTACAAATCAATAGCATGTCAAGAAGAAAGGCTGCTCTTCTTACCTGCTCATCAGAATCCTGCCTTGAGAATGTGACGAGACGAGCAACAGGGCAGCTAGCAACCCTGATCCTTAATGCGTTGGGAGGGGTTGACAGCGGTAAAGAGCGACCTATTGGTTGCTTCCTTTTGCAACTTGCAGCGATAGCTGTTGTGTAACAATAAATCTCTTCGTACGTAGGTAGGGAATCGAGATGTCACACAAACCAATCACGGCTCTCATTATTGCATACATTCAGCTGTACATGTGAGCTTGGCTGGACACAGTTTCGAAATCGTTTCGGTAGACTGTTCAGCGGACAACAGTATTCACCCATTCTTGCGTGGGCTCTGTGTTAGTGATACCAAGGAAAAGGACGGGCAGAGGGAGTTTGTGTCGGCCCCAACTCGATTATCGCTTCCGTAAATTTGGCGACGTCAATGGTGGCGATGGGAACATCTCGTTTGGAAAACTCGTGGTTTCAGCCCTGCGATCGAAATTGGCAGGTCCATTTCATTCTCAACCAACAGACCTCATATGGTGTGGTTGTAGAATGTGATGGATCTGAGCTGCAGATCCGGAGACTAAGATGAGCCTGAAATCAACAATTAACTACCCAGCGCGGCATATCCCTGATCTGTTGCTGTAAATTCGCCTCTCCTTGTTCCTGGTGCTTTGCTAGTCTGCTTTAACCCAGCAGGTGTTTAGAGCAGCCCAATAATCGCTCAAGGAGAAACACATTAGGCTGCATTGTGAAACTAGGCAAGCAATGCATGAAGCAAATTCGACTACGGATACTAAACTTGAGCCATGGGTGTACAGGATCCGATGAGTGCATACTATACAGAGTGCTTTGATATCCGGTAGTAGCGCAGAACGCCATTACTTAAACCTTGAAAGAATGCAGGCGAATCAGCAGTCATCTGCATCCATACAAGACCACACTCCCAGCGCCTTGCAGAGCCGGACCGCTGATTCTTTCAATATGTACAGAGTACCTGTTGGCGATCATTGACGAATCGTCCTGCGATGTGAGAGTTAAGAGTCCTGATTCTCGATGCTGTTGTATGTGATTTCGAACTAGTAGTGCATATACTTTCGAGTTGGGATGGAAACTGAGCCTTTAACTATCTGCAACAGAGAGGAGAGCAGGGAGGTCAGTTCTGCTTAAACAAACTGTATGCTAGAGAGTACCTTAGTAGTAGGTATGCTGAAGTTCTCACACAGAAGAACATGATGATACCCGAGGCCATCAAACCAGTAAGTACACGTATAGGTAGGTAGGCACCTACCTGGGTTACAGTCCGAAACTTCGTGCTGCAAGTCAATAATACTGCTGCAACAAACCCGGCTTTGACCTTGTGGACTGTACTGTATACAGGAGACTGGCAACGTAACTTTCATGGCACCTCGTGTTATCATGCTCATGTCCAGTAAGCTTTAGAGTGGATCCCAGCATGTCCCTGCCCCTGGTCTTATCCCGGTCCCGTGTCCTCATTCGTCGCCTGGTCCTTCCTCATCTCTTGCCCAACGCGTTCTTTTCTTTTTACGACACAAGAAGAGGGAGTGAGAAGAACCTTGACAGTCAGCACTAAAGAGCCACAGACTTCCTCGACCATCGTTTTCTCATCGCTGTCGTCTCCTCAAACCCCCTTGAAAGTGCCAGAAGCCGACACTCTCCTGTCCCTGGCGAAAGAAAAAAGCCGACCAGCCTAACCACCCATTTCCCGGACGCTGGTATCTGGTACTGTACCACCACGCCGCACGCCGAGACCCTTTTCAGCCCAGCCCAGTCAAGCCAAGCCTATCCAGCCCGCGCAAGTGAACTGTGATTCATCTGTGGCCTGCATAGTCCAAGGTGCTTGCTTGCTTGCAATTTCTATGCGACAGTCGCAGCTGTTGTTGACTGTTCGTGGATCCTGCTCGTGGCCTGTCTTGTTTTAGGCCTTGCCGCCCAGGCACTTTTATTAGCCTACAGTATACACATTCGTCACCCCCATAGTTACCTATCTTCGGCTCATCGATCACTCGCTCTCCTAATATTCCACTACAAAACGTGGACACCTACGGCCCGTCTCCGCTCCCCTCCGCCGAGACCTACCTTTCCTAGAAACTGGTCGCGCCAGTTCGTCTGCTGCCCGAACTCGCACCCGTCACTCGTCGCTCACATACCTACCAACCTACCTTATTACGCGACAAGGACACCCACCCCAACCAAAAGGGACATTTCTTTCTGTACATCCAGACAGAAAGACATACAAAACGTATTACACACGCGATTAAACCACAATCACAATGGGTATGTTGATGATATCTTTCGTTTGCTTCCTCTGTTCCTGGTTTCTTCCCGTGGGCGGCAGCAGTTGCTGCTCGTTAGGTTTACCATGATGGCTGGCCATGCATTCACGCGTCTGCGAGGCAACATGTGTGCCGGTCCTTTGTCGTCTTGATCTTGCAGTGCCCATTGTCGTCCTCGATGGCTCCTCGAGGCTCGGCGACTCTTCTGTAGTTGCCCAGCACTAGCTCATCCATTTTCTCCCGGGCCCTATTGAGCCTATCCAAGCCATGATCTGAGTCTTTTGGTTCCCAAAGCCTGAACACAACAGATCCTGAGCCTGCCTGCCTGCCTGCCTGTTGATGCTGTGTCTTGCATTGTTGTTGTATCTGCGCATGCGATCCCACTCCTTGGAGTGTCTTCATCAATCAGTGTGATACCACCTTTTGCTTGATGCAGTCTCGGAGGTTCCCCATTCCACTCCAACAAAGCCTCCCAGTCGTCTCTTCTTCCTCGCATCGTCCTTCCCCATCCATTCACTGCATTGCATTATCGAGCCCCCTTACCTGCATCTCCCGCCAAGGTCCACCTGGCTCTGCTACCACCCCTCCACTAACGAGGTTGACCTCTGTGCCTACCTCAACCAAGCTACAATTACTCCCTGTTACTTCAAGCACTCTTTCTCTCCCTCACCATCTTCCATTATTGCGCATCTTTTGCAGAGGTTCTATTCTTTCATGACTTGTTCGATTCTGACGCTCACCTTTCTATAGCTGACTCCGGTGATACTTATCGACCCGTAAGTAACTTTGATTCATTCCTGGCTTTACTTAACTTCACCTTTAAATTGCACCTGCCTGTTGACGTTGTTGCCTTTCTTTTGCGCAAATCTTATGTCGCCATGCCGAGCTTGTGCGCGTCCCCGCGCCAGATCGGCTTGCTTCCTCTGCTCCTTCCCGCTTTCTTCTCAGGAAAAGTGAGCACAACTTGAATATCGGGAAGGAGCTCTCGACAGCTCCATTGATCCGATCCGAGATCGGCTGTCGCGGCGCGCCTTGGTTGTTGCTTTCTGTTTTTATGTACCCATAGACGGTTACCAACGAAAGCCACTGTTTGGCGCTGCTCGTTTTCCAAACGGGCAGTTCGTTGACAGTGGCAGCAACAGCGGCGAGCAGTGAATCAACTCTGCTTGCGCTCGCAACCTTGTTGTAACCGAAACATCTCAGTTCACAATACCCCTCATTCTGCACAATGCCGGCTGTTTCATTCAACATGGATTTCACACTCGCACTTCGTCCAGCTAACAATCTCCAGCGTGAGAGGTCACGATCTCCTCGCAGACGCTCAAGAAGCCCCGAAAGGCCACACCGACGCCGCTCCTACTCCCCCCGCAGCCGATCAGGAAGCCGGGACGACTATCGACGAAACCGTGATCGCTCGCCCATGACTAGCACAGGCGCACCAGGTGGAGGACCAAGTGCAGGATACGGTGGACAGGCCCCTCACCGATCTTACGAAGAGCGAGCCGTCGCTCGAGAACAAATGATGAACAACATTCGCGAATCGTCGCAGCAGGACCGCCGAGTCTACGTCGGTAACCTCTCGTACGATGTCAAGTGGCACCATCTCAAGGACTTCATGAGACAGGGTGAGGCTTTCAACGCCGCGGAACGCAGGTGGAATACACGGGACTGACGAAATGGTATAGCTGGAGAGGTGCTCTTTGCCGACGTGCTCTTGCTTCCCAATGGAATGTCGAAGGTGGGCTTCATCGCATGATTTTTTCTTTTCCCTTGGCAGGCTTTCCTTTGTGGTTCTTCATTCCCTCTAGCACTTATGGACGGTTGGGTTGACGGGTGGGACGTTGTCCTGGATTAATTGTAGGGATGCGGGTAAGTCGATTTACATTCCGAGCTCTTCGAACTTGACTAACAGTTTTACAGAATTGTGGAATATGCTACGCGGGAGCAAGCCCAAGCGGCTGTTGCCCAACTGAGCAACCAGAATCTCATGGGTCGTCTAGTCTACGTGCGTGAGGTAAGTAACAACAATTGCAAGCCAGACACACAGGCATCAAGCTGACAGAAACGCAAGGACCGTGAGGCTGAGCCTCGGTTTATTGGAGCAACTGGCGGAAATCGCGGCGGCTTCGGCGGCGGTGGCGGTATGCCCGGCCATTTCAACCCTGCATATGCCGGTGGTGCTCCTGGCGGTGGTGCTCCCGGTGGTGGTGGCGGCGGCCGCCAGATCTATGTGGCCAACGTTTGTTCAACCCCAGTTTGCGTGAATATGATGGATAAGAGTTGACGTGCAGTAGCTTCCCTTCAACGTAGGCTGGCAGGATCTCAAAGACTTGTTTCGCCAAGCTGGTATGTATTGTTTTTGTCTTCTCACAAACCCAGGGCCCCGTGGTGCTGGATTCTAACTGTTGCATAGCTCGAACCGGTGCTGTAATCCGAGCCGATGTTCATATCGGACCTGACGGCCGTCCTAAGGGATCCGGTATCGTTGTCTTCGAGAGCCCCGACGATGCTCGCAACGCTATTGGGCAGTTCAATGGCTACGACTGGCAAGGCCGTGTCATCGAGGTCCGTGAGGACCGCTACGCCGGTAGTGGACCCGGCATGGGTTTCGGTGGCCGAGGCGGCTTTGGCGGTGGCATGCGCGGAGGATTTGGTGGAGGATTCGCTGGCCGCGGCGGCTTTGGCGGCGGACGTGGTGGTTTTGGAGGCGGCTTCGGCCGTGGAGGATTCGGCGGAGGTGCCCCTGGGGGACCCGGCTTCGAGCCCCCTGCTAGCTCCGTCCCTCCCAATCCTTTCACTGATTACGCCACCGCCGGCGGCGACAGAGGAGAGGTCATCTATGTTCGCAACGTAAGACTATTCTCTGCTTTAAGACACGAGTCACTACTAACTTAATGTACAGCTTCCCTGGTCGACTAGCAACGATGACTTGGTCGAGCTATTCACCACCATTGGAAAGGTCGAGCAAGCCGAGATCCAGTACGAGCCCAGCGGCCGCTCCCGCGGTACTGGCGTCGTTCGCTTCGACTCAGCTGAGACCGCTGAGACTGCCATTACCAAGTTCCAGGGGTATCAATACGGCGGTCGCCCTCTCAACTTGAGCTTCGTGAAGTATCTCAACCAAGGTGGAAACGACGTCATGGACACAGATCCTCATGGTGGCTTGACTCAGGATCAGATCATGTAAGAGGGGGGAGTATGATCATGTATACTGAACTTGGGTTTCATACAGCAATGTTCTGTCGGTCATGGCCAACGTTCTGCCTACGGGGATATTTCCCCCCTTGGCATCTTTTCCTTTTATATTGGCTTGTTTCTTTTCTGATACTTTTCGTTTTTCACATGAGCAGCAAAAGCTGGAGGACATCGGCGGTGGATTCTTGATGCACGGGTACGCGGTCGATCACTATTGAGGATGAATCGACGCTTTATCCTCTAATATTCCGAGGAACTCAGTGTGACCGGGATCTTATTACGGGCTTACCTAACAGCACCGACTTGTCTCACTCTCACGCCTCAATCAAGGCGAGCGGTTATAAGGACAAGGTTGCGATTGTGTCAATGGAGGAAGGGATAACTCTCCGGGCTGGCAGTCTCATAGGAGACTTCGCGGCTCTATTTAGAATGTATCTCGAGTAATCATCCGAAGGTTTTTAAGAAGAACGATGGCAGGTGGTCTTGGTGAAGGGGAAGACGTAGGATTCGTACGAATATGCGTGCGTAGCATCTTGGGGCAATATCATCAGGGTAAAATATGCCCATGATCGGAAGATGAATACCAGCGTTCGGGAACAACCTGGCCTGGTTTTGTTACATGTATGTCCGATGGGTTGCGAGGTGGAATCATCAAGGTAAGAGGTCCACCTCGGCTGCCTTTGCTGTTGACACGTTGACGTTGACATTGTGAATACCAGGACCCCATAGATTTAGACGTAGAACTGGAGGCGAAGCATTCGATCATAGGCCTTTCATAAGCCTGGAAATAATGCAATGTCTTGGGCAACGGCCATCCGCCTCGATTATGATGGGCATTGCCGAGACAAACGTGCGCAAAGGTAAAGAGAGGTCCGATAGTCTTCGGCCAGCGACAACTACAACAGGAACGCTTTGTAAGTTCTGATGAATGTGCTGATTTGTCTGATACGAGAGAAAAAAGCCCGTGGCATCGTGTTTCTGGTGGATACCACAGAGTACCAAGCCGGATGCTCGAATTGCCGTACCAAGGACCTTTTTGATCGACATCTGCCAAGCTTGTAGTCATTCCTCTGCCACGACTGAGCTCCCTTGCCCGATGCCATACTAGGATAGCTGTTCGACAAGTGCCTCATTGTGCTGCACAATTACCTTTTGACTCAGATGAACCAATAAGAAGCGGCCCTGCTTAAGCTTCGAAATAAGCTTGTCTTGTTGATCACTCTGTGCCGGGAATTGGCGCATTCGCAGATCCCCTCCTTCTCGATGCCAAGTAGACTTGGCAAGTTTGCTACTTTCCAAGAGTAGTATTTCACGTACCAGAAGCAGTGTTAGCATCTCGGGAGATGCGGTATCGTGTGAGGGCGAGTGCTCGGCTGACGATTGATGCTGTCGCTAATCAATATTAGTTCAGTTCGATACAATGTAGGCATACGTAAGAAGGCTATGCTCAGAGCTGGTAAGCCTACTGTGCATTTGCGATTTTGCCTGGTGTTTTATTATGTTGAGCCTTGGCACCATGTGCAGCGTGGCTGTGAACATGCTAGCTCAAGTCCAAAGCTCTTGGTAAGTCAAGTTGCAAGCGTCACTCGGACACTTCGGTAAGGGATGGTCTGGTTTATACTCTATCTGCAAGCGAACGAATACCTGACTGGTAGCTCCCTACATGTTTTGATTACCTTGACGCACTATGCACACCAGAGCACTCAGGCTTGGCGACTTGTTAGTTGGAATCCTTCGTGGAAGTTGCCGTAGACAGGATTCCCGGCACAGGGTTCACGATGCTTTGGACGAGTGAGGTGATGACGTTGTGACGAAATCACTGGTGGATTGTCGATATGTCTTGACTGTCAAGACTTCTATAAAGGAGCAGCTGTTGCCTCAGTTTCGATAATATCATCAATCTCATCACTTCTCTCACATCACAACTATACACTCCACTCGCTTCTTACACATCCCCTATACTCGTATCTCTACTCCAAAGCAAACATGAAGTTCTCTATCTTCGCCGTTGCCCTCAGCACTCTCGCTACTGCCTCTCCCACTCCTGACATGGAGCACGAGAAGCGTGTCCTTGGACTTCTCAAGCCCAAAAGCAGCAACGTCCCCTTCACCTTCACTTCTACCTGGGAGGTCGTTGCCACTCCTGATCAGGTCGTGAACGCTGACAATGAGTTCACTGGCGGTCTGAAGGGAAGCAAGGGCCTCTTCAAGTTTGGCATCAACTCCCACGAGGACATCATCTGCTACAACATCACTCTCTACGGATTCCGCGGAGACTACCAGTCACCCGCCAACACGGCCACTCACATCCACGAGGCTCCTAAGGGGAAGTCTGGACCTCCTCGGTATGTCTATGCATGATAACTGTGACATTTGATGTCGCACGGGCTAACAGTCAACCCAGAATTGCCTTCCCTAACCCTGTCGGCGATGAGAAGAGCCGCAACGCTGTCGGGTGCCTCCAGGGCCCTTTCCGTACTGGCGTTATGGTGGAAGGACAGGACAGTGGTGTTGGCTTCACCGTCGCCGAGATCGAGAAGAACCCCGAGAAGTTCTTCGCCGACTCTCACTCCAGCCTTGCTGTTCCTGGCGCTTTCCGAGGACAGCTCAACACAGGCAGAGTCTGCTAGAGCCTTGGACCCCCCATTTCCGCACTTCATACACCCGCGATACGCACATGTTTTCACAAAGCTTGAGACGATGTTCACTTCACTCTGCTTGCCATTTCTTTCAGAATCGATAATTAGTAGTTATGTTGGTTTGGTGGTTCGATAGGACATTGTGTAGGACAATAATTCATTAATTGATCATATAACCTCAATCTCTTAATCCGCGGAACCCTCCAACTTTGAAGTCAAATCATGCTGCAGCCTTCTTCTTCTTCGCCTTCGCCTTCTTCTTGCTCCTGTCTCTTGGCTTCAGGGCTGTCATGCCTGTCTTGCACACATCGGCATACCGCACGTAAAATGCCTCCAAATCTTCGGGGTTCACGACTGTGGACAGTTTGACCTTTTTGGAACGGTCCCTCTTACCCTTGCTGTTTGTTGCCTTGATGACGAGGGGTAGAGGCTTGCCAGGGTTAATGTCTGGTGATGGTTCTTCTTCTGAGGGCTTGGGAATATCTTGACCGTAGGTGACTGGAACGCATTTAGCCGGGGTGGTTAGTACTCAGGAACTTCCACGTACGTCGCTTTTGGCTCAAGTAGATGGCACCATGGTCGCTGCCCTTGCGATGGTCGAAGAGCTCACCCAGCTTGGCGAAGAACTGCCATGATGTCAGGAACGTACTCTTCAAAGGGTCCAATACGCTATTCACAGATGCAGATGAAGGAAGTACATACCTCGTCGTGGCTCATATGTGAGTCGGCCATACTGATCTTGAGATGCGAGCTACAACCAATGAGTGAATGTTGGTCTAGAGATGAGTGTTAAGCGGGAACCTGATATTGAGGGAGGTCAAGTTGTGCCCCGCCATAACATCGGGGGTTGCAGTGTGGCAACCTGCAATTGTGGCTGGTGTACAACTGCACTAATCTTAACTTGACAGGCGGTCTGGGTCCTCTGCTGGTTGAACAGCCACAGGTACTCAGTACCAGAAAAGTTGGCCGGTCGAGATATAAACGGATGACCTTGGGAAGTTAGTTCATGGTTTTAGGACTGTAATTTTATGCTATCTGTTCTCATATTCTGAAGCGTGGAGGTCATTGTTCAACTACCCACTGTTGCCGGAACCTACTACAGTACAGGAACCTACCAGGTACCTAAGCTTAATTGAGCCTGCTATCGAGTTAGTACTAAGTTTCTGCCGGCCAAATTTTCCGAGCTGAACGTTTTTTTTTTCTCTCTCTCTCTCTCTCTCTCTATTATTTTTCAGCAACTTTCAATATCAACGGAAGTAGAATCTGAACAATCCAAGTTCAAAGAGTCCTTCCAAGCCTTCCTTTGCTTCAATTGAGACCCTGTTCTTCTATTTGCGACATATTGTCGCCAGGCTATCACCAGAGGCGCAAAATCTCCTGTTGACCGCCTACCGAAATAGGGTTAAATACTGTCAAAACATTTATCAGATTGTTATTTTAAATTCCAGTTTTGCCTGCATATTTTACTCCGAGCGCAACAAGGCTGCCTTTTCTGTCATATCTCCTCAATAAGATGACATCCGCCACAGAGCTTCAGCAGAAGCTTTTCAAGCGCATGGGCTTGGATGTCCCAGAATACAAACCCCCAAGGAGCGGACGACCGAAGGCTGGCCAGCAGCTTACCCGAAAAGAGCAGCGAAAGGCACAGCGAGTGCAGAAGAAGTCTCATACATACGCAAGGCCAGCTCAGGAGCGACCACAGCCAACAAATCATGCCCAAAAGAAATCGAGTGGCCCGCAAAGAAAGCCACCAGTTAACAGGCCTCAGCCAAGGCCTTCCAAACAGATCAGCGAGGATGAAGAGGACGAGAACGAGAACGAAGATGCCGAAGATATGTCCTTGGACGAGGATAATGATGAGGACGATCTTCTGGATGAGGACGAGAGCGAGGATGGGGACGAGGACGAGGACGACGCAGAAATGACATCCCCGCATAAAAGCGCTAACAAGAGCGTTCCAAAAGCTGTACAGGAAAGACTCGCCCAAGATGATGCTGAGATTGAGGCTTTTGAGCGGAAACTGGGCATCAAGAAGGGGCGAAAATCATTGCCCCAATCTTTCAAGGAGGACGGTCTTGGCGATCTTATGGGCGACCTCAGCGGCGAAGATGGTCTGAGCGACGACGACGACGACAACGACAACGACAATAAAAAGAGAAAGAGTGAATACGATGACTGGCTGGCATCAAAGCGAAGGAAAACGACCGAAACTCAAAGCCAAGCCAAGATTCTCGGGGTGGATGACCTGGATAAGGGATCCGCAGAGGAAGATGACGATCTGGACTCGATGGATGAGGATGAGGATGATGTTGGCGATTTTGATGACGAATCATTCGGTGGCTTCGACGACGACGACGACGACGCTGCTGTAAATGGCAAGCCTGCCGAACCACGACAAAGAGAGAATCCTTATGTGGCGCCCACTGCTGGAGTCGCGGTTGCGAAATATGTCCCCCCCTCGTTGCGAAAAGCTGCAGGCTCAGAAGCGGAACGCATCAGTCGACTGCGAAAACAAGTGCAGGGCTTGATTAATCGCCTGACAGATGCAAATATTCTCTCTATCGTCAAGTCTATCGAAGAACTCTATCAGAACAACGCTCGCGGTGATGTGTCAGACGTCATTACCGACGCAATCATGGCTCAGATTTGCAAGCCAGAAACCCTGCCCGATCAATTTTTTGTACTCACCGGTGGTTTTGCGGCTGCTACCTATCGATTAGTTGGGTCGAGTTTTGGTTCGGTCCTGATTCGACGCATCGTTGAGAACTTTGGAGGCCATTACGAGCAAGCCAGCAAAGAACTTTCCGCCGAGTCAGCCATTCAAAAGGAGGCATCGAACATCCTGACATTGCTCACGCAGCTTTACGTGTTTGAAGTTGTCACCTGCAAAATTATCTTTGACTACATGGAGAGGCTTCTCAGCGACCTCAATGAGATCAACGTAGAACTTCTTCTACGTATTTGCCGCATGGCTGGTCGAATACTGAAGCAAGACGACGAGCGAACACTAAAACACGTTTCCAGCGTGCTTAATCAGTCTGTTTCAAAGGCGGGGTTCAACAACGTCTCTGCTCGTACGAAGTTCATGGTTGAGACGATCACGGATCTTACAAAGGGCAAACGCAAGGCCAAAGGTCTAGACTTTACCGTCGTCTCAGAGCATGTGCAGCGTATGAAGAAGCGACTTGTTGAACTCAAGTCCCAAGCACGGCGACTTAATGGTCTCTCCCCTTTGGCCGTGGGCTTGGTAGATATTGAAGAGGCCGAAACGCGGGGCCAGTGGTGGTTACCGAGTGCCAGTGTACCAAATACCTTGATGGACAAGAGCAAGAGGGGACGTACGTCCGATACCGAGATGAGTGATCATGAAGACATGGATATCGTGTTGCCTGATTACCCTAAAAAGGCTCGAGCCCAAGGTCTGAACGGAACATCACAAATTGCCATCTTCACAGCCTTGATGACCGCATCAAATTTCGAACACGCCTACAGGCAATTCGTCAACCTGAAACTAAAAAAGGATGATCAGCTGGCTCTTGCTACTGTGTTGGTTCAGTGTGTAGGCAGCGAGATGCAGTACAACCCCTACTATGCCCTTGTAGGCGGAAAGGCATGCCTGCTCAACAGCAGAATTAGATTCGCCATTCAGGATCGGCTGTGGAAGATTTTCAGGAGTCTTGGAGAATCAATGTTTGGAGAAGCCCCTGAAGAAGATGAGACGGCCGATGCTGAACGTATGAAAGACGAGAGGCGGATCACCAACGTGGCCAAATTCTACGGGGCCCTTGTTGTTGATGGCACATTATCCATTGCCATCCTCAAACCCCTGGAACTGCCCGAGGCAAACCACTGGGCGTCAATGTTTGTGCAGCTATTCATCATTGCTCTTTTGAAAGAATGCCGCACCAAAAACAAAGATTCTGAGGAGAATACTAAGTTGAACAAGATCTTTGGTGCAGCACGAGAGTTGCCAGGCTTAGCTGCCGGAATCCACTGGATGTTACGGAAGAAGGTCCGTAAGACGAAGTTGATTAGTGCTAAAGAGTTAAAGAAGTTGGAGGGCGTTTCTGAGAAGGCGCAGAATATTGTACGGCCTACAGCAATAGAGATCTAGACTAGGACAGGAATTTAAAACAGGCCATGAAAAATGCGTCTAATGAATAGACTAGGTCATGGAGATGCCTGGGGCAATAATGCTATCGGGTCTTTCAAACAGCCTCTGTCCCAGCTTATGGCAGCCATGTTTTATTTGATGGTTTATATAATATTAAAAAAAACAGGTTACCTTATATTAGAAGTTATAAAAAC